>VZSV01000140.1:1679232-1752046 GCA_013398735.1 Nothocercus julius
TTGGACTAGGTGACCTCTAGAGGTCCTTTCCAACCTCAAGGATTCTGTGATTCTATGATTCTATGTGCTTCTGCCTGTTCTTGCCTTTCAACGAGCTACTGCAGACTGGCTGGGCACTCTGTGCTGCTTCGTGGAGCCTCCCGTGCTGCCAGGGCAGTCGGGCTTCTTCCTTTCTAGCCTTTTAATCAATGCTGGAAGAGGAAATACAACTTTGCTTACAGCTCTGGCTCTGAGTTACATCCAGCCACCCAGAGACAATGGTGTTCAGCTAAAAGCTCAGGAATTCTTTCTCCCGCCTTCCACTGAACACGATCTCACCACTTGGGGGGTTGCTTTCTGACATGTAAGAACACAGTTTTCCTTGGTGTCAGCGTCAATTTTCATCTCCCACAGTTTTCATTGGTGTCAATGGAAGGTGTCCATCTTCAACAGCAACTGGAGGTGCCATGCAGCTAACAGAAGTGGGACTTTGATATTTAAACAAGATGCAGGGGGCATTTCATGAATATTAAATACTAGTGTGGAAAAGACTGAGCATAGTTACGCCTAGTTTCTCCACATATATTTCATAGGACTTACCTAGATACATTGACACTGAGCCTTCTACCAGTGCTTTGTGATTGCGTTTCTCTAGGGACCAAAAAATACAGTTCATCAAAAAATAAAGTTTATACAAAAATTACTATCACCTAAACAAATACCATTATGTACCTTTGCCAGTAAATTATTAAGGTCCGGTATATGTCACCATAAGTTATGCTGAGAAGCACGTTGCTGTTCAGGCAGTTATTGATTTCCGTGGGTTTTCGCTGAGGGAGAGGCTGTTCTCGGCGCACAGGATCAGACAAGGTGAGCTTCCTCATCAAATTTTCAACAGCAGAACAGTTGCTAGCTCTTTAAGGAAATTGAAACAGCAGCAGTTGTGTTACGAGCTCAGGCTCTGGCCTTAGGGTGATCATATTATACATTCAAAGTCCAAAGTTTCTCTTCTTTGCTCATCCAAAACCTCTGGTGAAGGCAGTGGCTTAGTGAGATACCAAAGGGAGGCAGGATTGGCCTCGTGTTTTAAATAGCAATAAAGAACTCCAAAGTTCTGCAATGAACTAGAGAAAAAGAACTACTAACTGTCCTTTAATATCCCTTTTAATATGGGAAAATTAGTGAGCTCCAGAGCTTTGGCAGAGTGGATACTGTATGTTGTTACTGACTCAGAGCATTACCTGCCTAAACATGACTAAACAGGTTTATGAGTAACGCAGCAATTACATAGAAATATCAAAATGAATTCAGCAGCACCTGATGGCTGGGAATCAAATTCCATGGAAATGTGACAGGCGCTATAAGTTACATGAGATAAAGTGTGAGGGAAGTGGATTTGAGGCAATTTGTGCACAGAGACCACAAAAAGCTCTCTACAGAAATGGGCTACTTTATTTTATATCTTCTTAAGCCCGTATTCCAGTCACTTTTCTTTCTAACTCCCATACATTCCCCAATTACTCTGAGAAACCTGTCCCACTGCAGAAGCTTTATTTGCATAGTTCAAGTGAGGTGAAAAGTACGTCTTAAAATGGGAACTGGGGTATAATTTTAACTATGTAACAATTCCAAAATGATCACATTATATAGCTTGAGGTTTTAGAATGTTGCCTGTCTGTGGAATACTAATGTCAGGGTCTGTGACCATTATTTATAAATATGCTATAGGCTACAATTAACTGTTAGTTCTGTTCCCAGAACTTACCAAAATTACAGAGTTTAGGGTCTTTCTGTGAATCATCTACATTACATTTTATGTCGGTCTGAACTATTGCATTCTATTCAGGAGCATCCTTTATCAGAATTTTTGGCAGAGGCATTTCCACTTTATTGAAAAGACTGTGATTTAATAAGTTGGCCAAGGAAAATCTACAGATCCGCAGAGAATCTATATAGCACACGTGGAATAAGTCCCTTTTTTTTAGCAAGAAAGGAAGGAGTTTATAAATATTTTACTAGTGTGCTGAAGACTACATTTTATCCTCATGCAATATTAGCTCCTCAAGAAAATTCCCAGAATACATTAAGGTATAATATAGCGGAGTCTGTGGTTACTTTAAAATTTAAAACATTGTATTGTCTCCCATTCCTACCTTCACTCCCGTGATGATGGCTGTTTTCTCTTTTCAGAAGCAAAAGCAACATAGATGAGCTTTGTAGCTTCCTGAGTGACTGATGGGATAATGAAAATTAACAGTAGCCCCTACAAACACCATTGATTTTTTAAAAAAAATCTCCAAGATTGACACCTTATCTTGGCATGTGGAACAACGACCGTATGTCTGTCTGTTGTAGTAAATGTAGGTATGCATGTACACCCTGATACCTGTGTGCATTGTCTGCAGCCTCTGAGGAGCTCAGGGGCATATTTCAAATTCACTTCAACAGGGGCACCAGGCTGTGTGTTATAAGGATTCCGTAACACTCCATCCCTTAGAATCTTGTAAGTAATCTCTTGGATATCCTACAGGCTTCCTTTCATAAAGCTTTCAACACGGAGCTGAGTGGGCTGCGCGCGCGCGTGTGAAGCTGCCCTGATTGAAATGCCAATATTCGCTCGCTCTCCGGGCTCTGAAATTTACTATTGCAATAAAACGGGAGCACTCCCTTGCATACCAAACTGAAGTGGCTGTGAAGAACAGCCACTGAAACCTCTCATTTATTTCATGGATTCAGTTTAATTGACATGCGCATTCAATCCTTCCTACTGGCCTATTCATTGTCTCCCTCTCCTGGAGATTCGGTCTGGATTCCATATGCAGCAAATTCATTACTGAACTGCAGCCCCTTCCATCACTGAAAGCAAAGGGAAGGAAAGGAATCACACTGTGGTTTGAGTCATAAGCATCTAATGTTAGTGTTTTTCCATCCAATTCTTTTATCTACATTTTCTTTCTTTTTTTCTTTTTTTTTTTTTTAGATACTTCCCTCCCCCATCTCCCACTGTTTGTTGAAGGGAAATACAATAAAAGCATATTTATCTATCTCCCTGGCTCCAAATAACCTGTGCCAGAGGTAGCACAATATCACAAGAGATTTCTGAGTAACTTATGATATGATTGATGGGCAAAAAAAATATTGCAAACAATATATTTTATGTATATTATTTAATCAAGAGCAATAAAATTTATCATTTTGTAAAGAACATGAATAATTTATTTTAATACTAAGGGCATGAACACTGTTGTCATGCCTAATTTGTAGGAATGATGCAAACAGCTTTAATCAGAGCCCAGGAAACTTGCGCATAAGTAGCATGAGGGCACCCAGACAACAACCAGAAGGGAAGAAAGTGGCTGCCTAGACCGAGGAAGGGGCAGCATCCACATACAAGGAGTAGAGCCTCCACGCCAATGCAATTTGCGGGCGGAAGGACATGATAACATATGAGAGACTACTGTGGTACAGGACATGAATCCCAATACTGAACACCTCACAAGCCTAATTTCTTTTGAGCTTAGTGTGGACTGTGCATGAAGCCTCCACAGACCTGATCTCCTGGTTGCACTGTCCTGTTCATGGAGCAAATCCTCTTTGGAAGCTACCTTAGTGTCTGTATGACAGTCATTCCTGGTGGGCACCAAATAGCTTTGGAGCTTGGCTGTGCTACGGGTGCCATTTTGGGATAAAAGGATTACAGACATGAGGATAATCACTAAGATTTTGTAAACTTCCACTGTGATAACAACTCAGCACATTTTTAAAACACGTTGAAAAACCTGATGAAAGTTAGCAGGATTCGCCAGTGGGATTATACGGCAGATACCACACGGATGCTATACAGACTTGCTTCTGGTGAGAGCAGTCGGACATAAGATGAGGCAAGTTTATGGGAGCCCTCTGGCTGTGAAATTAGAAAAGGTCCTAACTCTTACCATACATCTAGCTAAGTAGAGACACAGTCTCAATTTGTGCTGTGGCCCCAGGTTCTGTGCACATACCTGGTTAGGAGGCAGTGGCTTCAGAGTAGTTGAACCCAATCAAAAAGTGAGGTAGATTCAGTGGACATTTCCTAAGTATTTACACTCATTTTCAAAGAAGTAGAGATACTTTGTAAAAATATCTGCAGGACCAAGAGCCCTTCAGAAGAGCTCTCTGCTAAGGCGCTCTGTAATATGCTTTGCAATAAGTTACTAAATAATGCAACAGTGTGTATCATTCATTAAGTACCAATAAATAATTCAAAATGATTTGTAATTTAAAGTGCTCCTGAAATTACATCCCTTCCCCGCTTTGTTCTGCTTGCACCAGTAAGGAGGGTTTTGTGAGCTTGCTTTAGCTTAAACTCTTTGCTTTGGGCTTCTCTGCAGTCATTAGCATTAAGAGGAAGAACAGTGGATGAATCATTATTTATTTGAGATGATGTTATCAGAAGTAGAGAGAAAAAAAAAAAAGAAAAGAGAGAGAAATTCCCCGAGGTGAGACTGAACCCTTTCTTGGGCAGATTAGCCATTGGCTCCTTGATCTTGTAGGGGAGAGGAGGGTGGCAGGAGGCAGCAGGGCTTGTCTTTCCCTTCAGCTAGTTTGCTGTTAACACGTTTGTAAGGAGTGCAGCTCTTCCCTTTAGTAGCTTCTGTACCCTATTTTACGGCATCAAGATGTGAACTCATTAACTTAATAAGCAGAATATCAGCCCATGGGCACCACTCCATGGTGCAAGTGCTTGCCCTCCATGCTTAATTATAAGGTGCGATTTGCTGAGCAGCATTTTGCCCGTGTGATAAAAGGAGCCTTCAATTAAATCTTTGTGTGTTAATGAGTATTGCTGCTTCTTTGGTGGATCAGGAGCAGTGGCCTGACCTTAATCACATTTCTGTCCTGCTGCTGCCCTTTGCAACAGAAAGCCAGGAACTTTACTGATTCTCAAGCTAAAGTAACAGGAATTCAGGTATATGTATGCTGCCCATTTCTCAGTGCAGTGAGATAGATAAAAATTGTAACAAATGTACTTTAGAGTAAACGAATGAATGAAATTTAAGACTGACACTACAAAATAAATTTGGAGCGGCTTTTCTTTTTGGTGGGGGAACTCATTAGCCTGTGAAAATTAATCACACTGTGCATGGTACCCCACTGGCAAGACATTACTCACTGCAAAATAATTCTGTTGTTTTGGGGCTTTGCATATATACTAGATTGATGATGATTCAATGTTTATAGAGATTTTTGGCTCGCATCTCATTTATGTTTACGCCACCATATGGTCTTTATTTGTCATACTATTTCTTAGGATTGTTTTTTTTTTTTTTTTCTCTGAAATTTGAGTGCATGCTATGATGAAGATGCTATGTGAGTGAAAGAATAAACAGAACAATATTAAATAACAAAGACGACAAAGGATTGCTAAGGGTGAAGAAAGTAGAGTGTGATTATAAATAAGAGTTTAAGAGATACGCCTGAACTGATCTGGATTTTGGTTCTAAGGATGCAATCTTTAACTGAAATTTGTATCTTGCAGTGTTCCCAAACTTTCTTAAATTTGGAGATTTAAAGTTAGAAAAAAAGCGGAATTCAGTTGGTAAGAAAAGTATCTTTCTAGTAATGAGACTTAATTTCTTTTAAAGCAACTTAGAAATCTCATTTCTTGAGACACTTAGAAATACAAGTCCAAGGTACGTAACATTGTATTGTAAGAAGCAAAAATATAGGAGCAACATAAGAAGCAACAGATGCTGTGGGTGACATACATGTCACCCAGACATATATGACACCCTTCAGTGTCGCCTGGGTTGCAGAGAGGGTTGACGGGTCTCTGACAAGAAGCTGCCTTCTAGAGAGCAGAGGCTCAAGTGTTAGACCTGGGGACGCACGCTCAGTTACTGCTGTTGAGCAGAATCCACGCTACAAATTGGCCTCCTGTATAAGAAACAAATCTTAGCCGTTAGTCTCCGAGGAGGGTCACTGACCTCTATGATACTGGATGTTTGGGAGATAATGATCTTGCTTATTTTATCTTTTTCATTCTTGAATTCAAAAGGCAGAGATTTGGGAACCCAAGAAGAACATGTCAGTGTTTCAGGTAATGGAAGCGCCTTTAACTGCAGCAGCCTTATGAACAGGAGTTAGGTCATACACCCTGAAGGAAGAATGCTCCCTCAGCAGACACCGACAGATTCCATGCAAAGAACATCCTGCTATAAATAACTCTGATAATACTTCGCTGTATGGGTGTACAAATTACTATTACAAGTTCTTGGATCTGTTAATTTTGCAAGATTCAGCTAATAACCAGAGATATCTTTCATGCAAAGCAAAATGAAAATATAACTAATACAGCTCCATAAAAATAAATAGGGAGAATAAACACTAAACAAACAGACAAAACACTTAGATAAACCTATGAGCCAGAACTACTAATTCAGGAAGTCCTCCTTTTCCTGTTATTAATTTGGCACAATTATTTTCCTTCAGCTGTGAGCTACTAAGTCTCGAGATTTGAAACCAAGTGAAAATTAAAATGAGTGGGGCTGTACCCCTCAGGAAAACATATAACACAAACTAGAATTAATTACATCACAGAACTTGGCTAAAGCTAAATTAGGAAGAATAGGAAGCTTGGTATAAGCTTTGGGAGGAAAATTGATTTTTATTAAGCTGAATTAAATCTTGAAAGACCAGAATGACAGCTAAATATGGTTTCTTATGGTACTTGCTAAAGCCCATATTAATGTCAATCATAGCTAGGAGTCTTTTTCTGAAATAACTAAAACTGTGGTTGGAGCCTTAAATTCCTTCAGAAATTAAGTTAAAATAAACTTCCTGTTTCCTCACCCAGAATGTGGCCCTAACCATTGGGAACTACTCAGAGGTTCCTAGGAAGATAAATCAGAAAGAATTTTATTAGAAGAAGAAAGGGGGATAAACAAAACTTACAAGATTTGGAAACTGCCCAAATAGACGACAAATGTGTTGCCACACAAGACAAAAAGAGCAGAAGTGTGGTGTGGTGTATCTGAAGTACGGCTGGCTGTTCTGACAGCTGATAGCGGCTGTGGTGTGTCTATACTGTACGTTATCGAAAGCCAAAAAGCAGCTAGTGGTTGGTGCTAATTCAAGTTGATCTTTTCTATTCAAGCTTTTACATAAACTGTGTTACTCAAGCAGTGACCCCCAGCAGTGTGATATATGTCTAAGAGGAATAAAGCACAGATGGCATTTCTGCACAGATATATCTGGCCTTAATGAGATAAGATTTTACAGCGCCTTTTATATTCGTTGGTTCTGTACTGACAACCTTTTCCCCCTCCTCATGTGTTCAGCTTCCTCCTGAACAAGTTTTCATTTCATAGAGTCACTGCTGAAGCTATAATCACCGCTGGATTGGGCACCGCTGGATGTCTCGCCAGCCCGAGGCAACTCAGATTCATTGTTTCACGGGACCCGGTGGCAAACAGAAATTACAACATCCCTTGCCCTGTTGCAAACGCTCCTTTTTCCTCACCTCTTTCAATTTGAGGAAGATAAAAGCTGTCGCAATTTTCTGTAGGAAGGAATTTTTCAATAGCCATTGGCAGAAAGTGCTGCATTTTAATATCTGCATTCTTATATGGAACAATTCAGACTCTATAGACTTTTCAGGAATTGCTCAAGGCCCTTTGTAAACCTCCGTCTCACTAAGATACAGCTCTAGCTTTAAAGATGTCATGGGAGAGATTTAGGAAAGCACTTGTCTGCTCCTGCTTTAAATGAAAAGATACTGCTATTAGCTCATTAATGCAATCATTATATGCCTCATCATAAATACCTTTTCTTGCCATGGAGTAGGATAGAAAGGACTTTTTTTTTCCCTAAAAGTAATCTTCACCATTTTGCACAGCTCTGCTCTGGCCTGTAGGTGTCAGAGTCAGAATATGGATGAAACAGATAAAAACCGGTATAACTTATGTGGAATAACTGTTCCTGAAAAGCAGTACTCTTGATAAATAATACTGTTATTCATTGAAACTTGGAAGTGGAGAAAGTGCCATAGTGTATAGAGAAGCATATGATAAAAAGGATTTAATTATGTATTCTCTGCCTCCAACGGTTTGGCGTCTCAGGGTTCTTGGCTAAAAAATACTTTGTTTATCCTAAGGCCTCTAGGTCTGACCTTGTCTGTTTTGATCCCGCTGTTCTTCCATTCTCCCTCTCATCCTCTTAATATCTCCCTATCTCAAAAAAGAGAAGTACCTGAAAAGATCAAAAGAACAGCATGTTCCTCCTCTCCTGGAGGGAGGAGTGCAGGGGGCTGCGGGTATAATATGGCCACAGGGTGAAGCTGGAATCAATACTAGAGAAACACCTAAAGAACTTAGATAGCATCAATTAACGATTCTTCTATGCTGTTGCCTAGTAAATAATTAAGCACCTGGAGGCTCAGATTTACCCAGGCTAACTTAACATGCTTTCCAAAATATCTAAATTAAAAAGCTTGTTTGCTGTGTAGTAAGAGTAATGTTCAAGCATCTCCAGGAGAGCACTGGTACGCCTGGATGTTGGGTTCTCTCCAGCTGCGGGAGAAGGTGGTGATGACTGACCCTGAACTGTGACATCTAAAGTAAATACCCAAGATTACATGGGGTGAATGGGGTCTGTTTCACATTAGCGTTAAGATACAGTAAGATCTGATAACACTCAACAGGCTGCTTACGTAAACTTTATTTAATCTACCCTTGCTATAACAAACACCACTGTAGGCACAGTACCACAGCTGTATTGCTTGGCTCCTGTGATTTGTAGAAAGAGATGTGAAGCATAATCTCCTTTGAGGAAATTTCAGTGGGAATTCTACGTCATCAGTAACAGAGGTGCTGGAGACTTGGACATTTGTGAACTATATTAAAGGGTGAACACTCAGGAACAGGGCGGGCAATGTCAGCTATCAGTTATTAAAGCTTTCCCTTTAATAACTAGCTGGAAAATAGGACTAGAAAGAGAAAAGTCTTTATCCTGTACTTAAAGGTACAGTGCAAAGAAGGAGAAGATTTAGCCATGTGATTTATTAGCACAGATGTTTTCTTTTTTCCCCTTCAAATGGAGGGAGAATTGGTAAACCACCTTTTAATGTCATTTGAAAAATACCTGACTTATGTTGTTGGACTCAAGGTGACAAAAACAGAATTGTGAATCTCTTTTCCTGCCTATTGATATGAAAGAAGCACAGTGCCAAGGTAGATAATAAAGATTTCCGTGCTTATTGCTATAGACATCAATTTCTAGGAATATCTAATTTAAGGGAACATTGATTATCGCAGTGTGAATTCAGGTATCACTACTTCTGGATGGTAAAGAACCAAGAAGTCTGCACCTAGCGCCCTATACTTTGACAGTTCTGCGACATGTGGATCTATATGTGAATTTGCTTATGTATTTTCAGATAATGATATCCTCTAATGCAAGAATTTCAAGATATAACATGAACACGTTGAAATTCTTATAGCAGTATGGCTTCTTTAGCTTAACAGTATTATTTACGCCTAACTATCTGGAATGAAGAATTTAGCATTTCCCTAGCTAAAGCAATTAAGGGCTACTTTTGATAGCATTGATGGATGTTTACAGTGGATTTTAAAATCCAGTTTCAATAGCTGGATATTTCTGTACAGATTCAAATATTTAAAAACCTTGGCATTTAAGTAGTCTTAGTGGAGCTTTGAACTTCATGCTGTGTAATAGTCTTCTTGCTAATCAGGTTAGGTAGTAAAACCTGTACATTTGCTCCATATCATTAACCCTTAGTCACCTGTAGCACACAGCATCATGGTAGGAAACCATGATGGACCGTGCCCCAGGAGCCCCCTCTCAGATACCAGTGTATGTCTGAGAGACCTTATGTGCTCTGCAAAAAAAAAAAAATGGAAAAAGTTAACCTTGTTGTCTCTTATTTCAATTATTTGGTGAGTAGTCTGGCAAAAAAAGTGGTGTCTGCATTTTCATATATACTTTACAGCTGGCACCATGCATTGGATTGCTCTTGAAGGCAAGGGGAGCAAAAGCTGCTTGTGCTCTGCTCTTAGTTTTAAAAGGGCAGGACATGAGGACACCATCTAAAACTTCCAACTGCTTTAACTGTTAAAAAACTGTGGTCAGTTCTGGGTGCAACAGTAAAGCTTTCTAATGACTCTGATATACAGAAATCTGAGATTTGGGGAGAGTTCCATTTTTCATACTCTTCAAACCAATAGCAGCTGAATGAAGACGTCCTGCCTGCCCATCCATTGCCAAAGTGCATTTAGCTTTGTTGTGCAAAGTTTCATTCTGTCTGAGCTACAAGTGTGAGATCTGCTCTGGGAATCCCTCTGTGTTCTGTACAGGTTCAAAGACTGAGTCTAAAGTATGGGTTTTGATCTGTTCCTAGGAAGATCTCCATGTCTTTCAGAATGACACAGGCCTATGATTCACTTTTATGCTTCCACTGTGTATATGCTGACACATCTGAAGAAGTCATCCTCAGCTCCATTTATTATTAATGGAGAGAAATAGACACTTGAAAGCATGATTTTTAAACAAATAATTGTTATCTAGAAGCATCTGTTGTTCTTCATTGGCCCTAAAGGTGGTTAAGACCATTAGCTCAGAGGTAAACATGCATTTGGTCAGATAAATCCTAACAAAACTGCCTGATGTCATACACTGAAATAATTAGGAAGATTTCCAGTTACTTCAGGGAACGCTGAATAGGTAATAAAATAAGCTGGAACACTGGATGATGTGAATCTGGACTTTCCTGCTTTCTATAAGATAGCTGAATTCCGTATGGTTTACAATGTCTAGTCTATTCTAACTAGGCTAATGAATTAAATCTCAGTAAAAGCAAAAAAGAACATGGGTTGTTTTCAAAACTCAGCAAAACCAATTATATCCAGATAGCTTTCTAGATAGGTTGATGGGAAAGTAATCGTAATGAAATGAGTTTGAAAAAATATAGAAAATAAAGAATCTTCTTTAGAAATCTTGGATTTTTTTTTTTCTCCTTTATCTAGGGATTTCTTCTGCCCTTGCAAATGTTTTATCTTACTTTTAGCTAGCTAGTCAGCACACAAGCCACCTTTTCGTTGGCAGGCTCTGAAACTTATTGTGGCACCTGAAAAGAGATGCAACAAAGGCTCCCTGCCAGAAACAACTTTCTTTCCCCAGGATAGTTTATTAAGCAACAGCATCAGCATTGAGAAAAATTCGCAACTTCTTCTTCCTTTTATAAAAAAAAGGAGAAAATGACAAATAGCAAAAGGCAAACAAGAAAAACATTTCCCTGAACCCTGCAGAAGGCACATGGCAGAAGCCTTCCGTGATCTTCAGCAGAAAAAGAACCAGCATGTCAGAAACTCAGTTCAGCAACCTTACTCACATAAGCAAATATTACTCATGCATGTAGTTACATTGGTGGCAGAAGAAATACTTTCATGAGCAAAAAAATGCATCGATGTTTCCTTTTTACAAAACAAAAATTTATCCCTCAGTACCTCTCAGTAATACTGGAAGGTCTGTGGTTGAAAGGGAACTGTCACACTTTCCTGCCCCCACGTTTTTTAAAATCAGCTAACTAATTTGCATCTCATTTATGAATGTTTCACATCAGGGAACTAATCTGAAGCCTATTGGCAAGCTGCCTTGTCAGAAAGCTGTCCTTAAGGAAAACTTCGCAAGATTTCTTTGCAAGCAGCATATATTTGTACTATACGAACAAGGAAAAATATCCTTTAGAGCTCTAAAGAGCAACTCTAGAATGAGGTTGGTGTGTTGGTTAGTTCCTGTTTTCTAGCGCTTTTTTGAGGAAACATTGTTAGATGCAGCATATCTCAATTGTACTTTGACTTGATATATTTTTGTGTAACATTCTGACAAGCAGCAAGAACACTGCTTTTTTTTTTTTTGCATCAAATTATTATTTATTTAAAGTTTTTCTATGACTTAAAGATGCTCGCCTTCTTCTAGGGAAGATTCTAAGGGAAGAATTTCAGATCCTGCTGTTCCGACGTGCGGCACTTTACCAGTGCTGAGCAATCATGAGATTGCTGAGATGAAAAAATGCCATGGTAAACTGGGGCCTCTGCTCTCAAGGACATGATGAGGAAATGTTAACTAAACAAAAATAAAAAATAACAAGCACAGGAGCAACTGCAGTTTCCTGGTTGTTGTGTATGCACCTTAGCAAAAATATGTGTATAGAAAAGTTTGGATCCCAACTGAGCTGGAGCAATGAGGATGGACATGAATTATATTTTTTTAATTATTTACAACTTGACAGTGCCTGTGGCTTTAAATTATTGATGCCAGTGACAGCAACCGTCAATGAGACAAAGCTCCCACTGAAACAGTGGCAGCAGCAGCAAGCTCTGCATGCAGCGGACTGGTTTGGTTCAGCCCTTCCAATCCTCTTTATTAAGGAAAAGTGTCACTGCTAGGAGGGCAGGAAAAAAAGGAAGAGATCATTATTAAAGGAGAAGTTTCCCGCAATAATCTTTGATTATGATGTGTCCCTAAGAACTCCTTGGACAGCAAGAATAGTCTAATGGAGCATGAAAGTGGTCAATCCCAAACGTAAACGACTGCGCAGCGTTTGCTGTCGCACTCTTTTGCATGCAGGGTGATAGCAGCGAAGGGAGCCCTGCCGCGCTTGCGGCAGCCGAGGAAGTGCTGTGCTTTGGGGGCACTGCTCGTCACCGGGCCCCACAGCAGCCCCCGGTGCCGGCAGTGCCTCCGGGACAAAGGCACGAGCTCCTCAAGAAGGGGCAGAACCTCCCTTCGTATAGCAGCAACTAGCAGGAGACGCATGGATCATCTGTCTCCTTTATTAGCGATGCTCTCTCCCACTGACCTATGTGGCTGCAGTCTCCCAAATCTGTCTCTGTATATCTGACTGCTTCTTAATAAAATTCCGTTCCTTTAGGTACAAAAGGAGGTGCCTGTTTTTAGTATGGCACTATAGGGCTTCGGGTCTCCACTGGTTTACTGAAGTTCAAAGGAACAGCACACTAGCTGAAATTTGTAACAAGGAAAGGAAGAGGTTGATTTGCTATTTGGATCTGGGCGTTTGGCTAGACCCATTACTCCTAAAAGGAGAAAAGATTTCTTCTTTGGAAACATCAGTGGGCTGTGCGTGCATACCTTACACGTGCTTGCTGAATGGATAAGAGCTGCATGGAATAGGAAATTGCATCCTCCGTTGTTGGGAACCAGATGCTGTATTTCATAAAGACAAGGGCTGCATTAAGAGGGGAAGAAATGACTAAAGAGCTATTCGCAATTTAGAATCATTTTCATCGGAGGAGGAGAATTCTGCCTCTGTCCTTTTCCATTCAGGCATGAAGGAAAGAATCAAAAGTCTTCTGCTAGCATTTAAGAAACAAAGATCATCTTAGTTACCTTCGAAATAGTGCTAGGCAGATAGTGGCTGAGGTGCCTATGAAGCTGAGAAAAGAAGCTAAATGTATTTTTATGGTTTAGGTCAAGTCCCACTGAAATGAGCTTGGATTAACATGAAGAGGCTATGACTACCCTCTGGTTGCAGGCCACTAAAACACAGGTCTTCCCCCACCTCATAGGATCTAAATAGGGCTCATCCGTGCAGCCTCGAGGGGCCTCCAAGCTGGCACAGCTTTGTGCTGCTCACTGGCCTCAGGGGTTCCCCCTGGCCCATTGCCTGGCTGTGCAGCCAAGAGGAACTCAGTGAATCCGCCTTGCTCCAGCAGCTGGGCCCCAGCCACATGTGCAGTACAGAGTGTTTGTCCTGAGCCTTGTGTGGCGACCACAAGCAGATAACTGCCAAAAGAAAGGGTTTTCATTTTCTCTGCCTTCTCAAAATACCTGAACTAATGAGAACAGTGTTGTACAATGTAAACGCACTAAGATAAGCAAGGAACCAGGACTTAGGATGATGACAGAACTATGCCAACAGAACTACATTGACTGTAAAGTGTCCTCTACAAAAACGTAGATTCAGGATGCTCAAGAACAATTTGGTGTACCTGGGTTTCAGTGGCTGTGACCACAGCCGTGTTAAGGTGAGAATGGCTAAGGAATAAGGTGACGAGAACGCAAGGGTAGGAGCTAGCGAGCTGCTCCTGAGAAAAAGCAATGCAAGAAGGCTTTTCAGGTGAATACCCTTTGACTAAAGAAGCTATAGCTAAAGAAATGATCTTATTTGATTCCTTCAGTGTTTAGGGAAGCAGAACACTGCTTTAGAAAAAACAGAGGATTGCCAGGATAACTAAGCTGCTTGATTCCATCATCAGTTTCTCATTTTTTTCTAGTAAAAACCCACTGAGGCCCAAAGTTTGATTAATTGTTGAAGTCAAGTGTATCTTGGTCCCATCTCCTCAAATAAGGAATGCAGCACTCTGCTCTGCCACCATTTACCTGACCTTCACCATGACCATAGAAGGTGAGTATGCAGTAAATGGATGGTGACGTTTCAGTTTCTTTCTTGCAGAGATCCTTCCAGCAGCTTTTAACTGCAGTTGAAAGCGAGAATGCTGAAATCATAAGGAAATGGATCACACAGACTCAGACAGATTATCTTAAATATTTAGTGTTTAAGGGCATTGACTGTAGGATACCAACATCAGGTAGCACTACTGGATGAGAAAGGAATTAAGAGTTTTTGACATTGACTAACTGGTGAGATTCAGAAAGGACATCTTTGTAGTTCAGTCATTAGTTAGTGGCAAAACAGCAGCAGAAAATGACAAGACTCTTGTTTTCACTTATGTAAGGCACTAAATAGGTGACACTAATGGGAAGATCTCACTGATAATGTGCTGTGAAAAGTAGATGTTAACAGAATAGAACTATTGCTATAACATGATGCAAAGACAGCATTTGTAAGCAAAAAACAAACATTTCTTGCTTGACTAAATCTATCCCAGTGTTTATCTTTTCTACTTTTCACCTAAATATATGAAATCATTCTGTCATATGAGTCTTTTTATTTAACATTATTTTGTGCAGTATGTCACCCCACCTAGCAGGTTTGCCTTCCTTGGCTGCCACTTGAAAAAATGGGCTCCAAGGCCTTCCAGTTTCCTGAGGCCTCTGTGCAGTGGCAGACCAAAATATGTCAAACTATGATTCTTGTATCAAATACAGCTAGGTTTCTCCAGGACCTCGGTAGCTGAGAATCTCACCGTCTTTTGATACACTTCTGCGTCTTGCAAAGAGCTAGCAAAATATCGGCATACAGCTTTGTTGGTAGGATCAAAAAAAGGCGCTATTGGTCACGTCTGCCCAGTGGGGAACCAGCCAACACTCCAAGTTATCCAACTGGTGAGTGATTCCGACAGGAATTAATTGCAGATCTCCTGAGTTCTAGCCCAGTGCTAGATCTGCTGGGCACTTTCCACCTTTCCACATTAGATATTACAGAGGATGGAGATTAAGCCATACAGGGAAAATAAATATTTTTGTCTAATAAATAAATATTTTTGTCTAGATCATGAAGAAAATCAGCCACAACGTGTAGAATCCAGTTCAAAGTTTTTGTGTACTGAGCCACTGCTGTAGGCACTGAATCACTCTTTTTCAACAGAAAGAACCGAGACTAACCTTACTTCACGTGCATGTGATGGGGCAACATGGAGAACTCAACAGATGCCATGGGATCCTTCAGCCCTGGGGGAGAAGAACTGCGGTTTATACAGCGCTTTATTGTCACCAAAGCCGTGGCTGGAAGATTGGCCTAGAAAACAAAACGCAGGATTATCTCAAAGGTAATACTCTAGTCACCTGATACTGCAGGCTGCTGTCCAGACAGGTCTTTGAACACATACTTCTTTCTAACTTAATAGTTTTTTAAACCAAAATAAAACAAAAGTTCAATTATATTTAAAAATGAAAGAAAGCACAGCAGTGAACACCAGGTGGTGCCAGAAGACTTGGGATTAAGCAGTCCTCCGAATCCAGCTCTCTGCAACTGTCTCAGAAGAATGAGGATGTACTGAGCTCTTCCTCTCATGCGTGTGAAAGGAGCCTATAAATAGAAACTGCAGATGTTATGCAGATATGCAGACGTTATGACCACTACTATTGCACTTGGAATTGAGAATTGCACTTGGAATTAATGCCGTTTATTTTAGTAACTTACATGGCTATTCAATATCCTGTGAAATCAGGGTGATGGGGTAACGTTCAACTCAATGCATGGGAGACTCTCAGCTCCCCTGCTTTTGGCCTCTGTTAAAACTTTAGCAGGAGATGTTTTAGGGCTGGTAGAAATCTTACCATCAGACTAAACTATTGCCTGCCAAAAATCACTACTTGTCTCTACTTGGACAGATGAAGAAAAGATCTTTCAAGAGGAAGAGGACTCTTGCATAGGAATTCAGTTCATAAGAAATGGAACTTGCATTCTTTTCTTTGTTTCCCTGCTCTATCTCTTTCTTTTCCTTTCTGTTACAGCTGTGGCAGAGAGGAAAATAACAAATCCATAATCAAACAATTGTCACAGTTTCCCCCCTATTAGCACAGTGTTTATTTGTTGCCTCTTCACACACCTGGTCCCCAACATAGTACAAGTGTGGTTTTACACTTCACTCGGCTACACAAAACAAAGAAGGAGGTGGATTGGTCATTGCTGCCACCACATTAAAATCAAGTGCTGACCACCAGCTCAAGGTAGCCTCTGTCAAGCCTTTTACCAAGGTCCCATGGCATGACTTTGGCCTTCAACTTTTAAGCAGGCCGCAATAATGCCATTTTTGTTATGTTTAAAGAGGCTTGTGCAGTTGGCACAGATTTTGATTCTGTGGACTGGTATGTAGAAAGAAGCAAGAAGGGGTGCAGATTTGAGTAACTGCTGTAAAAGGTCTAACTCCATATAGACATGGATGCATAACTTTATGTATCAAAATTGTTGCATTATCTACATTTAAAACACATGAACAAGCTATGTTTAAAAATATTAAAAAGGGGGACGAGGGGGAGAAACCTCCCCTCCATTGATCTGCTAATGAGATTTTATTGCAAATTACAAGAATGGAAAAAAAGTGACTAAAGTGAATTTAGACATCCTGTTTGGGATATCAGTAGCCAATAGATCCTATAGCAAACTTTGTGTAGAAAGTGACAGGAAAAGGGCAGAAAACTTGCAATCGTTTAGTACAACAGTTGCCCAAAATAGTACTTAGTCTTCCACTTGCTTCTGAGCTTATAGGAAGATGAAACACAGATCCAGTGTTAATAGATGACAGATATTTTTAATATTTGTAAACTTCAGGAAAAACTTTTTTTTTTTTTTTTTGGCATAGATATAAAAACAGTGACATTTTCACTGGTTTTGCTCAAGGGCAGAACTGTTCATGATTCTGTTTTTAAAACACAATCACTCACAAAAATTTAAATGACTATTTTAGAAGCTGAGACTTAAACATTTGTTACAGGTAAGAATTAATTCAGAGAAGGAAACAGAAAAGTTTGAATTTCACTTTTTTTTTTTAACGTGAGAAAAAACACTCACAGAAATACCACAAAACCCCCACAAATATCAGTCACTCTTCCCTCACAAACTTCATAGTTTATAATGAAAGGCCGAACCAACAAACACTGTAGAGAAATAGTATTGGGCTTTTATCCCCAAGTGGAAATTCCTGTATCCTATGTTGATGCAACAACTTCACAGATAATTAGCCAAATGCATTCCTATGTCAGAGATGGACTTTACTATCTTTACAAATTCCTTCAGCATTCATGAAAGGTTTCTATGATTTCAGTGCAAGCCTCTGCAAGCCAAAGTATCTAAAATAGCAGCCTATCTGGCCGAATGCCTTATAATTATGTGTCAGAGGAAACTTACTTGTAAATACTTATTAGCAGAAAATTATGTGTTTAAATGTAGAATTCCACAGCCATTATGTGTGCAGCTATTTCTGGTAGCTCTGTGATTGAATGTTCGGATGTTATATTTGAAAAGCGTGATTTTCTTTTTCCCTCAGATAGCTGTTTAACTGCTTGTGACTTCTCCCTGATGCACAAACAGGCACCTCAGCAGGAGCCTCATTTAAAACTCTATTAGATGTAATGTCCACATACTGTAACATTATTCCTAACTCCATTTAGGAAAGAAAAAAAAAAAAAAAAAAAAAGTTGACTTCCCACTTAAATCTGCTCTTTTTAATGATTTTACTGCTTCTCTGGGTGCTGTCACATTAAGGACAGTGGCTTCCTTTCTTGCCTTCCTTCCCATGTTTGCAGAGTGAGATTTAACAGTCCCCTCTAGGGACTTCAGACTAAAGTTTTGCATTTGAGAAAATTGTCATGGAACTTGTCCTGCCTCCCCAATTCCCTTGGCTACCCTGTGCTAGTTTTAATCTTGTTGTATCTCAGCTCAACACATGTCAGCTGGGAAGTGCCTGAGCTGAACACGTATAGGCCATATTCCACTCTGACATAACGGTAGGAAGGTGCAGAGGAGCCAGCCTGACTCGAGGTCACCTAATAGCGCTGCATGGTTGCAAAGGAACAGTGGAGACTTAGGGTTTTATGGCCGCTGCATGAGCTGGAGTAAGTAAAAGACACAGAACATCAGACCAAAGTCCTTGCATTGGCTTACCAATGTGGGCCAGGGACAGGCTCCAGCGACAAGCCCTAACACAGCGAGGGGATGACCCAGGAGCAGGGTCTGGCCAGGAGCAGCAGCAGACAGGGCTGTAGCGTAGGTCTCAGGTCCACCTAGGAGGCAGGGACAGAGACAGTCCCTGCTGTGACTCAGTGTGGGCAAGGACCAGGTGTCCGTGCCTGAGCTGAGATGGCACTCCTGGGCCCATGGTAGGGAGGTGGGCAAGGGTCCCCAGGCCTATTAAAGCTCTCAGGGCCCTGACAGCAGCAACTGAATCCCTGGCACTTTTGTGATTGCCAAGAGCATGAAGTGCTGTGAAGCAGATGCTCTTCAGCTGAGAAATGAGCTGACCTACATGAGACAACAGGCACCAGGTGGTTCGCGCTTTCCTGCCTTGTGGGGCATCTGCCACCGCCAGAGGCTTCTCATCTACGCTGTCCATTGCTCACCTGGAGTTGCCATTTCCTACTTCCTTCTTTTCAGAGCTCCCAGTGACTTTTTCACCTCTTGCTTCTTGACAGGAAGTGCGTTTCCTTCCTGGCATATGGCAAGAGCCCTCCCTGCTCTGCTCCCTCTTACTCTGCACAAAACAGCTGACAAAAAACCCCGTCAAATAGCACAGAACTCCAGCGGGAATGGCAGCAGCATCCAAATGCTTACTGATCACCTCCTGGTCTTTGAAAAATGGAACAAGTAAAGAGATGGAGTGAAAGAATGGAGCAACTAAGAGCTCCACTGGAGCCAAAACTCTCTGGAGATTTGGAAAATTCACAGCAAGTTTTAAATAGCAAGTCACTCTAAGCCTGCAAGCATTGGTATTAGGATGCCAGCAAAAGTAAAAATTAGTTTGAAGCTTACCCTATTTCTAGAATAGCTATCTTTAAAATGTTTTATGTGCTTACTAATTGCCATGCAGCTCAGACAGAAGGAAAGTAATGCTAAAAATGTTATATGGGAATCCAAAGACTATGGTACCACAAAAACATGAAGAAGGAAAAATACAAATGAAAGGTGAAACTTGAAAACAATCTGAAGAGCAATTTTTAAGGGCTACATACAATCCCAGTAGGAGACAAGTCTGAGTAGAATCAAAAAATTCTGGGGCTACCACAGAAAAAAATCAGAATTAACCCGTGATGAAACATTTTGAGTTTGCCAGGCAAGGAAAATCAGCAAGTCCATAATAATGCTATGGTCAGTGCTCTGAACTTGCAGACATCACAGAAAATCCAAACCACTATGAACCACCTGAGGCAGAAAGGCATGCAGAGCTCAAAGTTTCTGTCCAGCAAAAACAACAAGTGGAACTGACATGCATTCAACTCCCAGGTTGTTTATGGGGAAATTCATCAATATTTTGGTGGGATGAAAGATATGAAGGTTTAATAGAATGACATTTTGATCTGGGGAAAAACAGTACTTGAGCATGGCTAGAGGCAGACAGCAACTGTGGAGATAACCAGAGCTATGCTGAAGAAAACTGACATTCTATACAGTGGAAATAACTTACTTGGAAGAAATATACCTGTAGATCACAATTAAGTTGAAGATACCACTAACATCACTCTGATAGATAAATAAGGAGGTACAAAGTCCTTGAAATGCTGAATTATGGAGAGAGAGTTGCCTCTGATTGGTAAGATACACATACAGCCTCAAAAATGGGTTGGAAAAACAAAGTCAGCAAGAGCTCAAAATGAGATCCTGCAAGATGAGATTATGACTTTCAGCACTGGCCAGCCAGATGAACACAGCCCTGACCCAGCTGGCTAATTCAGAGCAGAGCTTTCAGTCTACATGGGCAAACACCTGAAATGAACAGCTGGACTCTCTAATACAGCTCTGACATGGTTACAACAGTTCTCATCATGTTGGAGGCAGGTTAAAGCACATTTAAGATGTGTATTGCTATCTTGTAACTTTATAAAAAGAAATAGTAGAGAACAAAGAATGAAAGATGTCTCCGAAACAGCTCCAGGATTTTTATTTTTTTTTTCAACCTGTATTTGCAAGAAGAAACATATAATTTATTTGAATTAAATAGTCTGTCTACACGGTGGCTTCACTTGTGTGCTGTCTTTACTACAAAGTAATTTCCTTTCATTAGCTGGGAGGAGGGTGTTTGGCAAAACCATTGGTATTATTTTTGGTGTCTGATTGTCTTTAGGTCGAAAACTGTGCTGATAAGAATATGGAGAAACTGCAATGTTCAATTGCAGGAATGAAATCTCAGAGAGTTCAATAATAATGTTAAATATTTTTTGAAAAGTGGACATTCTTTCAAAATCCCTTTTCATCCGGTGGCCTGGTAGAAAGACTGGAGAATGGGAAAAGCCATAGCAGCTCTACTTCAGACATTCTGCAATGGGTTGCTTTGTAGTCAAGACTCCTAGAGATTTTGAAAGTATGGGCGGCCAGTGGGCATGTTTGAATAGGAAAGGCTGGCAGAAGGCTTCATGTCTCCCTAGCAACATTTTTCTTGAGAATTTCCTAAGAACTATCACTTTCTTTGGAACAACTGCCTTCAAGGAAAGGGCACCTTCTGACTCTCTTCTTCCAGGCCTGGACCAGAGGTCATGCTTTTAAGTTATCTCCAGAATAGGAACTTGAATTACCTTTGCATGGAGGTAGACTGTACCTATATGCAGATGCACTTCTTGGTGTTTACATGCTTGGCTGGAGGTGTCAGTGATCTCGGAGGCACCTAATCTTTGGAGAGCCAGAGCACGTTTCATTCCTAGTTCAATACAGAAATGCTTCAGGATCTTTCAATAGCTCTCAACAGGCTACTGGGAAAGTAGAAGCTGCCATAACACAGACAGTCTTTTCACTCGGTGAATATGGGGACATATAGTGGGAAGTTATCAGGCACAGTCCTGAACAGCGGGCTTTTCTTTTCCTTGTATGGGCAGAAAACTCTAGTGGGAAGAACTGGAATCCAGCAAGACCTTTCCCAACTACCAAACAAAAAAAATCAGAAAACGAACTCTGCGCTACTCAGGATAAAAGCTTAGTAGGAAAGTCTCTATGATCTAGCTGGATATCTTCTTAGACATGACAAGAATTTATATATGGTGCTGTACATTCATTTCAATATAAAATTTAAAAAGAAAACAACCCTTGTACTCTCTTGAAATTACCTATGATTGCTATGGTTCTGCCTGCATTCTTTTCTTATCTCATTTTCAAACAACCCCACTCTATCTAGGGCAAATTTAGACTTCTGTAGAGTTGCCCCTAGAAGAAACACCTTTGTCCTTCAGTTTTAAATTTCAGAACATTTATATTTTAGCTGAACTTGCTGATTATATAAAGAAATTTTAAAAATGAAAGCAATCCTTTCTGTGAGATGGCCAGGAAACCTTGATAAGTAATGAATCCTTGTAACAACACTCTTCTACATTGTGCCCAGACTTGGCAGTGAAATAAGGCTAAAATTGTTCTCAAAATATCTGTACTGACATCACTGTAGATAGGCTACTTTCATTCATGCTGTATCACCTGCACTAGAGTTGCATTAGACATGAATCAATTTTTATATATATTGATTAGCATGAGGTCATGATCTTTCCATGAATATACACTAAAACTCAAGAACTCTAGGACAAACTTGAAGCAGAGATAAGCAAGAGTCAAATCTGCCATGGACAATTTTAACTTAACTTATAATTGCAAGTGATGGTGTTTTACTTCAATAAGATATCTGCAATGTAGTTTTATTTTTCTGTTTTCACAAAAAGTTCAACAAATCTTGTGGGAAATATACTCAGAATGTTCCTTATTAATGGCTAGGTTTATCTCTGGTTAATATATTTGTCTATTGATCTTATATTTTACTAAAGTTTTTTTAAAGTTTTAAAGTTTTTTTAAAGTTTTGAGAGGTAAAGAGAGAATTTTTTTCTTGGAGCTTAATGGGCTAAGTCTGCATTTACATTCAAGAGAAGCAGCAGAAACAATCTCTTATAGACACTGATGGCAGTTTGTGTTTAACTATAGGCAGCTGTGTATCGAGACCACCATCAACAGCTTCCACAAAGAGAAATACTGATCTAAAAGAAAATGCCACTTTCCAGTACTCCAAAGCACAGGCAGAAAAACACTATTTGATGTTATCTCCTGTGTAGATTATTGCTGCTTAATCTGCTCCGATACACTATATGATAGTTCAGTTGAGGTCATGTTTATTCTCCTGTTACACTCAGTATCAGTGGATTGCAAAATTGTCAGGGAGCTCCTCTAATTGGGACTGTACCAGTCACTTTGGTTTTTCAGAAGCCAATGGAGCATTATTCTACACAGAAAGCTACAAAAATTGCATGGTCAGTGGGCCATTTTTTTAGCCAGAAACACCTAAGTCCGCTGAGGGCTTTGTGTGGACTAGAATAGCTAGGGCATCACTTAATCTTGAGTTGTTTAACTTCTCCTCTGGTAATCACTGTCCCCTCCTGTTATAATGCAGGTATACTGCTGTGACACTATTAGCTGTTCTCCCTGGAATTTCACTACAAACGATTGCTGGAACAAGGAGCATGTGTGGGAGGGGAACAAAGATTTATATTGGAACAGGATGATCTACTCTGTGTGACTGCTATGGCTCACAGTATCTGCTCAGAAAAAACGGTGTGTTTTTTTTTTCTCCTTTTCATGGCCAAATACAAATCCAGCCATGGTGTTCATGCGAGCTCACTTACAAAATATATAATATAGTGCATATTATGTATTGTCTACAGTGTATATTGTTCCCCTGCCATTTAGCATTTGTCTTAGCTAGAGGTTTCTGGTCACTTTCTTTCCTGCCAGCTTTTCCTTTCATAGTGGTAGAGAAGGAAGAGCTGGACCGTAAGCCAGTTAGCATCCATGGGCCAGCAGCTGTCTCCCAAATGCACAATTTTACCCTGCTAAGTACACGCAATGCTTTTGCAAACCTTGTTCAGGCAATCCTTGCCCTTCAAAGAGTCACTGAAGCCTTGATCTCTCTCCTGCTTCCATCTAATTTACACCTGTTTAATTCTGATGCCACCACCCAGAAGGAACCTACCTTTGCTAAAGGTCATTAAAGTCTTCCTCCCGGACAAACCCCAGGACTTCTTGCTGGTTCTATTATCTTTTGGTCACTTTTGATGTTACTGATCTCTTCTCTCTTATAAACCATTGCTTTCTGGCCTGCTTTGGCTTTCCTTCAGCTATTTCTACTGTGCCAAGAGGATTTTAGTCACCATCTGCTACATCTCTTTTACTTACATGTGTCACTCGAGGCTTTTCCACTGGTTTCATCTCTTCCTGGTTCTATTCACAGGAAGAACTTGCGAAGGTTTCTAGTTCTGAAGTAACTTCACTGCAACTATCAGATTGAATAACTATATTCCTAGAAGGGCAGAGATTAATTTTTCTAACTTGCATATTTGCATTTTTGAGGAATGAGAAAATGAATGTAGGGAGAGAAACAGGGAGTGACAATGTTATCAACAGAACGGGGCACTCAGCTCAGGACATTGTAACAGTCAAAATCATCACTAGTTTGTTTATACAGAAAACCTAGGGACAGAGAAATTCAGAACAAAACAAACTAAGACAAAAGATGACCGAAAAACCAATTGCAGCATTACAACATAGAAAATGCGTTATTCTTGAAAAAGCAGTATTTCAGAGTTACCATAATGAGAAGCCGTTGCTTCCCCTACTGACAATGATATGTCACTTGTGTTTTCCTCCAGCTAAGAGTATGAGATGGGGTTTTCACCCACAGCTGGATCTGTCCTGTGAAAATTGCTCTAAAGCAGACATAAAAATGACTATAGGTTTAATCTCTTCGGTTTAACTTCCCTTAGCAAGTTTCATGCATACACATAAAAGCCAAATCTATATGCTTCCCATGTTTCTTTCCTACAGGAAGCACATCTAAGGGAATGGTTATTATTATTTCTGTTTTTTAAACTTATTTGGTTCTCAGTTGTTATAGTGAGTGAGACAAATATTGCCTATATCTTTGTCTGAGATAGGCAAGTTAGTCATAGACAGGTGTATAATCTAGCAGATACTTTTTGCAATGACTAAGATCAAGTACTTTATTTTCCCTATGATGCTTCCTATAAGCACATAGTCATGCTGGAATCATTCATTCTCAGCTTTTGTCCGGCGCTCTGTTGCTGAAGGTGAAGGCATAACATATAAACAGCAAAAGCAGATACGTTGTTAATGCCTATAAATTTTTTTATGGATTCGGCATTAGCTTCTCAACTCTGGCCATTGCCTAAGATTCTTAGAAATAAACTTCTTTTAAAAGGAAAGCATTGGAACAAAAACTCTGCAAATATAAAAGGTCATTTCTCTCCTCCAGGGGGATCTCTAAACACCCTGAAAATCTACTATTTTATAATTCCCATCTTTATGTCAGTATTTTTGGAGGCAGTCTTATTAGAAAAAAAAATACACAGAACAAAACCCAAATCCAGAAAAATTCAAAAGAAAATGGATTCCCTTTTATAACAAATAGCACTTTTGACAGACTGACAGAAAAGCTGATTTTTGAACCATTAGGGACAGAGCCAGCCCTGCCTTACAGGATGAGGGACATCCAAGCCCTTCAAGACAGCAGCCAGAGGCAGAACAGGAGAAAACTATTCAAACTGCAGCCTCGGAGACGCCCTGCCGGTTTTGGCTACCTCCTACAATCTGCTACAAATTCTCAATTTTCATCTTAAAATAATGCTTTTATAGTTCTGTAGTGGGCAATTACAAGCCTCACAGATCACAGGAAAAACAGATGTGCTGCTGACCAGTTAACTTAGTCTTGCAGAAAACTATCTGCAGCCAAAGAGCACCAGATGGCAACTTAGCCATGTTCCACTTCATTACCTTAGTAAGGTGCGAATGGCAAGGCTTGTAATTTGTACCACGTAGACACTAATGTTTTTAAGCACAGGGAATTTCTTTGTTTTTCTAAAAGAAAAGTAAGAACTAACACACCTTTACATTAGTGACTGTTGGCCAGAATAGCTAAAGCCACTAATACAAGAAATACAAAAACGAAGCTTTCAGCAACAGAGCCTTTTAGGTTATATGGTTCGTATGGTACTTAGGGTAGAAAGGTAATTCAATTACTGCGGAATTAAAATCAACTGCACTGTACGGTTTGGGGGCGGGAGGGAGGGGATATCACTGGCAAATCTGCAAGCAGGGGTTTCTTACCCTATTCCTTTCCTCTCCCACCTTTGAGCAAATATTAATTCTCTGAATTCTCTATTGAAGACGTTGCAGAGGGAAAGATCAGGATTTTTTCCTCCATCAATTTCTTGGAAATAGCTACCTGGACAAAATAATTAGTGCTCATAAGCAAGATCTTCAAAAGTTCTTTGTTGCCAAATTTTAGAGCAGAGTGTCTCAGAAAACCTTGCAGTGTTTGAGCTTGAAAGGAAAGAGCCTTTAGTTCTAACGCTGACCTACTGTTGCCTGCTTACAGATACAACCTACCCTTCCCAGTACAGAGCCTAATGACTAGGAAAAAATGCTCCAGTGTGTACAAACCAAAATGAAACAGGAGATATGAAAAGATGGAGAAGAGAATGAATAATGTCCTGGTACTGGATATGAATGCTGAATGAACAATCCGCACGGTTATGTTGTATTTCACAATGTCTTTTTTTCTAGGACCCATAAAATCACGATTCAGCAACATGTTTTATCTGAAGAAACACGATGTAGGCTTGCTGGAACTCAGTGAAATCAGAGATCTTGGTTGAAGTGCTTATAGGATCTACTTCTGTTCCTATTTCTAGAGGATTTGCAAAAGTAAGCAAGTACAAAATGTCCAGCATTCTGCCAAGAAAACCACCGAGTTAGTCTCTGGGAGAGGCAAACCTACCTAGTGCATCTACTCAAGTCTTTTCATTGAGGTGTATAGAAATACCTTTGGTGCAAGGACATACAGCATCCATGGTTCCACTTGCTAAGAACACACCGTCACCCACAAAACAAAACAAAAAAAACACAAAGGAGATGGTAATTCCCCAAAAGCATGGGTTTCACACAGCTGAATTCAGCTACATGCCACGTTGTTTTTATTCCTAAAAGAAGACTCCTAAGTGTACCACTGTCACTGCACCATCAGACATCCCTTCACAAAGGAATTTTTCCTTTGGCTTTGCAGGCAAAGAATCAGGCATGTACAGTTCTACATTACAGGTGGCTTGAATTCATCTTTGATGTCAGTATTTCAGCTTCTTTTTCCAGTGATAACGGCATGAAACTACAGCCATACTTTCCTCAAAGATTTCTTCAGAGAGTACAGTTTGTCGCATTATTTAAAACTGACTTCTTCAAACTGGCTGTAAAGTTGTCCTCATATTTATTTTTTTGACATTTTCTATGTAATTTCTTAGGATAATTTCTTAAAAAAAAAAAAACACACACACACACAAGTAATCACATCTGCATGCTCAAAATTATTTGCAGTGTCTGCATACTCAAAAATATTTGCAATGTCTCCATAGCAATGCAAACTTACTACATTATCATATGAAGCCTAAAGATCTATTCCCCTTATTCCCCTGACATGTGAATTCTTCCCCAAATATATCCTTTTTTTTTTTTTAATTAATTCTCTGCATAATTCCCTCTATTTTTGAAAGAGAAGGTGGTTAGTTATTGAAAATGAGGAGGCTGAAGGCTCAAGCTATGCTGTTTCCTATGCTGATAATAAGTGCCATGAAAATTATTAAAAAGATATAATCGCTAATGCAAGAAAAAGTTTTAAAAACTGTCAGCTAATGGTACCTTCTTTGAGGCATCCCTAGAATTAAGTATTTCTGTCAATTATTTAGTAAGTGCCTAATTTGCTACTACTGGGGAAGAAAATTACATGGTTACTTCTAAATTATTAAACAATATTTTGATGGCATTGACAGAGCAAATAGCAAGATATTGACCAGAGTCATCATGCTATAGACAAATTCTTGTAGTTTTCCTTTTTATGTGAAATTGAAGAGAAAAAAAAAGTCATTAACTTATGATCTATACGCGCAAACTGATTGGACGCAACGCCAAAAGTTCACCTTCCTTTATATTTTGTTGTAGAAAAATCCTTATAAATTAGTCATTCCAAGAAAGAATTTAGAAGAGCTTCACAGAGAAACTTGATTGTACTGTACAGACAATTTTCCTGTGTTTACAGAGCTTTTGCTCTTCTGCTAATCATTGGCTCCAAGGCCCCTTTTCATTTGAAAGCAGTCTGCAGCTTCAATAGCAGTTTAATAAAATGGTATCTAGATTTCAGACTCACTCCAATTTCACCGCCTTCTTTAGGCATCTTCATCAGGAGAGTTTGTTTATTTTTTCCAGATTCCACACATCCAGCAGAGCACAGCAGGAGTCATTTATGCAAATAGGCTTGTCCAGAGACTCTGCTCAAGGGCAAGTTCACGATCAGACACGTAGCTCATGGTCACTGGAGAAAGGAGGGAGAAAGGCTGCTCTTAGTGCCTTGTGGAGATGAATGAGAGTTTTACCATATTATATAGGTTTTTATTACGTTTTGTAAGAGGGCATAGTCCTGTATTACAGAAGGGATGAGAGATGCAGAGGAGAGCACGAAAAAAAAAAAAAAATGTTCATAGGGTACGGTAGTGTTTCTTGGAATTTGTACATCACAAAGCCTGCCTCAAATTCAATTTTTATAAGCAAGAAAGATTTCAATAGAAACAAATGATGTTTAGACTAAGTCCCTCCTTCTAGCACTTCTTCTAACACTTTTTATTCACATTATAACTCTGGAAGACTAGTCCAGTAATCTGCCTGTAGAAGTAGTTCTTAGAGTTAATACTAGATATCTGAGGAGCCAAACTATCAAATGAGAAAGAAACTCAAGGTAGATGAAAGAAGTCAGAGGGAAGTGGGTAAGAAAAAAAAATAGCTTAGAGGGAAAGAAACCAGAGTAATTAACGATCATGGAGTATAAATTCAGCAATAAGCTGCTGCCTTGATACAGGCATCCACAGTAGAGTTGCGGTCCAAAAGTTGCTGTACCTATATAACACCTGGCAGCTTGTGCTACTGGAATTGTAAAACTCCTGCACACTTACTGCACACACACATCCTTGGTGATAAATTTCTAGGCCAACCCCAAAACAAAGGGAAAAAAAATCTAAAAAGTACTACGGAATGCACACACACACAAAAAAAAAAAAACCTCAAAAACTGAAGATAGAATCAGATATATTTCAATCATTCCTGACTGCTTGGATAGTCTTCTAAGTTTACCTAGACATCTACTTTACCCTGAGAAAGATTTTCCCTTAACATCTGATCTAACCTGTTTTGCTGCAGGTTAAGCCTGCTGCCTCTCTTTCTATCAAAAATGAATTGCCTCCAAGGCATTTTTGACCTCTATCACATTTGGTATCCACTGAGCTCGAAACACTTCATGGATTGCTCCTGTTTCCCTTAAAGTCAGTGAGAGATTTGCCATTGAGAACAGCATAGATTTAATTAGAAAGACTTCTTTCTTCTTCTGCAGGATGCTCATTTTTATATTTCTGTTACAGATATGTAGTTGTGGATGTGAAAAATGGGACTAATTTCACTTGATGTTAGTGATGTGGCATCCAGACTAAACTCATTGTGTAAACTCTCTCAAAGTTGATAGCAAGATGAAGGGAACTTCAGAAGATGATTCACCCTCACTATCTTTGCATGGAGCGACAGCCTCTCTGTGAGGTTTCTACCCCTCCAAGAGCGTGAAACCTGACATCCCACTTTTAGATATGGAAAGGGCAGATGAGATTAAATCTACTCCCAGTGATTATTTATTTCTTTAAATGGAGCTTCAGCTGCACTGAATATTGGACTAAAGATCTTTACAGCAAATACTGAGATAAAGATCATTGTTTTAACTACCAGACTCTGCTAACGTGGTTGGCACATGGGCTCTAGAGTACACGGCCTACTTTTTAACATAGAATATTACATAAAAAAAAAACCTAAGCAGGAAAATAAACACATCTCCAGGGTCCCCATCTAGTAAAAATAAAGACTAGTTTCTGAAACATGCCTGTTAAGATCCTCCATGCTTGACCAGAAGGCTACAATATTACTCTGGTGCTTATTTATATGAGAAATGCTGCAGTGAGTTGTCACTGAGGTTCACTGTAATCTTGAGAGAAAAATGTCTCCTGCTAATTTTGTCAGCTGCTGTTATTTTAAATGATTTTCTTGGAAGACATTTAGTCTGTAACATCATCAGAGAATAAGGATTAATCAGGCATTCCAGTTTTGCCATCACACACAACTCCTGTGGTAGCTTGGAAATAACTTTCTTCCTCCATGGGCATCAATGGTCACATTGAAAAGATTAGCTTGACCCCACATAGAAGATGAGAAATAAGTCCAATGACAAACTAACATTCAAACTTGGGTAACTGCATGGGACCATCATCTTTGCTGATTTATGGTTTATATATCATAAGATTTGAATAAAAGAATCACTAGAACCGGAGATAATTAATATTTTTCCTAAGCTCAGCCCGTATAGAGGGATCCTTATGAGAAGGCCAGTGGTAACTGTAGCATAATTAAAATGGAAGATAAATGCTTAATTCCAAGTATGAGTTCCATAATTTTAACAAAAGTAACTTATGGAACTGTTTTTGGAAGGGGATTACAACTGAAAAGGATCTAATTTTTAACAGAACCAGCCCTCTAGTAGAGCAGGGCTTGGTGTTCAGTGAATTAGGCAGCTATTCCGTCATGCCAAGGTACCTTTCCGTGATTTTGTTCGTTGCTTCCTTCCACTTACACGCACATTATTTTGGTTGGATTGGAGGCCTCCAATTGTTTTCAAATACCCAGCATGGCGTGCGAGCCAGCAACATACTTCAGAGAGGTGTTAAAAAAAGAAAACTCTGGTAGTCGCTTCTTTCTTTTGGAAAGACCTGAGCCGTCACTGCAATTTTACTGTCTTTAATATATGCAGGACCAACCTCTCCCATTCCAGTGCCCTCTAATCAGGTCACCGAGAGCAGCACAGTGAGAGCCTCCCTCTCTCCCGAGCGAGGTCTAAAGCTGCTGCCCCAGCATCAGCTCCTGCCGCTTCTCTCTTTGTCTGCGGGAAAAGTCTGCCTACCAGGGGGTTACCTTCACCTTGGCAATTCCCTACCAGATAAATAAATACAAATATCTAAAGCCGCGACCTTTCCGTTCCACGTATTCAGCATGTTTCAACGGTGTAAGCAGACACAGTTCAGGCCCAGCATATATAAGCGCAAAGATTAAAATGCCCTTTTGTCCTAGAGTTTGGCACCTCGCAGGGCAGGGAAGCGCAGGGGCCGCTTGCGGAGCTCGGCCCTCGCGGCTCCGAGTTACCGGGACTGCTCGGAGAGGCCCGACGCCCAGGAGAGCGCGAGCAGGACGTGTCTCGGAAAAGTTTTCGTAGAAAGAACTGGTGAGCAGAGGGAGGTGGGGGATGGAGTGTTACTTTATATATGGCAAACAAATTACACTGTCATTAATATTGCAAGCCTTTTTTTTTTTTTTTTTTTTTTTGCAGTAGGGAAAAAAAAAATCCCTGCTTTATTTTAAGATTTTTAGTATGGTTTATTCTGAGATTTAGAAAACACAGGAGAGTCAGGCCTTCCAGACAAATGCATTTACCTTGACGGAATGCATTTGCAATAGCTTTACAACAATGGCCTAGAGAATACTTGCAATTCACATTGGACTTTCTTTTTTTTTTTCCTGCTCGGAAAATGGACCTGGTTCGTGGGCCTAATTCACAGCTACCACACCTACTCTCTCTGCCCAGAGAGCGAAGAGAATGAATAGGTCAATCACCTGACATATTTCCATCCAATTTCAAGGGTAGAATGTGTTCATTTTCTGACTAATGGCATGTCATTTTGCAGAAGCCTTTGGTCGCGAATTAATCCTGGAATCAAAACAGATTTTCCGGGGAGCAATCTTCCATCAAGTATTGATTTTTTTACACTCATGGAGTCTGTACTCCCTAATTTAACCTGACAATGATTCTGCACAATGGGCTGGGAGCACCTTGGCAACTCACAGAAGGAACTTTTAGTGTCTTTTCTTTCTGCAAAGTAGTTGCAGGGGGGAGGCAAAAAAAAAGGGGAAGAGAAGACCCAAACACAGTCAGTCACTAGGGGAGTTTTTACCGTCTGATGTTTTATTTCTGATTATTCGGAACAGAGAAATAATGCTAACTTTAGAAGAAATGTAAGGGGGAAGATGTCTCTGAAAGAACCCGTGACTCTGAAATTCTGTTTATGGCAATGGACCCCCCACTGCTCCGGCGCCTTTCTTCACCCCCAGCCCTCTTGGATGCTAATAATATAAAACCCATAATAGCAGCTCTTGTTGCAGCTGATGCTTTCTGTGATGACATTTTATTCTACAATAAATAAATAAATGCTTGCACGCCTGGAAACATAAAAATGCACCTTTTCCCCAAAAGGTAGTTTTAGGCTCTGGTCCCAGAAGTCTAGCTACCAAGAAGTAGGCTTTACTCTGGGATTCTGCTACAAAACCAAACCCTTCACATCTGCTTCTCCACGCGCTCTGTATTATACATCTGCTCTGTTTGTTCTATTTATTTAACTATTTACAGCAAAGAGAAGACATGAAAAAAATCTAGCCATTGTGAAACAACAAAAAAAGAAAGATTAGAACAAAATGCTGGAAATTGTTTAGAGGCAGGAAGATTGATGGGAAAAAGTGTGAAGAAGAAGCCATCAGAATCTGTTGTCTAATAGAAAACTAAAGTTAGGGCATTTTTGGTTTTGAAGGTACCACTGCAAAAGCAAAATAATGCAGAGTAATCATCATTCCCAGGTTAATGATGGAGGTTAAAGCTCCTTTTCTGTAGATGAAAAGGAATGCACATATTTAAAAGAGAGTGGGCAAGGTGCCAATCCTTTTGCCTTGTCCTGAAGCTGAAATGGAAGAGGCTCTAAGCATCTTGCACACAGGTCTTTGCAGGAAAATAACAACACCTCTGCTCATGATTTCTCCATTAGAAACGCCACATTACTGGAAACATTGCTATATGACCTGAAGAATAATACTTTCTTTTCCTCTGCCACTTTGCGGACACTCACAATTTGAGATGTATTTTGCTGGAAATAATTTTTCATCCCATCCCCCAACCCACCATAAAACAGCCTTTCAGCTTTACAGAGAGGAGAGGAAAAAACAAAAAAAAAAGAAACCCCCCCACACTTCCACCTAAATAACACACCCACCCGCACCTTCTACAGCCTTACAGGAAAAGGTTTGAAGCAAAGCACACCAGTCCCTTCCTTCAGCTCCACCACCACTGGTATAACATGGTAGTTATGCATTTAGGCATAGCACAACAGATAACTGGGAGTTGTAGATTGGACTGTGCAAATTTCTGAGCCGTGGAGCTGCACCCTTGTCCCTGCTGAATTCATGAGAGGACAAGAAGGGTAGAAGAGAAAAATGTTTTTAAAAAAAAAAAAAAAAAAAAAGACTTTAAGTTAATACTCCTGGTGGCTGAATCAGGATCTAAATTCCCGAAAACTGCAACTCTAGAGTATAATACAGAAAATATTTGATGAAAGTAAATACAGAGAGGATACACAGAAGTTAAAAGTTCCACATGCAGTTTCAATAATGACGTTAAATAATAAATCAGCGCTAGTTACTCCAGACCACTAACAATGCCATATTATTTTTCCATTGTACTATTTTAGGAATACCTTGGAAACCAAAACATAAGTGTTTTCTGGCCTCATCAAACAGGTTAGGGTGAAGGGCCCTTGTGTGAAAAGTTTTGAGTGATAGAATATGTTTAAATTGTTACAAATGTTTATAAAAGTGCTTCTAGGCATAAAGATGATGACTGAAATCGTATATTGGAACAGCTGAAGGCAGCTCTCGTATTGTTAAAGAACTCTTTTCTCATAAGTTTTTTTTCCTCCTCTACTTTCATCTCATTTTCCAGAGACAGTTTGAAAGAGGACTGCTTCTTTTCTTCCTTGTTTTATGAAAGTGCCTTTGTACATTAGCAAAGTGCTTTAATAACACACTTCGTAAAAGTCAAAAGTGCTCTATTACCCATAAGTGTAGAAGTAAATAGCACTTGTTTTAATTGAAAACATCAAACTTTTGTAGCTCTAAACACATCAAAGACACATCCATTTGTGCATCTTTTCCAAAAGGTGAGTTCTACTGCTTTTAGTCAGACTGCAGAAGAATCGAGCTTATTAGAGCTATGAGAAATTTGCAAATGAAAATGCCTTCAAGTGGTTAAAACATGGAAAGAGTTAATGCACTTAACTTGTGTTGCCACATTCAAAACAGTGAGTGGTTTAACCGATTGCCCCCATGAGCTGAACTAGCCTAACTGATCACAGACACTGTCTTAGGTCAGCCTGACTGCCTGGCAATGCCACTTGCAAAGATTCCATCAAAACAGCTTAAATCAGAGCTTACACAGCAGAGGGGAATTTAGGTTGATGTATTTTACCTCACAAGCCAAGAGGATAGACTGAGCCAGTTGCTGTGACTTGACTGGAGGACACTGATTTTGAACCATTGTAGCTCGACATTTGTTTGAGTATACTTAAACTTTATCTGCACAGGAAAGCACAGCGACTTACTTAGCTTCAGTGTAACAAAGCTACCTCTAAACTCATTTATCTTCTAGCCTCCAATGCAAAACTTCAATATCTTAAGATGTAGCTGGTCACTTACTAACTTAAGCTGAGATATGGCAATCTTAACTTGAAGCAAAAGTGTCTCATAGCGAGGTAAAAATATTCTGAGCCAGCCAAATGAGGTTATGTCAATAAAGCTTTTCAGGGCTATTGGCTCAGGCACCCAGTATGGGCAAATGATGAACACAGCCACCCAACTCTCTGCCAGCACTTCTGCGGTAACTGCCTGTGATTAGATCTCATTTTGATTAAAAAGCTAACAGAAATGGGACAAATAAAAGGAAAAAAGTGGCTAATGTACTAATATGGTTTTAAATATTCATAAAGGACTTGACCTCCTGGTTTCCACAGGCTTCATCTCCCTAAAGGAGTGAACCTCCTTTTCCAGAAGCCACCTGACCCAACATGCACAAGTCATTGTCTTTCTCTGTCTGACAAGGTGGTGGCAATAGTGCTTGGAGTAGCTCAGGATAGCATGTTGTATACAAGCTCCTGATATACCTTCTGTACCTACAGCCCTAACAGAATAAGGTACTTCCCTGTGGAGGACGTCTCCCTCAATTAGGAGCTTCATCAGTCTCCAAAAGCTACCATGCAAGGCTATCAGCTCCTCAAAGAGAAGAGATGCTACGACTAGATGCAGAACTGACACCAGAATTGAAGTCTCCTGATTCTCAGGGGGTACACAGATAACAATTCCTAGTCCGCAGACACCTTAAAAGGATAACAAAAGCTTTCATTCACCCTTTAAAGTAAAGCTTAATGGTATAAACCTCTCCAGCAACAGCTTCACTAGCTCTGTAAATTCCTTGGCTCTCTTTTGCTGCTGCAATTTTGTAGGTTGGTCAGGAGGAGGTATTATGTTTTCTTCTTACACACTTCTTATATCTAAAAGTAGAAGCGTATCCATGCAGGATGCTGACATTCTGGATAAGGTTTTGACACTCAGGGGTCAGCAGTGAAACTTCCGGTCACTTCAACTAGGCACGTGTTTATCCGAGGTATCGCACACAACACCTACAATGTTCAGCCAGTACCAATCTTGATGATAAGGGAAACAATTTGGGGTTTAAACAAAAATAAACCAAAACTCCAATCAAAACACACAGAACCAATCACATTTAGGATCTCTCATATTTAAGTTCGCAACAGCTCCTTCTGAAGTGGACAGGAGCAGTACATTCCACTTATACATGGGGACCACAGTTAGAGATCTACATTTTGACCATAGAGCTTAATTTCAGGCACGCTCTTTGAGAAAATAGATCAATTATCAATCACCCCCACACACCAACCCATACGCACAAGGCATAAAAGAGCATGTGGCATATACCATGTAGTATACTGCCAGAAAAACAAAAAAATACAAAAAGACTACACAGGTTTTTTGTACACGTCCTTTGAACTTTTTTTTTTTTTTTTTTTTTCCCCCCCATGCTTTGCATCAGTCCAAAGAGCAGCTGTTTCACTAGAGAGAAGTCTCTTTAATTGTATTAGGCCAGGACTAGCTACTTGCAGCTAGAAGGCAGTCTGAACTACACTGGTGCATTTTAGGGTTGCTGAATAAAAGCATGTGGACATGCCATGTGACAGACCTACAGAGAATAAAGTCAGTGGGATAATTGATGACTTCATGATGCAAAGAAAATACATGGAAAAAATGCCTGTAGCCAGTCAGGCAACAGTATGGTCTGGCAGATGTCTACTAGAGCTTTCCTATCTATCACAATCTATACCAATGCCAGCAGTTCAAGTTTTCCTACTAGGAATTATCATTAGGAATCAGTAAATTAATTTCTTATATTGTGAGCAAAACAAAGAAAGGCGTTTCAAGAAAAGGCTGCCAAACAGCTGTAAGGAATTCCTAAAGGTTACATGCTGTTCACTCTCCCTTCCCTCTTTGCTCTGCTCTTCCTCCTTCACGTTCCGTACTTGGTTTACGCAGGCTATTCGCATGCCTTGGTTCGGAGAGCCCCGTTCTGCAGCATGAGAACTGTGCCCGGTGACCCAAAGCACCACAGCCGTGAGCTCAGCAGGGGAAGTACCTGCGTGTGTGAACAGTACTCCCGACCCCAGGCTAGCACACAGTGGCCAACAAAGGCACAACAAAATTGCACTATCTTCAACCGAGCATGGTCAGAAAATCAGAGTTTACCAAGCCCTGGCGTAACTAATTGGGGCATTTCGATACATTTGATTACCCCAAGCTGCCTAGTCTGCTAGGCATGTCAGAAATTATTACAAGTATATGAAGTGAAGTTGTACCTTTAACCATATCAGTGCAAAACTGTGCACCTTTGAGCGTGGTCAGGCAGTCCACAGAAGCCTAGCGAGCAGCGTGCTGCTACCAAGAGGGACTAGGCCCGTTCCGCCCGTCTTTCACCCTGGACATGATGCGTCCCTGAGTCAGGTAGCATAGCCAGTTTGTAATTCAGCAGAGGGCTGACTGCAGAAACCCTCAAACCAAGCATTTTTCGCCCAGATTAATGGGTTGAGTGAGCTTACCATGCAGTTGGGTGAGCAGCTACGCTGGTGAAAGAGCAGCTCCAAGTCTGAACTGCTAGAAAAAGTCCTGGAGACAGCAGGGCCAAGAGCAGGACTGAGCCTGTCCCTTTTAAGGCCTGCAAGCGCTCAGCTGTGTTACCCAGCCCTACCCTTAAACCACTCCTGTGGGCTACTAGAAACCAACCTGCTGAGGCCCTTTTAGTGAAGAGGAGAGGGGAAGTTAACAAAAGAGCAAAGGTGGTAACATCAGCTTATGTGCAAGCAAGATCTTGAGCAGCTACAGCTGTGGCGGGTCTGTGCCCACAACATCAGCAAAGGAGGACTGCACTGATGGGCTCGGCAATGGACCTGGGATGGGGACACAGCAGGTGACCATTTTGCCAATACCTTTTTAAGCCTCCCTGTTCAGCCATGTTTCTGGGGCAGAAGTACACTTTGATTTCTTATTTCTCATGAAGACAATCAGGACGAGCTAAGGGAGCAAAGGAGTCTTGGTCTAGCTGTGGCACAAGCATCTCGAGGAGCTCAGGGGACCCCAGTCTCCAAGGAGACTCAGATGAAATACCTGAAAACGGTTCCTCTTCAGAGAAGTGTTTCTCACAAAGCAAAACTAACGTCGTATCTTTGTCCAGATGCCTACCCTTGAGAAGATGAACCTTAAATAAAACCTACAAGCCTAAAAATACAAATAGATGGTTTACCCCTGAAAGACAGAAAGGAGACACCTGGAGTCCGTTTGTGATCTTACTAGTCCTATGGATTTTATCCAGGATGATTCATCTCTGCTAGAGCTATGTTTGCTGAGACAGCTACTGTTTCTCACAGCTCTCTCTTTTGCTGCTCAGAAATTGCAGGGGAGTGCCTTTAAAATTGCCTCTTCAGCTATCCGCATATTTGCTAATATACAATACTAATATACACATAAACATGTGCTAATATACACATAAACATGTGTATATATATATACACATAAACACATAGGTGTACGTTACCTTCTTGGACAAATGCTAGATGCTGTAAACCAGAATAATTGCCAGCACTGTAACTTTATTTTCAAATATTCAGACATCTATGTTAGTTGCAAGTATTAGAGCTGGCATGCTTTAAATGTCAACACCATTTATAACATCTATAGAAGTCTCAAAAATTAATGATGGGCGAGACTCTTACTGTAAATGTATTGGAAATGGCAGCATTCAGTTACCTGTAAATGTTAAAACATTGTCTACTAAGAGCTGACAAAGACAATCAGGAAATGCATGTTTCAGTTCGTCAGACATTTGGCCCCTGAAGACGTGTCCAGCTCGCTTTGCGTTCATCCAAAGCTTTCGTTCATGGCACCAGGCTCGGCCCGAGACGGCAGTGACTCCTGCCTTTGGGAAAGAGAGGGCGGGAAGGGTAAATGCCACGAGACCATCCGAAGGGGCTGCGTTCCCTGGGGTTATGGGTTGGGTGCTGCCGCAGAGCGTCCGCTCCTTGCCTCTCCTGGAGGTGCCGAGGAAGTTGCCGTAAAGGCTTCCTGAGCACGACAGCGGGATTTTCTGCCCTTTGGGAAAGCGAGAAGGGCGCAGATCCCATCGTGCTCTTCTGTGTGGGGTGGCTGGTCAGGAATCAAACACAGAGGAAGTTTTAATGCTTTGGAGGCTGGGGATATATTCTTGCAACCTGCCAGGTGGTAGGTCATACGGAAAATGCCAGCGTTTCCAGAGTTAAATAAAGTAATTTATGTACTTTCATGTAAATAGCTCTATTACTTTAGATTGTGTTGGGCAGTGGAAAATAACCAACAGCCTATATCATTCAACACTAGCGCAGATTGCTTCAAGTCATTTCCAGCAGTGACAGGCTATCTTGACAGGATAATTTATGTTTGAATTTCATCCATTTCATAATATTAAACTTGCTGTTCACCACCAAGCTGGACTCTCCCATTGCATCTGAATGGAAATCTGAGCCCTCCTGAGTCCGCAGCCTGGATATGGAGCTGGTTTCCCTTATACCCCGGCAAGGCACTTCTTGTTGTGCCTCATTTGTGCTTTACATAACATCCCTCAAAATAACTTGTGGAGACAGAGCTGCTGGAAACTTAGCATCAGTGGTTATTTGAGTTTTAGACTTGGACAATACAGGTGGCACTACAGCTCAAATCCTCAGATGCCTTCACAAAGCAAACACAGAGAGGTCACTAATCAAAATTCACCAATGAACTTCAGCACACGCATACCAAGATTTCTTTTTTCTCTGGTTTTCATTCAGGTCCCATTCATTGTTTGCTGCGACTGACACTGCTTATAGCCTAATCTTACAGAATGCAAATTTGCTTCTCACTCCCTTCTGCTCGCTCCCTTCCGTGCAGCTCCTCATAAGACATTTTATTATTTAAAACAATAATAATATTCCAACCCACTTCCTCCTTGCAAATCCAGCCCCTCAATAACAAATGCCTATGAAATTTCTTCCAGGAGAATGTATAAGAAAACACTTTGAAAAAAGTTGTAAGACTTTTATATGGTTATTATATATATGCATTTCACTTTGCTGCAGGCAAAGGCAGAAGAAAAAAAAATCAATCCATATTTATGCAGAATGAAGAAATGAAAAAACAACAACAACAAAAAAAGCCTTTCAAAATAATTAGTTGTATGGTGTAAGGAATGAAATTATCAAAAATACTTGACCTGCTCCCCTGCTGCTGCTGCTACTGCTGAGCCCTTCAAATACTGAAACACATTAAGAAAAATTGCTAGGAAGGTTTATTTCAGGGAACAGGCAGCTCCTGTTCCAAGATCACCAGTACTGGCTCCTGCTCAGCCTGGAACCTCCCGGGTTCTGAGTTAGGAGTGAGTGCTTTAAAATGCAGCCAAAACCAAAAATAACATAGCAAGGCATTTCTTTCAAAAAAAGATTAAGTGGGTCAATCATAAGTTCATCAGTGGATTCAGATTTAGCTACAGTGGCCACATCTGAAAAGTTTTATGTGTCTCTAGCTTGTATATCGTCTATGGCATATTTGTGTGTATATTTTTGTATGCATCTAAAATGCAGATATACATTTAACCCCCTTCCTCCCAGCAAATCTCCCCCTCCTGCAAACAATGCAAGTCAGTGAATTTTCTTCCAGGGAGATTTATAAGAAAACATTCTGAAAAATAAAACTTTTATAAGTGCATTTCACTTTCTGGGTTATACTGGTTGTCATATATGATCATCTGTGTTTGCGTATATACACATACGTACATGGTAAATGTGGTTAATCTAGCATCCCTTCCAAAAGGCTGCACTGTCCTGTTCTGTTTCTGGAAAAAACAGAAAGGAAATGTAGACATAATTGGTTCAAGTAGAAGAGATATTTGAAAAAAACAGTTTATTTAAAATGGGAGAACTTCTGAATGGCTGAAACATACAGCCTTACCATGACAGTGCATTAACAGAGGCCAGCTCCAGCAGGGAAGATTAATATTGCTTATAAAAAGACTAGCGTAGAATGTTTGTTGCACTGCCAAGAACACTGTAGAGGAGGTGATTTTTGGTCCCTGGCAATGATTTTTGCACAACATACTGGGTAATCATTGTCTACAAGGCACTTCTATCCACCATAAAACCTGCAAAAGGAATAATATGGCCTTCATTTTTCCTCTAGCTCCTAAAGAGAACTCTGAAATATATACCTTATGCCTGTAGTCCATAAACTCCAGTTGTCCTCAGGCACTATGCAACCTGAGGCTACCAAGATCAATAAAATTATTGAACCCACAAATATTTCTACAGTTAGATTTTGTGGAAGAGTTTAGAGAAGTGTGTATCTGTACGTAGGAAAAAATAGACAAAGAGGCCTTTGCTGGCAGGAGTTGCTCAGTCTGCTGGGTTTGGACTGCAAGACAATGAACATCAGGAATGTGATGTTCATGGCTGGATGCCATAGCAGTATAACTTCAAGAAATGCGACACATTCAGGAAAGGATTTAAGGCCGCTGATGGGCTGCCTGGCTCTGGCAATTGCTAATAAGATGTGGGATGGTTCCTGCCAAGGTCACTGGTTTTACTCCATTTCATTATCAATTATTAAATATTAGTTTACAAGTTGTTTAACATAAGCGACACCATTTGGTGCCCCATGTGAGGTGAATGGTTGATGACAAATCAGGTTCAAAGCAGAGGGAGATCCATAGCAGGAAAACCATTTTTACATTTGATAGTAACTTGAATTTCGTCACGAAGAGGACAAGGACTATGTGGAGGTATATAGCTATGCATGTATTGTACCTTTTGCAGAAAGATAGATCTTAATTTTCTACCAATCTGGTACCTTGGATATGCAATAAATGTCCTCCCAGGATGGATACCAGGTGGTCAGCAGTTGGATTTCTACTGAGACACATGCCTGTCTAGAGCCACCTTGCCTTACGAGATAGATTTAATGAATTTTAGTTTTTCTTCTTCAAGAGTGGCACCTTAAGTTAGAACTTGTGTGACTGAGGGGCAAAGATGAGTTTTGGTCATGTCATAATGGTAAAGATTAATAAAGAAAAAGGGCAAACTGCTACAATATTGATATGAAACAACAGGACATTTCAGTTCTTTTTTCTCAGACAATTCTTTGTTCAAAGGAAACAGTCTCTGAGGTTCATTAGCAAAAGTACAGGTATTTCTGGCAAGTCAGTTGTCATGACTGAGTGACATGAATCAACAAATGATTCTCCTTCAGAGCACTCTTCTTCATGTTGAAATTCAAAGCACAGTTAGAGGTGCTGTGACTCTCTCCAAAAGACATGCTGAAGCCCTGAAGCAGCCAACAGGTTGAGTTTCTTTTTTTGGTGGTGGTGGGGAAGTTGGGATGAGGAGAGAGTTTGGGTTAAGCTGTGCTCATGGATGATATTTCTGTTTCCAGCTTTTTCCTCTTTCCATTCGTTTTGTTCCTTTTCTTCCAGACTGCCTGTAAAATGGCTTGTGATATTGCTCTCCAAGCTCTTTTCAGTAATAGTGAGGTGGGTTAGTTAAAAAATCAAAATACTAAGTGTTTGTTGAAGGCATCACACTGAGTTAGTGAATGAAAACAGGAGCTTATCTGCTGGAAGATTTGAAGAGGCAGCAATCTGTGGCTCTCCGGGATAGTAATGAGATAAGGGGACAGTGAGCTACTGTACTCCTGCAGTTGTTTGCAGAGCACGGGTTCGCCTACACCAAGACAAATGTATGGACCGTCACCTTCTGAAACTTGTTACCTAGTTGATCTGGGGACCAGGGTGCTGGGGAGGACTGTAAATTGCCTTTGCCAGATATATTCACAGGCTTTGACTCTGGTCAGGTTGCACTGTTAACATCAGAGGCAAAAGAAAGTAGTGACTGAGACCCTGAAGATCCTGAAGGAAAATCACTAGGATCAGCAAAGCATAGGGGAAAAAAAAAATGAACGCAATAGTCTGAATGATACTTAAAATGACTTTATTTATTTATTTATTTATTTTTTCCCTCCCAAGCCATCTTGGTTTCTCTAGTGTTGAATAAGGCTGCTCACTGCAGCCTCTTTCTCAGCTGCGACTCTCCTGCTTCTTTCTCCTCTAGTCTCTTTTCACTAAGCATGGAGGAACTTAGCTATATTTGAGGCTTATGCACATGTTTGGCTAATTTGAAACTGGCCAGTGTTTAAAAGTACTGAGGCCAATGTTTAAAAGACTGTATGAAACCTAGGCAGCTGAAGTGAGCAGGCACACTGTTTTTTTTTGGTTTTTTTTTGGATCCAAGCTAACATAGCTATGCAAACATTTGAAAACATGCAGAACTGATGACTTACCTGACTCTAGATGAATGACCTAGGCTAGGGGTGCTGGCTTTGCATATAGCAGCATTCACTTAAAAAAAAAAATCATAAGTATCATGGAATTATTGTATGTTGATACAATTAAAATAGCAAAAAGCGAGTTGTATATGATGAATAAAAAACAAAACTTTATGCCATGCAAGTCTGAAAACATACATTACCTTCCTACCATGTAAAAAGAGTCAACACTGAAAGGGATTTAAATTTGTTTTAGGAAAATTATTTCTATTGCCACAGTAAAACCGTCTTAGTCTCAACATTTAACTTAAAAGATCTTTATCTTGCATTAGGAAGTGTTGTGTGGGAAGGGCAGGCATGAAATTCAAGCCATTTCTAGACATAAATGTAACTTGTCATATTCTCATCTTCAATTAATGTCTGGGGCCATAGGAGCTGCTTTTGATATCACACCTTTAAGCAAAGCAGAAGAGAGTATGTTATAAATAATACAAGCTCCTCACCAGCTTTATGTACTGTGAGTGTATGCACAGCTGATACCAAGCGATTGATAGGGTTTTATTAATTGTACAGCTGGTGACATCTTAGGAAGAAACATCTTCTGCCAGTTTTGCCTTTTCTTTTCCTAAAAAATGCCCGCCAAATGTGGCTTTAATGGGTATTACCTTTGGAGTAATTTCTCTGAGGATATCGTGACATATGAAGTGCATATGCTGGTGTGGATTTTTGATCCTTTCTCTTTGTTTTTGTGCTAATCTGGACATAAAGAGCCTTTGGTGTGTTTCGGTCCCCAGAGTGGCTCATAATGTTCAAGAAATGTGTAGAGGAGGCACACGGGAACATGGTTTACCAGGCATGGTGGTGATGGGCTTATGGATGGACTTGACCTTGAAGGTCTTTTCCACCTGTAATGATTCTATGATCCATGATAATGCTGTGAGCCAGCGTGCTGGCGCAAGGGCTTGGGATTAAAACTACAGCAGGCACATAATGGTGCTACTCTAGTTTCTCCTTACTAGTGGTCAATATGTGTATTTGCCTGGGTACCCCCAGAGTGAAGGAGGTGCAGTGGAAAATGCAGTGGAGCACTAGTGAGCTGCTTTAAAATATTCACCCACTCCTGCATTTGCCCATTTCCTGGTTTCACCAATGCACCAATTCACCCCTGAATTACCTTCAGCAGCTGTTTTGGGCAGCTGGACCACAGAAGGAATATGCACATACCTTCTTGGTGAGATATAGCCCTCGCTGAGCTGTTGGTGTTTCAGAAACAATAAAGCACACATCAAGATTTACCGATGGGTGAGCTAGAAAAACATGACAAATGTGAGTATCGATCCACAAATGCCAAGGGTAGGTCCAATCCTGTGAAGACTATCTATGAAGGTAGTACCAAAACAGCAATAACACTAGTTGGGCAAATAAGTTATTATTTTATGCCCTTGCAAGATTGGTCTCTTAAGTTTCCACAACTAGTAACTGAAAATAGTGAGCAGCATTCCAGAAATAACCTCTTCAGGCAACTTAACATGGATGAATTTTGGGGAAAATTTTGGGAATCATTTTAAATCTCTTCTCTTTAAGAAGACATAATTGAACTGAAATTGTCAAAAGGACAGAGACAAAATAGTAACACAAGAGTGCCTTCTTCATGAAAAGAAATTAAAGGATCTTCATAGCTTTGTTGTTCTTCATTAAAGTTGATAGGTAACAGCTGAGTTTCTATTTTATAAATTTCAGAGAAAATGTGTCAACAGTGTAAGAGAACAGAAGATAGTTGAAGTTAATAGCTTTAAAAACTAGGAGGAATGACTAAATGTCAGTGCAAATTCTTTAAATAATTATAAAAAGAAAAAGGGGAGGGAGTGCAGAGATCACGCACTGCAGCAAGGCAGCCCCACTGCTGCTGTGGAAATCCCGACTCCCCCACAATCAATGGCAATTTGCCACATGATTCAGAAGGACACAGGGTGAGCGTTTTGTTTGCTCTCCTTGAACACCTTCAACATCCTGGAACCACCTGAGGGATCATGATGGGACCGTAACTGAGAGCAAACATGCAAGCTTGGAAATCTTTTTGTTGATCGCATTGATGGATAGTCTGGATGGGACTTGGCTTTTTTTCACCTCCTGAAAGCCAGGAGGTGATGAACTGAATGTCAGCAATAGATGGTGTCTGAACAGACAATTCAAAATTCAAAAATTCAAAATTCAAAAGCTACAAGGCTGCTCTCATGTTTTTAGGCTTGGCCTGCTCACATAGTCCCTAACGTAATTTTAGCACTGCCAAAGCCATTACCGCTGCCCCTTGTGCTTTTGAATGTGTTTGTTTTGGTCTGAGTCAAAAGTTACCTGCCCTGTGCTCTTGGGCTCAAACGCGAGACGTCAGCTGGTGTTCTGACCTGGCACCGAGTGCTCTTTGGGTGATAACAAGGAATTCAGTGTCCTCCCAGTCACACAGAAAGGAAAGCCTTGGCACTACGGAGCTGTTTGGCCATGGCATGCCCACCTTGCAGCTGCTTTGGTGAATTGCACAAGGTTGCTGCTCTCATTTCAGAAGGAATTGGGGCCAACTGATGTCTGAATTAAAACATATCGTCACCGCTGGTGAGCTCCTGAGTGACTCTGCTTGCTCCTGACCACTCGTGCATAACATGGCATGATGCAAGAGTAAAGGACTGTGAATGAGAAAAAAATAAGAGCTCTAAGAGTTTGTATAGCAGAATGAGAGAGAAAAAAACCCCTCCAAATTCCTTAGTGTTAAATTACTTCAAAAACATTATGATCTGACATGGCAGTGATTCATATTGAAACTACTGGCGTAACAATCTTGTTTACAAAAAAAATGAATCCCAGCTTAAAAAACACAAGCAAGCCCCAAGAGAACCTTCACTCTGGTAAGTCTGTTTTGCTTGCTGAGTGCTTATTTAATTGGAGTTTAAGTCAGCAGAAGGAAATCTTTGCTTACTAAAGCCCTGCTAATACTGCAAGTTTTCCTCCAGATCTAAATTTAGACTGCTGACTGGTCCTGAAGTGGGGAACAGGCCATGCAAGAGCACTTCTTCTCGGTATAGTTCTCTGATCTTCATTCCAGCTCTCCTTCCATTTCATGTCTTGAGGGAAGGGGCATGGCCAGAGCTTACGGCTTATCAAAAATATCACTGTTTCTAAGACTCTTTGTCCTTAGTGTTGCCTTTAGCGAGCTTTGAAGAACCATCACAGCCAAACTCTGGAATTCTTTTTTTAAATCAGTCATATAGGGGGGTATGAGGACTTCTAGGCAGCTTCCATTGGCTCTAAGGTAGGATCTATTCTGAGCTTTCAGTGATCAATTGAAACATAATTCAATTTGCTAATTCAAGCCACCATTTCTTGCGACATTATTTCAATAATGGCTAGGTAGGGCTACGTGCATATGAAGCAGTTAAAGAACCTGTGACAAAGTCCCATTTCTAAGTTGGGAGTGGGAGAAAAAAAGCCTCTAACCTATGTTTGGTTGTTGCTTTAGCCCTGTGGAATGACGGTGTATGTGCCCAGATCTGAGCAGCTCGTAGGAAAGCTTGCAGGGGCATTCCCTGTCTCCTGCATGGAAGCAGCTCTGCTGCAATACACAGGCCAGAAACATGACGGAAGGCAGCGCTGTGCAGGTCAACACAGCATGGAGACAACATTCGTGGAGGAGCTGGCTTAATTTTGATACCCCCTCAGGTCTGTAGCATGACAAGGTATCCCGCAAGGCAGCGATGACGGAGTGGGTATCTTCCAGTGAGAAGCTGTCTTGGAGATTCTTGGTGTTCGCACTCCTCAGCCACCTACTCCGCGGGTGAAGCAGCTGTGCTAAGTTTTAGCCCATGATATGCACAAATGGCATAGAATTATAGAATCATTACAGTTGGAAACGACCTTCAAGATCATAAAGTCCAACTTTATGTAAACCCACCACCACCATGCATGTTAGATAATATTAAGATACAACTTCAAATCACCAGGATACACCAGTGTCTTCTCACTCCTCCTTCTGTTTAGCTTTTAGTTCAGACCAAGGAAAGGTATCTACACTTGAAATATTATCTGCTTTTTTGAAGTATACTACTTGGTCTAACCAAAGGCTTTACCTCGGCCAGCCTTGCCCTGTTTACGGTGCCTGGAACATAGTGGCTCCAATAAATTTACTCTCCTCTCTTGCCTTTCTAATATAGCTCATAAAACGCCATAGAAATGCACTGAAAAGGGAAAGTTTAACCTGGAAAAATTCCAAGTCCAAAGAGAAAGCAAAAATTTTGGGCTTTTTTGATTATTCAAAGTGTTCTAACTGCAATGTAAAACAATATTTAACAAAATCAAGATTTTGCAAAAGTTTTGCTCCTCAGTCTCAAGAAAAATGTTCTATGATGATCAGAGCTTTTTTTTTTCTAGACGTTTTTCCACAACAAACTCATGAGAAAACTGAATTAATTTCTCAAAATGCGTCAGTTTTTTCAGAATCACCTATTCAGGCGGATCGTGACGTGACGGCCTGAACAAAAGACATTTCAGCTACCTAATATCATAAACCCAGCAAGAAAGGAGGAACGAACCTTTAGATCTAGGGCAAAGTGCCAAAGCAATCTTGTGAGACAGACAGCGGGACCCGAGCTCCCCACCACGCTCCCTTTCCTTCACTTACCTGCTTTGCTTGGGGGCTGTGGAAGCAGTGGGGACTTCATGGGTTCTGGCCTTACCGTCCCCCCGCGTTTCGCTGCCTTTCACCTAGCACTCACCTGAGCCACCCCACGATGGTCCTTCGGCAGCTCCTCTACTCCGCGTATCTGTAGAGAAAATAAGGTATCACCAGTGGACATGCCCGCTTTGGGTACAAAGACAGTGCTTGGTTTTGCAGATGAAGTGATGTTCACTGGTGCTCGCAGATTCCTTTCTTTCTCTTTCTTTCTTTCTTCCTTTCCTTCTTCTTTTTCTTTCTTTCAAGCATTTAACTATTTTTGTATTGAACTGATGTGAAATTACATGAGCTCTGATCATGTGAATAATGCATGAGATTTAAGACAAATACATGAAAGGAGCTTATTTTTCATGTCAAACAATTCTTTATTTTTTATGGTACAAATTAAAAGTGACAGATCTGAAGCTGTTAAGAAATACACAAAGTGCAGCTTTACTGACCATACAGATATTGCTCTAGATTAAGTACAGTTTTTGTCAGTTTATGTTTTTATTTTTTATTTTTTTTTCATGTTAAGCAACCTGTGCAGATAAATCAGCTTTGGTTTCAAAGTCAGAGTAGTAAGGAGCTTTTAAATATCCAGTTTGTTTCTTGGTCACAAGTCCACCACATCAACTCCTTTTGTAATTACTACCTTTTTTTAACAACACAATACAGTCCATTTCGTACTGCCATCTTTCCTGCTGCATGCTCCATGCATGGAAAAACAGATCTCTTCGCAGTGCTTCATAAGTGACCCTGGTGACCATTCTGTAGATTATAGCACATAGGACAAAAATAATAATAATAATAATAGTAATAATAATAATAATAATAATATCACTTTTTAACAATAAATAAACAAATGTGCCCCACATAATCTCAAGTTGGAAACAAGCAAACCACATGACAAAAAGCTCATTACAAAATGTTATCCAAACAGATTTTACAGTCAAACATTGACATGGAAATCAATTTCCTCTCTTATCTTCTTATTTGAATGTTGGTCAATAACTGGGTACAAGTAGAGTGCTGAGGTAAAACACTGATGAACAGTTTTATTTTTGTATTTCTTTTTTTTTTTTAAATAGTAACAGTTTAGTATTGCAAGATTGTCAGCAACATTTAGCCATATTTATACAATGTGCATATACCTACATACATTGAGCTTTGGTCCAGCATTGAGAAGACGAGCAAAGGCATTTTACATATTTCTTTTTGGTTATAGCTTGAGTTCTTTGATACGCCTCTACTTGTTCCTTCCTAGCTCCTTTTTGCTTTCTTGTTCTTTTTTCTTTTTTTTCTTTTTTTTTTTTTTTTTTTTTTTTTTTTTTTTTTTTTTTTTTTTTTTTTTTTTTGTGGTAGTAATGCAAAGAAACTGGAACCATTTGAATGCATTCAATTTCTTCAACTGTCCAAAATATCTTTTTAGTGAAAAAACATAAAAATTCAAAATCAGAATAGTAAGTGAACCCTTCGTTCATTCGTCAAATTATATTTTTATATATATATATATATTTTAAAAAATTCAATGATCAATAAATTGGAAAACCACTATACCTTCAAATATGATTGAAGAGATTTTTGTTTCATTTGCTGGTAGCAATCTATCTTTTAGTCACATGCAAAATTAAAAGTATTCAAATGTAATCAATACATGAAATTTGTTTACAAATGGAAATCAGAAATGTTGCCAGTAACAAAATAAAACAAAATATGTACGGCCCCAAAAGATGTATGAGTCACACATAATTTATCTTCCTAAGAATCTGTTCAGGCACCATTTATGCCTCATAGCAAAAATTTGTTTATAAAAAAATTAATATAAGAAGCATTACAACACTTTATAAATAATTTACAAAACATAATACAAAATTAGAAAACCGTTAAAAAGAAAAATCACTGCACATGAATGGTTTTTAAGACTGTGGGATGAACATCATTTTTTCTTCCAAGTTGGCAATTTATATTTATTTTACATTTCCACTGTCCTAGTTATATCCCTCCGATATGTACTTTGGAACAGAAAGCGCTTATGTAACTGCTGCCAGCATATTTTTAGCATCTTTCATACACTGTTTGGCTAACTTTTCTTCTTGGGGAATTTTTCCTCGCAAAATTTAGAGCAGTTCCTGGGAGAATCGGAAATCTGGTTTCTAGGCAAGGGGGGCTGCCTGCGTGCGACGTTCCCGGGCTGCTGGTTTCGAGGGCGGCTGGTTATGGGGCAAGGAGCTGGAGGTGCGGGTAGGACGTGAGCAGTGCCCGCTTCCGAATACTACCTGTCATCCCTGCCGGCTGCTGGGTGGTCTCCTGATTGCTACGTGAATTGAACTGTGGCCAGAAATTTAGCTCTCTTACCTACAGGCGACATGGATGTATCCATAGATATAGGTATCTATGGACAGAGAGTAAAAAAGAAAACGCCGAGGGGTGGATGTTGTGCTGGGAGATTCTCCCTCGCTTCATTCACTTCACGTGCCCAGCTTGGGCAACATTTCTTATTTCGCCCCTCACAAAATGCACCTGTGGTTGCTGAGATTTTTTTTCCCAGCATATATTTCTATGTGAACACTCGGAAAAGAGTCAATAACAATTTTCACTCTCCTCCTCATAAAAGCAATACTGAAAATATCCTTATACATAACCCATGCAATTTAGAGCCTAAAATGCATTCACTGGCTGTGAACCCAGCCCGGCGTCCCAGATCCTCAGTGCTCTCCCGCCTCGACCTTTGAGGCGCTCACATTTAGATGCAGTTTCAGGCACAGATGATGGTCTCTGAAGCCTTAAAACTCCACCAGCCATGCAGCAAATACCTCATTGCACAAGGCAAGTCTCATGAATAAAATAGTGAGGGCCAGATTCAAAGCCCAGTGAAATCAATGGGAGTTCCTTTTTTGCACTAGGTTTTGGATATAGCTTTGAGTTCTTGAAAATGAAACTCTGTAAGAGAGGCATCATTTGAAGGCTCCAGTACTTCAGAAGCCTCCTTCAAAGTTCAAGGAAGACCATCAAGAAGTCTGGTACAACCATCCTGAAGTCAGGAAATGTAATCAGGAGTTATACCAGCAGAATTTTACTCTATCGCCTCTACAGGGAGCCAAACTGAAGTCCCAACAATTCCCTTTCGGAAAGTCCCGATCCAGATGTAGCTTCTATCCTAACAAAGGGCTGAACCCCACAGGCTGGGGCAGGACTCAGCAGATGATGAAAACTGCAGGTAGGTGTCATGGGTCAGTCCATGCCCCGTCCAGGACCTGCAACACCCTTCCCTCGATCCGAGCCTTGCTGTCTTTGCAGGACCAGTGACCATATCTCCAATCAAAAAGGAAGCCACAGTGATAAGTTGTCCTTAAAGGAAGATCTCCTCGCCTGAAGCACCTTGCAGGTGACCCACCTCATTACTCCCAAAGGATATTCAGTGTGTTTCCCTATATCCTGGTTGTTTAGTTAGTTTTGCCAGTGATCACAGCAAACACTTCCACAAACCCACCCTCCCACTGAAGAGTAGCAGTCAACAGGGCAACCAACAATATCGGGGTGACAAAAAAATAGGCAGAAGGAACAAAGCACTACCATTGAAACAGTCCACAGTGATGCAACGATCCAAACGTCCTCATCACTTCTTGGCCTGTCCTCTTGTTTCCATCAGAATCTCAAGAAATTTCTTTGGCTATCAGACTTTGGAGAGAAATTGCTTCAAACAGAACCATAAGATAGATGCAGTACTGAACTAAATGTGCAGTTTATATTTATACTACAAAATGAGTTTTGGTAACCTCTCCAGGTTCGTGGCCAAAGGACAGAGAAATCTCAAGCTACGTGGTCAACAGCAAGCACAACGTTCAGCGCGGGCTGACAGTTCATCAGACACAATCCTAATCCTTCTTTGTCCTCTATTGCATTTCAGCATATCAGTATAAAAGTGTTTAGGTTTCACTTCTCTTTTTAAAAATCCTCAAACAGTACTGGGGTATGTGGGTGCGGGGGGAAGGGTAGAGAATGAGCTGGGAGCAGGGAGGCAGCAAAAGGAGTCAAAAGAACAAAAATGAAAATAGAAATGCAAACCAAGATTTACACACTCGGACGAGAAATATCAAATCCCACAAATCGCAATAAAAATAAATTACTTTTGGCACCCAAACACTAGGAGATTGCAAAACTGTTGAAGAAAAGAGAAGAGAAGAGAAGAGAAGAGAAGAGAAGAGAAGAGAAGAGAAGAGAAGAGAAGAGAAGAGAAGAGAAGAGAAGAGAAGAGAAGAGAAGAGAAGAGAAGAGAAGAGAAGAGAAAAGGAAAACCACCATGGAATGGCTTTAACACCTGTTTCTACACACCTGCAGGGGGTGCAAATAAGGATAACAGAAATCGCTTTCATTTTTGTAAAATACAAATGTAAAAATTCATAACACAATTTTACACTCATAAAAGAGTAGACTAACAATCTAGTTTGCAATGCCGTGTTTCTGACTTTGGTTAATAGTTTTCATAGTGAATCAGCACTTGATACCTGAAAGGCTACAATCACTCCTCCAGGTGGCAGGCTTGTATTCGCTTTTAAACAGATAAAAGTTTGTTTTTTTCTTTTTTTTCTTTTTTTTTTTGTTTTGTTTTTCCTTAAAATGTGTTCACATTTCCATAATATACAGAAAAAAAAGTAAGCAGTTATTTGGTTTACTTTAAGTCCATTTAAAAAAACTGGCTTTTTCTTTCTTTTGGAACTAATTCTACGACACACACACACGCTAAGTGTTGTGTATTTTTCTGATTTGCTCTTATATAGGAAAACCCATGGACATTTAGAAACTGTTCTGTCCTTCTTGCAGTTTTCTCAGTCTTTTACTTACAAGGGTGATGAACAGGTATTTTCACAGAGTTCGAGCGGTTACGTTTCTGTTGGGGCGGTTATTTTGTGTGTGGTTTGGTTTGGTTTGGTTTGGTTTTTAGGAGTTTTCTTCCAGCGAGTCTGTTAAGGGCTCCATGGGAACTGCCGTCGCGGGCTCGTGTTGTTTCAAACGCTTAATTGTGTTCTTCAGCGCTTGCCTCTTATTGCAGAACCAAACTCTAACTACTTCGCGGTCATAGTTCAGTTTCTCGGCAATCTCTGTCATTTCCTGCCCAGAGGGGTGCGTGTTCTTCTCAAAGTGGGCATTCAAGATCTCAAGGGCCTGGGGCGTGAATGAGGTACGCCGCTTGCGCTTTTTGGATGGTTCGCTCCCGATAAACTCGGTAAGGTTCTGCATACCTGCTCGATGGCGGGCCTCAGCCTCAGCCATCCACCGCTCAAGCACCGGCTTTATCTTCTGGGCACTTTTAGGGGTGATGTCCAGCTTTTCAAACCTGGCAGGATACAAAAGGCCAGGGTTCAGTTTGGCTGTCAGACTGCTAGCTATAGTGTTCTCTTGGGCTTCCTGTGGTAGGAAAAAGTGGCTTCTCAGGATGGTGTGTCTGAGGGAAAATTGAGAAAGAAGAGTCTTACACTGATGCTCTGCCAGGGTGGGACTTCCTGCCTGCCTGCCTAGGTGACTGGCAGAGGTAACTTGCAATGGATTACGAAAACTATCAGATTGGTAGATAAATATAACTATACATACAGCTAGACATTTAAGCCAACACAAAATGAATGCTACAACAAAATACATCACACAAGACATTCGTTTGGTTTTCAGATTTCTGACGACCTCCAACCCCCTTAAGGCTAAGCCTAATTACAGGAAATGACATCAAAGGCATTTTCTTTTTTAATCACCTCATCTTCGTGATTAGTCCTTTTGTTTTCCCTCCCATTCCATGTTGCCCAAAAACCACAGCTTTAGTAATACAAACCTTTGGCAGCTACTAGCCTTTGAATATCAGGTTTCCTTTCCTTTCATTTTTCAGCAATTTTCACTGTTTGCAAGTTAATACCATGTCCCTTTTCTGGGTCGGAAAAAGATTCCCACAGCTACTGTGGTGTTCAGCTGAAACAGCTGGACACTTTGCAATTATCTCGACTACCCCCACAATGTGCTAAGACAGACTCATGTTTTCCAGATGAAACCCAGCATAATAGTCTACTAATATGCTGTGGCACCAAGCTGGGTTTATTGTGGGATTTCTGCGAACTCTACCAGAATGATATCATTTCCTGTAAATGAGGTCTTCTATATATCATTTTGCCATCAAAAGTCTTTCGCCAAACCAGATTTTACAAGTATCAGAAATCATCTGGAAAAGCAGCCACACAAAGCTTTAATCCTTTCAAAAACAAGCAGAAAAGCTGAAGTCACGTTGCAAGCCTTATATACGTACTCGTTTCCTCCATATATCACATTCAGCCTCTCATTTAGAAAGTCCCAAGCCAGTGCCCCCGGTGCCACCCATTTGCATCTCTCCGCTTGGCCCGTGCCCGGCGCGCACCTTGCGGGGTTTAGCGTGGCAAGGCCGCCGCCGCCACGCGGCCGTCCCGCCCTGTCCAGCCCGCGCGGTGCTGAAACGTCGCCGCCGCCGCTCACCGCGACGCGCCTGCCCGGGCAGACAGACCGAACCAATGCCCCCGTGCAAACCAGCGTGGGCACCGGCGCTGGCTACATTTACTGCCTACGTTCAGCGAGCGGCAGCTGCAGAAAAGATTCCAGCAGGAAACAAAGCAGTTCTCACAAAGAGCAGGACAAGAAATAACGTCAAATAACACTACAAAGAATTTATGACTGGTGCCCGGAAGCCTATTGCCATATTGACTGCAACGTGTCCTTCCCTGGTGTCCAGTGATCTTTCAATCTGCAGTTTATGTTTTAGAACTTTTTGTGTCTAGTTAAGAAAATGCTTTTTTTTTTTTTTTCAGGCAGAACACATCAGCAGGGTGGTATATTGCTGCTGTGCCCTGCAAAGGGCATTGGGAGATGCGGCCTGTGCCTCTGAGTCGGTCTTTCAACTTGCTTCTCTCTCTGCCCCTTGCATTACCCTGGAGTTCATACTGAAAACTCCTCGCCACCATTTAAAGAAAAGCTGAACCTGCTGTTTCTGAAGAACCGCATATTGACACGGAGGCAGCTTAGCATGGAAGGTATAGTCATAGCAAATTATGACACCCCCAAATGACAGCTATTTGGGGACTGACGAAAGTAAATACTACCACCCTGCAAGTATTTGGGACCAGCTTCTACACCTGGTCCTCATGATCTCAGTAACTGTCTCCTCAAAGGAGCTCGCTATAGAAGGACTCCACATTTTGGTTCTTAGCTCTGTTTAAACAATGTTCCAGCTGCATCTTTGTTTGGATTTTGTTAATAACAAGCTAGTGGGGAACCATTTCTCTTAGTTAAATTCAAACCATTCCCAGCATTTTTTTTTTCAGCTGTAAGGCAGGTGGAAGAAATGAGGAGACAACAAACCAGACACAAGCAAACTGCAATATATCAGTTTAAAGTACATTATGTTGAACAACAACTTAAGTCTACAAAAAGTGGCAATTGCTAAAAACTCTGCCCGTTTTAGGCATTCTTTACCAATTGACCATAGGAAAGAAAAAAAATAAAATTAATCCTTAGCGACAGGGAGCAATAGCATTCATATCGTTGGCATCGCTTGTTAGTGTTCGTGTTGCAGCACATGTTGTTTGGTATAACGATATACAAGCCTTGAAACAAATTTCGCAGCAGTAGTATCCTTGTATAGACTGAATAAAGGTTATTTTCTACAGGGAGGTATCTTATAAGAAAAAACAGTAGGGGAGGCCATAGAAGTGAGAGGATCCTATGGAGCTTTTTGTATTTAACAACAATCAATGGGTTTTATGGAAAATCATTGAGCAAAATGTGAGCTGCAAGCTCACTACCCCATACTGATGTTATTTATAACCTTAGTCTTAAACTGCAGGAAAAGTACACTTCCGTTCTATGGGGAATACATTAAAAGTATAAAGAGCAGATAAAAAGACAGAGCATTTCATGGATCACCAAGAACAAAATCCACTTAAATGAGCTTAGAGTTGGTTTCTTGGCTTTCACTGATGGAGAAGGACTATAAGGCATTGCCCAAGAGGAAAAAGCTGTTACCTAAGTGTGTTTGTTACCTCATGCATAAACATGGGATTACTGTAACACACACACATGCATACAGGGCGTTTGCTTCTAACTACTTGACTTTAACTCTGTCAAGGCTGTATTATCATTTCTTATCATTAGGACACATTTCGCCTTCTTCTTTGCCTATGTAGGTGGTTTGTGCTTTTTCTTTTTCTTTTTTTTTCTCTTTTTCTTTTTTTTTTTTTTTCTAATAAGTATTTGGGTGATAAAAGATGAATAGCTGCTGGTTCACAAGATAGCAGGAAGGATAATTTTTTCCCTTCTGTGTTGCCTAGGTAAATCATCATTAACATCCTATATGTGAAGTGCTAACCACAGTAATATAGTTTTTAACTTAGCAGGGATGCAGCCATGAAATATTTGTTCAGTAACCCTATCTGTAGAAAATGGCACAGTATGAAGAGTGTCAGCTGGTGCTTATCCAGCACCAGCAGGGTCTCCAGCTCGTCTAGTGAATTAAGTCAAAATGCCAGGAACATTGTTTCTCACTTGTTTAAAAAAAAAAAGAACAAGGGGAAAAAAGACTAAAGTTACTTTAGAGGCACGCAGGAAGAACATTTTATCTGCCAGATACCAACATCACTGGCTAGTTTAAGTCCCAGATTAAATCACATGTTCTAAAGACATATAACTCAAACACAAGCACGCTCCTCACAATAAAGTTCATAATTACTGAGGACAACGAGAGGAGAATAGAGGGTTATGATGTAGCTTGTTACCTGCAGATGGCAGACTGGCTATAGGCTGGGCCTTCCGTGGCGCTCAGGGCTTGGCCAACTTGAGTCTGTGTCAGGCCAAGAGAGAGGCGCCGGATTTTAAAAGCTTTGGCAAATTCTCGGATTTCCTCCAGATTCACCCCATCCACCTCTCCAGTGGCTGTTTGAGGATCTGTTGAAATATTTTTTTTAATAGTATCAGCTCTTCAGGTCGCAAACGATGGAAAACATTAGATTTCTTCTTCTTTTTTTTTTTTTTAAATACCTTTTTTCCCCCTTGTCCCTTTCTCTTTCCCAGAAACAGACAGGCCCTGTCAGAGGGGAGAAGCATGTCCGTATTGCTAAAACACTAACTAGGCTGCAGCATGTCCAGGTGGTGGTGAAGGACTTTTGAAAAGCGCTGAGCTCCTGAAAACGTCCAGCTCATCCCAGAGTCAGTGGGTGTAGCTGGGCTCCTCACCGCCTTCTGTGCTTTGGAAAATCTCCACCAATTTTGACAAACCATGTCATTGACAAATCACTGTTCCCAGTTTCCCCTTCTTATCACATACACAAAAAGGGCTGATGTTCATTTATCTGCAGCCTGTGGGGAGAGCTAAACATATGCGCAAACTGCCTGGGTTTCTAATTTGAATCCAGACTTTCGGCTTCATCTAAAATTAACCTAAAGTAAGAAAATTCACAAACCTTCTGTTTTTCTTTCACAACACCCAACACAGACCACCATCTAAACCTCCAAAGCAACCCAGCAAACAAACAAACAATAAAATTTTGCTCCCTTTAAAAGAAATCTTTCATTTTATAAATCAGTTCTTAAAATATGCCTTCCTGGGAAGCAGCCTTTCAGGCTTTCCATTCAGCCTCCCATCAGGTTGATAATCAAGGAGGAGGGTATTTGCAACATCAGCTGCTACGTTTCAGAGGGTAATGCTGCACAATTTTTTACTTTTGCATTAGGCCCTCAGAAGATAATGCTTATGATGCTGTGAGAATAAATCTGTCCTTCCTCTCCATAGCAGTTTACTGACACACACTCCTTTGTCCCCGAAAGGGCACGTAATAAAGGCTGTCTACCAGAGAAAGCTCCTTTGGTGCTGGATAACGCGGTCAATTTAGGACTTATCAAGGGAAATGACACAACAGCTGGAGGAAGGAACTCTTTTTCCTTCCCCCCACGCTACTGATCCCCGGTTAAATGAAAGCGTCCGCCAAGCTGGAGACAGCATGGGACTGGGATGGTGGCAGATTTCAAAGTGCTGTGCAATGCTGCGTGTAGTGAAGCCATTCTCCCTGGGAGACAGCTCTATTGTTCTTCACCTCATTCCTCAGACTTCTTCGGGGAAGTTTTCAGCACAATAACACATCAATTTCTGTAAATGCAAGCGGTTGTCCAAGGACGGTGCTAGACTACGTTACTATTCTGAACCCTATATTAGATTGGCTCCTGCTAGTAGTGCTAGAGTTAAGAGCTTGCCAGCCTTACAGTAACAAAGCTTTTATTTTCCCAGGTTTATAGGCCTGATGTAAAATTCCCTTAGGATGGAAATGCCCTATAAAAATCTTTTAGTCCAATAATAGAGAGACAGAGGAAAGAGGTTTTTCTGCAATATAAATTTAGCCAATATTGATTAGCAGCTTGAGTGAAAAAAGTGCACATAGCAATGGGGTTTTAGAAACACTTGTGTATGAAACCACGGACCACATGAACCACATATGGGCGCACACACCCACACACACTCATGCTGAGTCCAGTGGTCTGCATCCAGTGTTGTCCCTCCTGCTGTCAGTGCTTACCTGTACATACAGGCACGCACTCATACATTATAGACCTAGGGCATGTATTATTTACTTATAAGTGGTGGGGACTGTGACAGGGGTCACTCAGGTTTGTAAAGTAATTGCTTTTGTAGATGTGAAATATTCCTACTTACCCCATACACGGTCTATCTAGCATATCGGTTATGATTTTCAGAGACACAAAAAGGAGCTGGATGCTTATCTGCCCTTTGGGTCTTTGAAGAGCCACTGATAAATGTACAAATATCATAAATGATAATGGCCTCAGAGATTCCCTTGAGTAAAGTGCACTAAGATGGTAACCTTCCTCACCTCTTTCCTTCCCTCATTTTAAGGCCTCTGACTAAGGCGATTAGGGATGTGACAAAGGACAATTCAGGTCTTCCCAGAGAACTTTAAATGAATCTCCAAAGAAGCAAACTCTCTTGCTACTGTGAGCTGTAACCCCACCACAGCTCCTCACAGGAAGAAAAAAGGGTTGTTTGCATGCACATGGGTATGAGGGGGGTTCGGCTGAGTTCTGCTGCATCCTTCTGATACGCAGCTTACTCCTGCAAAAGTAAATAGCATGGAAGGTCCTTTTCTGCATAGGGGTCTTGGACCAGGAACAACTATGCTGAGCTCTCCTTGAAATAGGAAAAAAAAAAAACCCTACAATATGCTTCAGGATGGGGGAGTAGATTCTTACATATGGTAGAATATCTGCTGAGAAAACAAGACTTCATTCTTATCTCTTTGGGAGGAGGAAGGTACTACCAGGTACGGAATTAAACCTCTTATGAACTCTAAGGAAAGTAGTGTTTGTACCAAATCAGAACCACGTCTACTTAAGGTGTGATTGAAAGGCTGTTGAAATCCATGGAATTAGTCTCATGATTTCTATTCAGGTCCATATTACTCAGATAGTACTAGGAAGATCATTTTATTGGCAACATCATTTAACAGCACTGGTCCTTTTCACTTTTTTTTCCATTAAAATGGCAAAAGTACCTAATCCTGGACTCTGTGGACTATACCTATAAAAATATGCACATATAGACAATGGACTTTGTTTTAATAAATTCTGAGTTCTCAGAACAGTAAAGTTCACATTTTGGGAAGAATACTTTACTGAAAACTATAAAAAAAGGTGTTTTTCAAAATAAGTAGAAATCTTAGAGAAGACAGCACAGTGCCAACCACAAAATAAAAGAATACTGATCTCATCGAGTGGTTAGGATCTACAGTAGTGGCATTTATATTAAAGATTCCCAGTGTACCTTATGGCTCAGCACTCTATGGCTATTATGTCTATGAAACTACGAGGCCCTGGAGAAAGGCAAGACACTTGTATGGGACCATTGCAGGGTAAAATTCCCCTAGATGTCTGGCAAAGATTGACAAGTGGAGTGAAAGAAATAAAATCTACACTCTCTCCTGCACTGAAAATCTTTTTTCCTACTGAAGGGAAAACTACTCCCACTTCTGAATTCTTCTGAAAATGCTGCATGACTTTGCTTTGTTCTGATGAGTGCAAGTTTGCTCTGATTTTAATAGTTATGTGAAAGATTTGCTTAAGAAAGAAATCAGTGCACCCTGAAGAAAAAAAGCAAACTTCTGATGTGCAGAATTCTGCCATGAGAGGGGTTACAGGCGACGCATTCCCCAGGCAGACAGAAGGAGATGTAGCTGACAAAGGAAGTCCAGCAAAACGTAAATTGGGCAGGAGGCAGGATGAGACACTGTTATTGGAAAATGGACTTGGGCTCAGGGGAGAGAAAGAAGGATCTATTTGTGGGAGGCATTTCAATTTTATAGGAGCAAATGACAGTAAAATAAATTTGGAAGGGTAAAAGGAATTTCATGGAGCCACAAGCCTCTGAGCAGATGGGAAAAACAGTGATTTCCATGAAGAGAACATATAGTGGGAAAAGTAAGGGAAAGGATGGATCTGAGAAGAGGGAAATGAGACAGGAAAAAGGAGAAATGATAATGCAGAATTGAATGAAGAAGAGTAAACAAAGAAGAGAAAAGAGAACATAATCCTGAGGAGACAATATGAAAAAAAAAACCATAGAAGTGTCTGGAAGAGTAAAGATGAATCTTGCTTAGGCAGAGCTTGCACCAGAAGCAATCCATAATTTTTGTCTTTAGAAAAACTAGCTCTGGTTGAAGTAGTGAGGAATGAAGAGGTGAGAATGGGCCGAAAGAATAGAAACTCTTTTTGCAACAGTCCAGGGAAAAAAGAAAAAAAAAAGAAAAAAAAGATGAGAAATAAAAACACAAAAGCAAATCGAAGAAAATTATTACAGGGCACTACAACAGGAATAATTGTACAAAATAAAGGAGGGAGAATAGTGGGAGTTTAAGGAAATATGCAACTTTAAAACTAGGAAACATATTAAGTAAAAATGTAAAATCATGAAAATTATGAAGAAAATATACCTAGAATGAAAGGAAATAAATCTGGAACTCTAAAGCTATCAAGACCCAATTCTGTCCCTTTTTGCATAGTATTTCAGTAATTTCACTGATGTCAGGCAGCTACTTGCAGAGAGAGTCTCTCTGAGCAAGTGTGGCAGAATCTTACCCCCAATAATTATTAAATTACTGAAGTTACATTCCTCTAAGCAATGTGCCAGTCTTCCTTCTTTTAAGCACATAAAGGTAGCAGAATAAGCCTGGTTTACCTGAACTTTACTATATTTAGCAATAGTTCCTGGAATACAGCAAATCCTTACTGACATATTCAACTCTGGGGCCTCTACTGGAGGGCTAGAGAGGAGCTTTAGAATGAAAAAGAAAAAGGAAACAAGAAGGTTGTTGCTTTAGGAGGGCCAGAACAATCAAAGGGATGCGTAAGAGGCCCCAAGTTGTTTCTTGCTGGCCACATGCCCTATGGCTTTCTTTCAGGACCAGCGACCCACTGCAGCCTCATTCGACTAAAGGGCTTCGAGTGAATTGCAGTAGACACTGGACTTCAGCTGCAGACGTGTTACACAAATCTCTGATTGGCAGTTTGTGAGCGCGGACAAAAGGAAGGCCTTGTTGGCTTGTTGGCTGCACACTCGTCATGGAGAGCTGACAGGCGCATGGGGCACCTGCCCATCAGGGTGGGTATCCAGAACTCGATTAGAACTTGCAAGGGAGCAAAACAGGGAGGAAACTCTGTCCATTCATTTCCAAAGTGTCCATACACATGGATTTTTAGTCATCTAAAGCAATTTTTGAGTTTGTGAAGATCAGTTAAGATTCTTTGTCTAAAACGTTGGCATTGTCAATGGCTATGAAAAACTGTCAAGTATCTCATCTATCTTTTCACACTTCGTTATATACATGGTTTGATCTTTCCCTACTGGACTAACTGGATTTTGTTCTGTTTATAGGCTCTTTTCACGTTACTAGAAAGCAACAGGTAGCTTCCTTGTGTCCTGGAGCAACAGCATCTTACATGCAATCTTAAGCAGACTTACACATTCAGCGCTTCCTGAAATTTCTCTTGGGTAAATGTTACTAGAAATATGCTGGACAACTATCAAGGATCATTGAGATAAATATTTAGTTTCCAACTCTGTGAAAACTCCTTTCAATTGGCAGAAAAAAAAGCTGATTTGCCCAGGGCACCAATTACTTTGTTGGTCTCAAATAATGAGGTCCTGGATGAAGCCCTGATATGTAAATGTAGATATCACCTCCAGAACCTGTCTGCCTATTAATTCTTGACACACTTTTTTTTAGTGGATCTCTATAGATATCCATTCTCTTTAGAATGCTCTTAAGATCCAGGTGCCTGTGAATTCCCAACCATGAGACATTCCTCAGTCTAATGGTATGAAAAATATTTTCTTTGCTCTGCTTAAGTTCCCCACCTTTTGATTTAAGCGAGCTGATCTTCTGTTTTGAGCAAGGGAAAACACAAACTTTTCAGCTATCTTCTCTGTGCCATTTGTTACAACAGGTGGGGTATTGACTATGGCTAAGTGAGATTTTCCATAGAGAGATGAATTTCAGCCAGAGTCATTCAAGCACTTCTGAGAATAAGGTTAATAAACCTGTTTTGCTCAGGATAAAAAAAACAATCCAACAACCTCTTTCCTTTAAAAAGCTTCAATTTCCTAACATCTTGAAATATGGCCTTGATAGGTGTCAAGGCAAAAACTTTTTGTCATCCCAAGCAAAAATCTGCCTCAAGGAAGTACAAGCTCCTAATAAGTAGCAGGGATTTAATTTCGGAGTGGAGAAAGAGAGGGACTGACTGTGCAGAGAAGGACAGTAAGAATCACTGGGTTAGAGGAAGGAAAATGGGGGAAGAGAGGTGGCGGCAAGGTAAATAAAACAATGTAGAAGATGATGACAGGGATTATCTGACAAAAATGCAGGTTAAACACTGAGATGGTCTGATAAATCTGGGGACAGAATCCAATTGGGAGATGGAGAAGAACTTAAGTGGGAAGAGGAATTGAGGGACATCTGACTGAAGGAAAAGGACTGAAGTGTGAAGGCAGATGAAAAGGACTGATGTGAAGGGAATGAAGGCAGAATGCAAAGGGAATGAAGGGTGAGGCAGAAACAGGATGGAGACTGAACAGGTGATGTAAGGAGTTAAGCCTGAGAGGAACGAGTGAGAAAAATCTATGTCTATGCTACTCTCAGCCAAATCCTTGAACATAGCATGTATCCTTTTCCCTTTAAGAGTAGGACCAACAGGACGATAACACAATCTATCAGCTTTTATATTCATTCAATTGTCTTGAGAAGATCTAATATTTCTAGCTATGACTGTAAACATCATCTCAACACATGACTATGCAAAAATGAAGCTAAAAGAACACCCTTAAAGCAGCACAAATAAACACTCAGAAGTTGCATAATGCTGGAGTGACAGTAGCCCACCAAACAGTGTCACATAGTCTTTGAGCAGGGGATTATCAGTTCTTTTCCCACATACCCCTGCCTCTCTCAGTGCACAGAATGAATTGTGCTTCACTGCAGAGAGACTTTGCATTTGTTGGGAGTGTGGCCCTAGGCCTCTGCTAAAGCTCTTCACCAAAGACACAGTTATTAATTTCCTCTCAAGCTCTTCTATATTTTTTAAACATCTTAATTTATTTTCCTGTGTTTCTACAAGATGAGAGTCTTCCCCTTCTCATTCACTAAGAAGCTGACAGACACAAAGGAAAAAAGCATTTTTGGATACCCAGTCTAGGTCAAGTAGGAAATGATTTTTAGACTGTGGCTTTAAATGGTGTTTTATATGCCTCAACAGTGAAAGTGCACTTTGGATAGTAACTATGAATGCCAGGTTCTTCTGTAAATTAAAATCCAAGACAGATATTGAAGGAGCACTTGTGAAAAATATCTTTTAAGTTACTTGAGTGACATTGTGCTGAAATTATATGGCAGAGAGAGAGCTCCAGTTTCTCAGCCCTCTACTGCCTGAACCAAGACCATCCTTCACCCTTCTCCCATTCCCTGTCCTGAATGTTACATACATTTGGAAGAAGCTTAGTGAATAAGGCAGGGAACAAACCCTGGGACAAGAGCCTCCTTCACTATATAAGTCCTTAGAGCAAATCTATTGGGAACAAACTCACTGAAGCACAAGAAAAAAATAGTGTGTGATTTTAATCACAACATATATCAATATCATAAAATACATGTTACAAGAGGAGTTGAATGCTGTTGCATAAGCAACTCTTTTCTAACACCTCCTGATTTTTGACTGATTTACCTTGTAAACTTAAAAAGGCTTCTTCCATGTTGCTTTTATTATGGAGCATTCTTATCTATGCGGGGTAATTGACTGGAATAACTATTGTGGGATAAAGTACCTCTCAACAATTATTCTAAATTTTTTTTTTTGAATCAGAATGGCCACAAGGGAGTCTATTCTGGACCAGCTGTTGAGAAGTAACTTATTCTGCACTAGCTATGTTAGTCAATTTTCCCACACAGGCAAGGGGTAACTTTATGTTTTTTTTTTTTTTTTTTTTTTTTTTTTTTTTCACATGTAGCATCTTATTTGTCTTGCTACAAGCTTGTCTACACAAGACGATTTACTGGCAGAGCAATAGCAGTATGTTTATGTCAGCATAATTATATCTATATATATTTTATGTACTTATGTACTTTATGTACTGTATGTGGATGTTTTTATTCCAGAATAAAAATATTCACACTGGGAGTTATACCAGCATAATTTTACCACTATTCCTCTGCTAGTTATTTCCCCATGCAAAGAATCTCTGAAGTAATCCAAGCAAGATTTTTTCAAATCTTCTTTTGCATGACAGTTTTTCTAAAGCCTTCATAAGCTTGCCTCAGTCATATATTTTACATCCTCAGTATGGCATCTGCTATACTGTCTTTTTTTAGCTTGAAAAAGTACATGCTGTATCTTTGAACAAAGTCATCCAATATACTCACATTTTTGCAGTTTGCAAAAACTATTAATACTTCTTATACTTTTAACCTGTTTTTATTGCTATGTAAAGATCAAAGCCAATACTAGATTGGTAAGACTGACAGTGAAGAACTAAGATCTATACGATCTGGAGAAAGGACCTGGTTAGGAGATCAGCCGTTAAAATCTCAACACTGCAACTCAGTTTTTCCATTTCAGTAGGCTTCTCTCTCCCCATCCACACGTCAGAGCTCTTTCTTGTTTGAACTGTGCAAGCTTTTACTGGTAAGGAAGTTCTCTCGCTCTAGACCTGTATAGTGCTTGGGTTTGTAAAGCAGTCTACTACAGTAATGTAAGCAAACTAAAGAACAAGCAGCCTAGCAAAAAGTAGGAGGAGATGCCCACCATATTTGGAAGAGTACAATCCATTATACTGATTCAAAAATTTCTCATTTCCAATGAATATAAAGTACATTTGAATTTTAAGAATCACCCAGTGTCCACAAAGTCAGTTAAGGGCTGCTAGCATTATTATGACCATTTTTAGTGTTCATTGCAATTTCTCAAGGCATGTTTACCCTTAGACCCATCCATCATGGCTCTTATCAGTCCTTCTTGGCAAGTGTAATTAACAACAAACAATCTATTATATGGAAAAAAAAAAAAAAAAGGAGGGAAGGTAGATCAGGAAACTCAGCAGTGACAAGGACAAACAGAGGGAGAAGTAAGGAGAGCCAGGGAGCAATACTTACTGCTGACTAACTGGCCAACACTCAAAGCTGAAGAGGAGGAGGATGAGGAGGAAGAAGAGGAAGCCTGACGCACTGGGCTTTGAGACAAAGATGCTTGATTGTGAGCCAAATGCAGGAGATTAGGTTGTGAGGCTGCTTGTCCCACTTGCGTCTGGGAGGGCTGATGGAGCTATATGTTAAAATGTAAAAATACGTATTTAGAATATGAAGCAGTAATAAGAAACTTTCAAAGCACCACCTCACCCTTCTATTTCCAGGGAACAAATCCCACAGGAACATAAAACACCATGGACTCAGTTTAGATGACAGAGGGTTAAAATAGTAGTGATCTGAACTGCCTCATGCTCCGACTTCCCATTTTTGCTCAGTTTAATCACTTACTTCATCTAATTAGCAGCTAAATACTTGTTTGAAATGAGTGATGGGAGATATCTGACATTCCTAGCAGCACTGATTTAATAAATCCTTACCTGTTTTCTGACTCATGCAGTCAGACCTTTACTTCCTACATAGATTCTCATATAAATCAGCATTGTTTCAGAGAGGTCCTCTCCTACTGCAGGCACAGGGCCAAGAAGAGCAGGAATGGGGAAGAGAAGATAGGGAAGAAGACTATAAGAGAGGGATTATTTGCTTTATGACACTAGATCGAGTAAACAAATTCAAATGTTGGAATCTTATTTCTCAATCCATGAATTGTCCTTTCCTAGAGCACACAAAGAAACTTCTGAACCCTGTTCACAGCACGGTCAAGACCCATACTTGACTATGGGTCAAGTAATATATACCTAAGAAGTCTGGCAAGTAATTGTAGGTGCAAATGATACACTGCTAAATATGAATCTGGTCTTACGAATTTTACAATACTGTAGAGTCTTCGTTTTTTCTTTAGGGGGAAAGAAAGAAACATTAATCCCTTTCTGCCCATAATGAACTTTCATGTGGACTTAAAAACTAAGCTTATTCTCTGCTACTGATTTTTACATAAAACTGCCCACAAATTTGAAGAACAATCTTTATTCAGAACGAAGATCTTAAGAGTTTCGTACTGGCTTCTTGTCTGGTACAGCCTTATCAGAACCTACTAATACAGGAATAGCCAATGCCAATACACTAAGATGGCTGGTACTTTTTATACCTTTATACTGTGTTGATCTTGATCTTGACCAGAAAAGGTTGCAAAAAACATACTAAAAGGCTCCACTTTTAGGTGAAAGCCATTCACTGAGTCCTCAGGAAACGGAAAAGATAAAGGACTATCTGGCTTTTCTCAAAGTCAATAATTTAAATCTAATTCTTGAATTCTAAGGTGTATGAACTCTTATCTTTCTCTGAAGTAGTTTGTCCAGTAAAATACCAAAGGTGCTGAATTAGTTAAGGGTACTCAAATTATATAGAACATGTTCCTGAAACACATAGAGATGACTGATATTAAGTGGACGAAAAATTATATGGCATAGTAGATAAATGTATCTGATCACATTCAAGATGACACTTTTCTGTAGAATACACTAAACAACTTTAATGGCATTATTCTTGTTATGGATCTGCTTAAGACTGGAGAAAAATCACAACTCCTCCTTCCATTACTTCCCACATGGAATAATATAATACAAAAAACTAGCAGCTTTGAGCTACCCTTTAATTATGATGAAAATTATTTGTGTAAGTCAACGTCCAGTTTCTGACTTAGTAGGGGTCAATAAACAGACACATTTTATTAACGTGAGGAGTTTTTAACAATTATTTAAAAAAGACACTGCATCAAAGAGATAGTAAAGAAGGTGACTGAAAGACTTCCAGATCTCAAATGCATGCAAGCACTGGGCATCTTTACAGACCTTTTGACTAAAGGTTGGGTTTTATTTATGGATAGCTCCTAACCCGGAATGTTCATTCATGTACTCTAGGATGCAGCCTGCTTGTAGGGAAGGAGGCTAGCCCGCCCTCCTCACTGCAGCAATGGCCTTCCATGCCATGCAGACTGCAGCTTTCAGAAATTGGAGTGCATACAGGCAGGTGTTTGGGCTTCAGTCTGTTATTGGAGATATTCTCTGGAAAAGTCAAAGATTTCAGCCTAGGCGAGGGAAGGAGAATATTGTATTTAGCTGGCTTATGTGCTTTCAGGCTGGTTGGAACAGTGTTAAAAATGTTAGTATTTATCTGTGGGGACAGCAAAGGTATCAAATGATGACAGAAGAGCAAATGTACTGGATATCTTTAAAAAGAAAGATCTGCAAAATTATAGACCAGTCAACTTCAACCCCTGGAAAAGTACTGACAAAAATAATCAAACAGTTTTTAAGCACCTGCAAGAAAACAGGTAGTAACAGACAACAAGGATTGTTAGGAACAAACTGTGTCAAACCAATCTGATCTCCCTCTAAGACAGGGTAATTGGCCTTGCGGACAGGGAAAAAGCAGTAGGTGGTTTGACTTTACAAGTCTCTCGACACTCCCTTGCATGACATTCTTTATAACCCAAGGAAACATAGCTTAGATGAAACTACTGCAGAACGAATGCAAAAATAGTTGGAGAGCAAAACTGAGAGGATAGTTATCAACAGTTCACTGTCAAAGCAGAAGTGTGCATGAATGGTGTCTGTCCTGGCTCCGGCACTGCTCAGTATTAATGACCTGATGATGGAGAAGAAATGATATGCTTACACATTGATTCCAGGCTTGGAAGGACTTTTGATATGCTGGAACACAGTCCTGGAATTAAAAATGATCCTGTCAATTTGAACACACTATCAACAACTTGATGCTGTAAAAATGAAGAAAAGGCAGCTTCCATACTGAGCTGTGTAAGCAGGAGTGACATCTGCAACGTATGTGCAGTACCTCTCTTCTACTAAGTACGGGGAAGGTTTATGCAGGGGCATTGTGACCAGAGCTGGATGCCACATACAAGGAAAAATCTGGACCAGCTGAAGGAGAATAATGAGGGTGACTGAAGCCCTAGGAGTTACCTGAAACCTATGTTCATCTAGAACGAACTTATATTTGATTTCCATAAGGGAAAGCTGAGTGCCATATGACACTCATCTCAAATACAGGCAAGGCTAATGAAGAGGAGAGAATGAGTCTGTCTGTCTTTCCTGCAGTGGACAGGAGGAGGCACAACAACTTGGGAGACTCAGATGCTGAGAAAAGCTTGCTAACATGGCAGTGAAGCACTGGCATAAATTTCTGGGAGAGGTTGCAGAGACCCTAAGAGAGGGAAAGATTTTTAGCAGGAAGTTAGACAAATATTGGTACAGCAGCTCTGCCTGGGAACAGCAGGGTGGACTGGATAATCTCTTGAACCCTGACCCCCTGCCTTAATTTTTTATGATTCTATGTTATTTCCCATGAGTGTTTCCCAGACAGAAATACATGATCATGTATGACATGGATAGTAAATTCAACACTTTTAGGCTGCAATGGATACCCTGTCCCTGCAAAGATTAACTCCACAGCAAATACACACTAAATCTGATGCTTCCTGGAAGCACCTGAGTGTATATCTGCATTCTCTAGTTGTGCCTGCATCACTTGTGCACAGCCACAGCCACTATGCAGCACATGCACGGTATGCAGTTTAAGTCTAGGAAGAGTTTGATTCTTTGCAAAGGTATTGCACAGTGCATTTTGCAATGTATTTGTGAAATAACTGGGATACCCAGAAGCTCTGCAGTTTCCTTGTCAGAGGGGCTTTTGAAGCCTTCGGAAGCCTTTTGTCAAATGTAGGGTATTCTCAAAATTTAGCGAGGCAAAAGATATGGCTAGAGAAGTCTGCATGCAGAGCGATCCCAGGTGAAACACCAATGTATAAGATATATTTACAGTTTGCTGGTTTCTAATTCACTTCTTGCAAGGGAGAAGGAAACAGTGGGGTTGGAGAAGCAGAAAAGTCACCTTAAAGACTGACCAGGGCGGGAAGGTGGATGCCATCTTTACATCACTACATAATTTCCAGCACACCCCCTGTTTTACAGACATGATGGTTAAGCTGTAAATGTCCTGCTTAAAGAACAATAATGGTTATCTATGACATGAAATTGCATTAAAATACTCTGTCTCTTTTCATCCACTATAATTTCCATTCCAGAAATAGCCTTAAGGAGAAGCAACGATTAGATTATGAATTAGATTCTAGATGACAGAATCAATTCAAACTTGCAATAGCTGACTTTTCCCCAATTTTGGACACGTACAGTATGAATTATATTTATGACTATTGTGCATTTTCCATCCAAAGACAGAAGGAGGCACAGAAATTACAGAAGCAGTTGCTGTAAGTGCCATTCTGTGTAGGTGGATATAGGAGACACGCCGAGAATGATGACTGTATGCAACTCTGATCAGTATCTGGCAGGAAGGTATGTATGTACACTACAGCTAGAGAAATAGGATGAATATGAGAAGCATAAAATGGACCCTAATACTTATCAAGACCAAGCTGGAAAATGGGAAGGGCCTGATTCTTATCTCTTTTACTTCAGTTTTACATGCTATTGCCAGCAGCGAAGATAGTCTTGATTGATATTTGCTAAGGTGAAGAATGAATTAGATCTGCAAAACTGAATTTTGTTCTTAAGTTATGTATGTAGTATATTCCTACTCCTGGGATGACTGACTGGAAACCTGTAGTGAAGCCTCTTTATGAAATTGAGGATGTTGTTACCTGCATCCAGAAAGTTACAGCATAGTGATAGAGTAGAAAGATATTTTGCATAAGCTAAGGAAAGAGAGAGCAACTATGTGGAAACAGAGAAAAAACTTTTGGGAGAAGGATGTCCTTTATGATAACAGAACTGTTACTGATTTTATAGCTAGCCTGGACAAACCACAAGGGCAAAAATATGGCCCTAATGGAAGAGAGAAGAAAGTAATGGCTTTAAATTGCAGTAAGGGAGACTGAGGTCAGACATTACCAAAACTTTTCTAATGTTAAGGAGAGTGGCCTAGGTTGCCTAGGGATGTTAGGGAATCTCCATCACTGGAGGTTTTTAAGAACCAGTTAGACAAATATCTGTCAAGAATGATACAGGGACAGTTGATCGTGCCTAGGGGGAGGGGATGGACTGTATGACCTTTTCAGGTCATTTTCAGTCCTATTTTTCTATGATTCAGTGAAAAGGGAATCTTGAGATAAGGAAAAACAACAAATTAGAGAAGACAGAGGTGAAAAAGAAAAGTATAACAAAGAGGGCACAACAGATGAAACTAAGAGGGGTGGCACAAGGTGCAAGAGATACATTTCAAGCAATCCCTTTTACCACACAAATAAAGAATTCTGCTTTTTTTTTCTGATGTCAGCCAATGCTTCCTGTGAAATGCAGATATGAGGGCTACTAAGGACCCAAGCCAATGGAAAGTGTTAGAAATTAAGTAAAGATTTTGATGTAAAATCACATTCCGAAATACTCCGAAACGCCACCATAATGCCTTGCAGAACTAGTAGTGTAGCTTTTTTATGTCCCCATTCCTCCTGTAAACTGAGCTCCCTGCTCGGTCTAAATTTTCTAACATGTGTCAGATGTTTGTTTCTGAGAAAGGGCCATGATATACCATGGTCAATGCTCCATCCGCTGGCAGAGCAAGCCTGCCTTCAAATCTACTCATTCTCCTTGACAAGGCATAGTTCTGAAAAAAGTTTTCTTAAATTTTCCAGCAAATCAAAAGAACACGTTATTACACATACCTACTCATTGCATGCCAAATCACTTTCACAGTCACTTCTGCCAGAATGTTTTCCCTGTGGCCCGAGTACTGTACCCAGCACCTGATGTAGCATACTCATCTACATTCAGGAAAACACAAAAAAACAAACGTGCCTTCTACTCTGCCCAGAAAAGGATCCAGTCTTAGGCACAAATCCACGCACATGGAACCAAACTGTGCAGAGGTAACACTTTGCAGATACAAACCTTATCGCAGAATGAAACTTACATTTGACTTTTAAAAACATGACAGCTATTTAATGCTTTTAAGTATCTTTTCTCTCAGAAATACAGTAAAAGGAACCTCTCTACACCCTGCTCAGTCTAATAGCATAGGTGCATTTGGGAATCATCATGAGAAAGCTCTTAGTGTTCATGCTGACTCTACACATGCTCAGAATAAGATGAAGACAACAGCAGGTAAGTGCTAGTGTACTGCAGACATCGTTTGGGACAGGACAGGTGGAGAGGTCTTTGACAGCATTTGCCTAAGTGCCCCCTTCAAAGCCTTACTGGGGGACCAGAACTACATTGAAGATATCAGCTGTAAATGAAGGACTCTGAGCTCTCTAAATGAGGCTGAGGACACAGCTGGGCTTCTGTAGAAGTTATAGTTTTATACGCAAATCAAGCGCAGTCATCTTTCTGATCCCCATCAGGACTGACGTGATGTCACTGTTATAAAAATAATGTAATGTATAATATACAAATGTATAGGTAAGTGCATAATTCAGAAGTAAGAGAGTAATGTTCCTACAGTGAACAGTGCTTTACTTTCCCAGTTCCTTAGAATAACTACTGTAATAATATTTTCCTATACCCAAAGGTGTGATCCAGTTATATTGACTTTTTTGAGATATTTGTGTTCTACAAGTGCAGATACCATAAAGAGCATTGGTCAGGAAGAGAGCTAAGTTACAAGTCAAGTGCCTACGCTTTGTCAGGGCACCTGATGCAGCTTCTTGTAATAAAAAACAGGCAGTCTGATGGTCTTGACTTTCAAAATCTTCTGTTTTATCCATGGAAATGTACATGGAACATGGAGAACATCACTGCAATGCTAATGATAGAAGAAGAGAGAAAGAAAAGAGAAAAATTGTCACCCTCATCACTGAAAGTCAGATATTATAAAAAGCAAAAAGAAAAACAAAGTTGGACTGAGACAAGACAATTTAGTGGCTGTGTTCAAACACAGAGAAAGAAGAGTGCAGCTTTCATAAAACAAGACAGCATCAAACAATAAGAGCACGTCAGAGAAGAAGTGATTGAGAGCTGGTTAGATTTTAATGGGCAAGAGGAAGACAAGGGATTGCATGGAGTTGTTATAATGAGATGTAGGCTGCACGTGGTAGGATGAGATTGCAGAAAGAAAACTCTTCTGGCATGAAATTTAGAAAGTGGATGTAAGGAGAATGACCACAGGCTCATCTGGGAGCTGTCTATGGCTTTTCAACAGCTAATTTAGAGCATGATAGTCAATGACAATAAAGACAGGGAACTGACTACGTACGAAAATGCTGCCTAGTAGCTCTTTTGTGTGTGTGTGTGTGTGTGTTTGTGTGTGTTTGTGTGTGTTTGTGTGGAGTTGGCAGAAGCCCAAAGCTGGTAATGCTGTGAGACCCACTGAAATATGAAAGGTTCTGGCAAGCACTGTAGATAAAACTAGACTGAGGACAAGTGAGACTACCAGCCAGATTTACTGAATCTATGACATGGAAGGGAACAGCCAAAAAACAGCAAGTAGGGAACCATCTTGATGAGGCACACTGAAAATAATACAACATGCAAAAGCTGCTTTTATGTCCTCTGGGCAAACAATTAGTTTTTATAACACCAATTATTAGGATAACTTAAGGAATTCATGAATAGGAAAGTGTTTTGAATTCCAACTGTCTCTTCCACCTGGACTCTTCATTCTAACTTTACTCATTTAGCGATTTTATTTAATCCTGAAATAGCCAACCTAGTTTCCTCTCTAGTTAATGGAGAAAATAGATATGTTAGAATCATAGAATCACAGAATGCTTAAGGTTGGAAGGGACCTCTACAGATCACCTAGTCCAACCCCCCTGCACACGCAGGGTCACCTAGAGCAGGTGGCTCAGGACTGCGTCCAAGCGGGTTGGGAAGATCTCCAGAGAAGGAGACTCCACAGCCTCCC
>VZSV01000140.1:1752287-1971724 GCA_013398735.1 Nothocercus julius
GTAGCCCTGCGCTGGACTCTCTCCAGCAGCTCCACATCCCTCTTGAACTGGGGAGCCCAGAACAAATATATATATATATATATATATAGACACCTATTACAGATTCAACCTACATAAAATGACTCTTTATGAGCAGAATGGATCAGCCTCTGGACATGCCTATCTTTGTTTCTAATGGACATCTAGTTAGCAGCTTTCACAAAACACCTGTTACGTGACTAAAGCTGGGGAAGATGAGTTCTGGCTGAATTTCTGACTGCTGTAAGACTCCAGTTCATAGTAAAGCCCTTCAGTCAGTTGTGTTGGTCTAAGCATGTGTTGTTAAAGACACAAAAGAACCCCTTAAAACAAGGTTTTCAAATTTGGAAGCAAAATGACAGTGTTAACGAGTTGCTACAAGTTCACCTATTGGAAAAAAAACTGTGTTTTTAGCCATATAACACGTCCCTCCTCAGAGGCATAAAGGAAGCGTAGAAGTTAAGGCTACACTTCTATGATGGCATATAAACAGCCTAAAAAACAAAGAAACACAGAATTAGGGAATAGAATATCCTTTTTCAATGACAGTCTACAAGAGGAGTCCAAAGGATTCATACCAAATTTTGTTGAATGGTTTTAGCAAGCAGCAAGACAAGATGGTGAAGCTGATGCAGTACAAGGCATGGATTTTCCTGGGTGAGTGCAGAACACCATGAAAAACAACATGCAGAACCTGGGGAGCATTGTGACAGCAATATACATAATGGATAGGTGCAAAATGGTTCACATTAAAAGGAACCATTTCAGTGACTCACATGGTAGCAATCAGGGAAGCACAGATGTATCATGGTAGATACGTCTGTTTATTGAAAAAACACCCTGCTCAATGAGCAGAGATACCAAAAAAAAAAAAAAAAAAAAAAAAAAAAAAAAAGAATGGCAGGCTGTATTGAGATAAAGATAGAAAATAATGCTGAAAATATTATAATGTTGTTATGGTAAATCAGTGATGCATCCTCACTGTGATCATGGCATTCAGTTCTGATCACAAAATCTTGAAGAGATTATTGTGGAAATTGAAATGGTTGAGAGACAGGCTTAAAATTATTAGAGGCACAGAAAAACTTGTTTATGAACAGAGATAAAAAAGACAAGGACTATAACAGGAGCATGAACTGTTACCCTCTCTAGAAAGCCATTACAAATTCTGGGAGAATTCTCGGTGTGTATTTCGGTGATACTGTTTAGATTAGCAAAATCTTCGAAAATTGTAAAAGCACTGAAGCTGTAACTACTGCACACAGAGAACAGTCCCTACTGTGCGCAGTATAAATAAGAAGTTTCTCTTTATTTTCTAAAACTAGAGCAACAAAGTTACTTCTTGGATTACTTCTGCACATTAAGAAATAACATATTTACAATAACAAAAAAGCAGCAGTGCTTTATGCTACACATATGTAATCCAGGAACTCATTTCCATAAGGGCACATTAAGATTTAGTCTCTCAAATTTGAAAAAGTTGTATGAATAAATAACTCATGTAGTCTACCCAAGTAAAACTGACTAAGACAATATCTGAGGCATTTAAGTCTTCAGATTTTGTACCAAAAGTAAGCACAAATGCACTGCTTAGCAATGGAGTTAGGCTGCACTTGTTCAGTTATTGTGCCTTGGCCAGCAAGCAGGAACTTCCTATCACCTCTTGCAATCACCTGTTCTCCTCCCTTTCTCCTGGAGCATTTAGTCTCTAAGAAAACGACAAATTGGAAGTTAAGCTAAGATCACATATAACTGGAACATTATTTATTTCCTCATTTATTTCTCCGCAACATTCTTAAACTTTTCCAAAACTTGCCTTGTACTTTTTTTTCCTTTCTGAATTTTCTTTTAACAAGTTACAAGACACCAAATGCAGTAGGACACCAGATTCAATAATATTTTGCTGAGCCTTCTGAGTTTCAACACTCAGACCGTCTGAAAATAAGATTTTGAATTTAGGATTAGATATACTACCGTTAGCAAAACACAATAGTTTAGGTACATTGTTACCCAGACAGTAGGAGAAATTCAGAATCTCTTTATATAAGGAAATTTACTTCTCAAACGATATGGCCGTCAGTATTGTACTATCCCGTTTGCTTTTTAATGTTCATCAACATTCTTCCTATGAGGGATCTCTCTCTCATGCTTCAATTCTTCTGCTGAAACCAACGACAAAATTTCCTCTGACATTACTAGAGGCCTTCAGTAAAAGGAGAAGAACCAGTAGAGGGAGCACAAATACACAGAAATAATTTTCTGTAGGTCCTAAAAAAAAGATATGCATTTCTTTCATATAGTATTTGTATTATATATATATATATTTTTCCCCAATCAAGAGCACTTTCTTGGTAGGTTTCCAACAGATGAAGGTAAGGAGGGTCTGTGCTGTAGCCCTTCCGGCAAACCCCCGGGCCTCAGCAATCTGACTGCATGGGAAGCATGGGCTGGACTCTGCAGGACTGCATCTTCAGAAAACAACGTTTTCTAACCACATAGCACTGCTTGGTATACCACAACAGTTCTTCTGATCGGACAATACACAGCTCATCTCTGACCTCTGCACACAAGCAGAAATCTGAGCAAGTTGTTAATTTCTTCTGAGAGCCCTTGAACGCTCAGATTGGGTGAGCCACTACACTACAGCATGACAAGGCTAAATGGTGGCTTTCCAACACAAACTTTATGTGAGCTCCATGCCACTAGCAATGCAGGAAAGGGTAGCGTCTCTGTCTCCTCTCTGCCTACTGATTTTTCTGGCAGACTTTGCCTAGAAGAAGTTCCCTTGCTGCAAGACTCATGAGGGGCATGAAGGTCTCGTGAGGGTGCCAGAAGATGCATTGCTCTAGGTTAGAAGGTCTCAGAGAATAATACAGGACCTCCATTCTCTGCTTAGCTCTAAATCTCATGGGTTTTAAATGGGATCTCAGGATTGTGATGGTTTTTGAGACCTTCCCTCCATAAAAGAGGGAAAGATCTAATCCCTTCAGGTGAGTGGCTTACAAAAAAATAAAAATCCCGAAATGTAAACTGCTGAATTTTTTAGTTCATAGTCAGGCTTTAAGGCATTGGAGAACACGCAGACTGCCCTCCATGTATCTTTCTTTGTTTAAAATCACATACGTGCAGCAATTGAAAAGCACTTGCCAGTAGTAGAAGTCTGCTCCCATTAAAGAAAACAGAGGTAGATAAATGCCAAGTGCTTTGGAAAATGCCTCTGCTAAATACTATAGAGGATAGAATGGCAAAAAAAAAAAAAAAAAAAAAAAAAAAAAGAATGTAACTATTTGGATGTGAAATATCTTCAAAACAAACTAACAAAAAATTTGCCTTGGAGATCTGCTGGCTCTCCACATCTGAAATTGAAAAAAAAAAATCTTCATTTGGAGTTCATGTGGCCCTGGGATTTACCAAGCCTACAAAAGTCTGCTAACTAGAATTGGAGGTGTGGGCAGGAGTAGCAAATAAGTAGTACCAGCAATAGAAATGCTAAGTGGTACATTTAAGCAAGGGACACTTTCATAAGTGCCTTTTTGGCAATCACATTTGTTGTCTTTTCCATCCTTATTTCCTCTCTTACATAGAAAAAAAGTGGCATTGCAATTCTTTGCTCTACAGATGTAGACAACATTAACTAATTTGACTTGAGTACTATAAAAAGATCTACAAAAATCTCTTCAGACCTTAGTGAAATTGCTGCACCTACCCTGAAGTTTGTGAACTCTCTCACACTTCCACTGAATAATAATTTGCCTAAAAATTTGTTCTGTGCACAAACACTTCTCTTTTTTCAGGGAAGGAGGCTAATAGTTTCATTTATTTTTGTTTTCTGGGTGACCAATAACCAAGGAGTGAACTTTATGGGCCATAAGGTCTCTCCTGTTTCACACTCCTATCTCAGAGATAGGAGTTAAGAGAAAATTTCTAGGTGACCCTGCACACCCTTAAAAGAAGAGAAAAAGTCCAACAGGATAATCCTGAATATATAAATTCCTTATCTCACATTATATTATAATTACATACAAACTAGACATCTTTTGTTAGTGAAAACAGAAAAATAAAGTTTGCAGGGGCCATGAGAGTCAGCAAGGAGTAGACGCTGCTTCTCCTCTACATTTGTTTTTACAACCATTCAGACAACAGACACATTACCTGTTGGCCTGGTTTGAGTGGAGAGAGCGTTATTCCCTGGGTGTTGATCACGGGGAGTATCTGGTTGCCGATGACAGTAGCGATGATCTGACCCTGGGCATTGGTCAGTAACTGTGGAGTAATCGGCTGCACTTGGAGGCCCTGAGCTCCACCTGCCGCCTGGCTGGAGGGGACTGGGTTAGGCATCAGTGGGATTGTTCCTATTATCTGGAGGAAACAACACAGAAAGTGAAATGTTCGCCATATGTAATTACTTGCTTTATGCACATCAAATCAAACTGAAGCAAAACATATGCAGAGAGACAGATAGGACAAGCTGATGGTGGAAAATGAACCTTTTCTTTACTGTGTTGATTAGGACTTTCAAACACATTTGGTGAGCCACGTATCACTTACACGTTTTGGCACCGGCAATGGCACTGGCCACTGTCACCCCCAACAAATCCCCTGTGACTAAACGTGCGTGAAACAGTTCTGGGCCACCCTCTGGCCCCAGGCTGATGCTTGTTCCCACCTCTCATCTGTAGATAGGATTAATGAGAGTGAAATAATGCAAATATCTGTCCTGTTTGTCTTGCTTTCTACAATTCAACCAAACAAAGTTATTGACTGAATTTACATACCTATGTAATTTTCATTGATTTACTGTTACCTGGCACTTTAGATCTCAGTGAGGACCAAAGAGATACTGGTGCCTTTCTGGATATGGCACCTGAAGACAAGTTCATAAAAATGTGACTTATTTTGGATGACAACAAAGTAGTGCATAGAAAATAGGAATGCTCGTATTCATTTTCCCCAGCATTTCTGGGGCAAATAGTCCCAGAAAGTTACATTTCTGACATTTGAGAATAAAGTGATTTCCTAAAGTGTGAAAATGCCTGTATAAAACTAATACTAGAGTAAGTGTCAAACATACTGTAAGAAAGATTCTGATTGAATTACAACTAGATTGAAGGAAGTTACTGTTGGTACTGTTGCAAGTATGAGAGCATCTGAAACAAACTTCTGGTGAAACTTGTGAATAAAACCCAACTTTTTTGAACAACAGTGAATGGAGCTATGGTCAGAGAGACCTGTTTTGTGTTCTTTTATCTTTCCTGTTGCAGTAATCTCATTTTGCTCACTGTGTCTCCTCTGATTTTCTCTATCACAATTGCCCAAGAAAACCTCTATCCCATTGCAAAACTTCCAGTTTTCCCTCTCACAGCCCTTAGTTCCTTTTTTTTTTTCATGCTCAACATCTGCCGCCCTGCAATGTCCCTATTGATATACACCCAGTTCCCTCATGTCCATTATCACATACTTTGACTAGTCTAGACCTTTTTGGTTGCTGAGAAGCAGGATAGCAGGATGGATTATGGCTGAATTCTCCCTCTTTTTCCTCAGGAAGGAATATTAATAGGGTAGTTTTCCTCAATCCATCAGCTGATTCTCATTCAATTTAGGAACTTATTATCTTTTTAGATCTCTTTATTCCTGAGAAATTTCATTGAAATTGGACAATTGGTTCAAAGTCAGTAGGCATGGTACAGAGCGATGGACAGAAAGAGAGAGAGATGGATAGACAGTGCTATTCATGAGACTCATTTCCTCAGTAAATCAGGCTAAAGTGTTTTTGATGAAACTTGAAGGAAAATCTGTCTCCAAACAAATACATGCAATTCCTATTGATTTCAGCTATTAATTTATATTATATCAATGAGAAATGCACAATGCAATGTAAAATTAGCTCTAAAATAGCTGCTTAGTGAGAAGATCAGTGGTTTTGTGGGTAGACTACTGAGGTTTTTTTTCAGAGATCTAGCTGAACTAGATGAACTTGAATCTCTTGTTAGAGACAAATAAAAAAAAAAGAATACACACATGAACGGTGTTATGAGGAACACCAGGTGTCTGCCGAGACCTCTGCTTATTTAAATCCTGGGAGGTGATTAAATCCTGTGACACAACAGTCCTAGCAGTCCCAGTCCAATCCCTAATAAAACCTAACAGAGTCAGGCATACCTGGAGGGGTGTGAGGCTCTTCCCAGAGATCACCCTCTTCCTGACCCTTATTAGGCTATGCTAGATCTCCATCAAGTGACAGCGTTGTAACGAGTTACTGCTCCTTCAGCAGGCAGAGCCTGCCCGTGTGCCCCCAGGTAGGCTCAACAGTGAAGGACCATGTGATAACTTAAATCAACCTCTCACACTAAAGAGTGCACTTGGCTATGGCACATCCACTAACAAGTGGCAACTCCTGGAATCATCATCCCTTTGCTAGACTCACCCAGTCAATCCAAAGTGGATGGAAAGACCAGAGAGCCATACAGAAAAACAGGACAGCTCTCCTGTGCAAAGGCCTGGCAAAACCACAGTCCTACCTATTAAGCTGTATTATAAGAGCTGCATATATCAAAAGCATTCAGAACACTGTAGAGTTATTATTTAATTTCTCCTTAATATATTCCTCAAAAGTAGACAGATTCTATAGAGATTATTAACCTGATTTAAGGAAACTGAAACAGAAAGGTGCATTGTCAGACCCAGCTTATATTTGGAAAGTTTGCCTTCTACTTTGGAATTGCCCGTGAGATTGTTTCTGTAGCCCACAGAACCTTGTGGCTTTTCTAGGGTGTCCCTAGCTGAACTGCTGCTCTTTTACAGCTCATGTGAGAAGATGGCTGTTCACTGACAATGGAGGCATTTATCGGGAGCATTATTAGATTTCACAACACTTCCTAAATTCAGACTTTCAGCATGAATTAAATGCAAGTTGCCTGTGGTACAGCATGTTAATTCTTCCCAGTGCTCATCGCCTGAAATATTTATTGGTCACAAATATATTCTTTCACTTTTAATGTATGTCACCTAACAAATGGAATAATCCTTCTCAACTTTATCAGCAGAAACGTAGCAAGGGCTCTCCTTGCTTTACCATGTCAGTAAAGGACACGACCTTGGAGTGTCATTACTAAGCCTATAACTTTAACTATCGAGGTCCTAATCCCAGCAAAGCAAAAAATGCTGTGCTGGTGTTATCAGTAATAGAAATGTTTGCATCCACATTTAAAATGCATTTCTTGGACTGCATTTAGACATTTTATAGAATGACAGTGCTGAAGTGGACAGTTTGTAAGGTCAGAAGCAGAAGGCTATCTATATATATTAATGTGTGTCACATACCATTCTGTACATGGCATATGGTGCATGCAGAACCAGAGCAGGGAAAGCATACCACTGTAAAAGAGAGTCCAGAACAACAAACGCAAAAATACTTGAAGGAATTCAGGGTTACCACAGGAGCCAGAGGTAAACCTGAATGGGAAATAGTTTCCCCACTCTGTAAAACTTTGAAGTTTTTTTCCACTTTATACCAAAATGAAGCAAAATCTTGTCTGGTAAAAAAATCTGAAAGCCGCCTGTCCATGTTTAACCAACAGGAATTCTTTTTAGGGCATCCATCTTTGATACTGCTTAACCCAGAGTCAGGTTTCTGTACCTCTTTCCAAATATCTGAATAGCTAGACTAGAAAAGTTCTCTGACTCAAAATGCTCAGCTTTGTAATAATGGACATTATGGTGCCAACTTATGTTGTTAACATATGCACATTTTTGGAGAATTAAAGCATGGTCATGCCACAGACTTGAGGCACCAGCCCTTGACAAACGAAACCATTTAACTGCCAGCAAGTTCCCTCATGCAGTGGTACCAGTCCTTTGCAACTGGTGCTATTTCATATAACAGTCAAGCATGGTTCAGGAAGAGCACACGACAGAGACTTATCCCATAAAATACTCTTTGAGGAGAAGGCGAACCAAAGCATACAGCTATAATCTCGAATAGGTCACTTGAGTTCAAAGCCAGAAAACAGTGTGTGGCCTCTTTTATTTTGCTGGAGAACAGAGACAGCACAAGAAGCTTTTCACTCTGACAAGGTTTGGACTCAAATTTCTAAATTCCACCATGTCAAGCACATTCTTGAGACAACAAACACATCCCGAAAATTCCGCATGCTCCAAAAGTATAATTAGAAAGGAGTTTTTTAACTTTTTTAAACTATGTGTATGTTTTACCCTTCCTTTTATATCTCACACAACTCAAAGCAAGTGCTTTGAATAACAGTAGACTTGCAGTACAGGTGTCATATATGAAATAACAGATCCTTTTGAAAGTGCAAGGGTTAACGAACCTCCTTTGAACATTCTCCAAACCTTTGATGGAGCTGGGCACATTAATCTGAAGAGCACAGTGGATTAAAATAAACTACACCTGCTTGTATCTGGCTGAAGGACAGGTCGCACATTTAGGCACAAAATGCAGTGCAAATGGCACAAAATGTAGCAGAAATGTAAAATCAAGATTCCAAGTGAAATATTTTGTGCTAATTCAGATCTCAGCTTCCTTAGGGAGCCAGAGGTCTGGTCCACCTCTGTTGAAAACACCAGGCCTGCAGTCCTGGCCCTGTGCATGTGACAGAGAGTACTGCCAGAAGCCTTGGTTGACTCAGATTTTCACCTCAAGAGTGCAGGATGATTCTTGCATTTTTGTTCATTAAAAGATACATCAAATGTATCCTCAGAGAGCAGTTTTTACAGATGTTGCTTTGCTTTTCTGTGCATGCCAATATTAAATAAATTCCAAGGATCAGTTGCTCATTTCTATCTTCAAAGGAAACTTAGGGTTATTTTTAAAGAGCATTTGATTGTTTTGCACTGTTCAATCTGTTAATGCCATTTTAGCTGCCCAGGATTTCAAAAGACATCTGAGATTAAGCCTCTAAAAATCTTACAACATGAGTCTGCCATTGCCAAGACAACTTTTGTCATTAAATGCTATTCACGTGAAATAAGGTTGTAAGGGTTGGCTTGCAAGTGAAGTTAATTTTTTGATCTCCTACACACCATCTGTGGACTTACATAGTCTAATAAACTGCAAATTCATCTGCAATGAAAGAATAAGCACACAATTAACGTGCAGGCAAAATTCCAGACTACAGCTGGCTGTGCAGGGAATAAAATCCCAAACTCTCAGCATCTCAGCAATGCCCATGAGCAGTATCCCTACAGACAAGCTGGGTAATACCCAAGCACTGGTTAAGCTGAAGTGTTAGTCACTGCTTGTACTGTTGCATAGATTTTATTCCTCCTGCAATTTCCTTTTCTCAGTGACAGTGTCCTCTTAAAAGGAAATAAAAGCATCGGACGCCTTAAAAATGATGGAGTATTAAGAGCAACATTGGAAAATCTATTTTTATCCCTTTTTGACTGATAACACATATTCATATTTAATTGCTTTTATTCACTACTTGGTTTGCAAGTCTTGGCATGTTTCAGCACTTTCTGGCCATTGCATCTACCGATGTCTCAGATCTGCTATGAGAAACCTGAGCTGTAACTGCAACTCACAGGCTAAAACTGTGGGAAGAAGCTGAGCAACTACACAGCACTTGTGGGACTGAATGTCTAACTGTAGTCCCATTTACACTGCAGATATAAAAAACAGAATTTATGTGACTGTGGAGTCCTACTTGCTCACTTCCCAGCAGTGAATCTTTTCTTATGGTTCCTAATAAACCTACTGTGTCTTGGCATTTTAAAGAAGATACTGTGATACTCTGAAATGCAGCATTCAAATGCTTTTATTAAGTTCTCCTCCCTCCCCCACTCTTCAGAAACAAGGACGTTCCTTGCTTGCTAGTTCTCCTAACACAACCAAAGGAATACTGCAAACTGTAGCCAAATGAGTGGTTCAACACCTGTTTTTGTTTCTGCTGTGAAAAATCTATGTAAAATCAAAGACACTGACTACAGTAGGCTGTTTCTGTTGTCAGCCAGCTCTGCCATGAAGTAAATATTGTCATTTCTTCAGAAAAAAAAAAATATTAAAAGGAAACTTTTTTTTTTTTTCCAATAGCATCTGCAGAGGGAATATATAAATCACTATTCAGTGTAGGCTTCTGCATTAATCTTTTTTTCTTATGCAAAACCCTGGAATCACATTTAGTGCATCAANTTTTTTTTTTTTTCCAATAGCATCATCAAAATGAACTTATCTGAAAGGACAGTTACAGTCCTTTAAATATGAAAGGTTAATTATTCAATTCTTAACAACAGAAAAATAGTATATAAAAAAAAAACAGGAAAAAACATAAAAAGAACAACAGAATAAATGTTCAGTAAATGAGACAAACCACTATACACACATAAACTAATTTAACATCTCAAATGATCAACAGACAATGCATGAAAGCCTCACACTTAAGTAGTGACAATTGCTAGGCTGGTGTCGGGAAGGAGAGATGGCCAATAATAATATAGAATAAAAACCCTAAATTGATGTTGAACAGATACTACAGCATTATCTAAAGTAGAGCAGCTTTACTTTTAAGTACACAAACACTTCAAAGGATATAATTTTTTTCTAGCCTTGACACCAGATGCTGTGCATTTTTCTCACAGTTCACAGGTAACAGCCAGTGGCCATCAGATATGAAATTGCTTGCTGTTTCCCATCATCTGCATGAGGTTACAGAATAGGGCTCACGCTCTGCTCAAGTCATACAACCACTTCCAGCAGGGAGAGAGGCCTCCCCTTTCCCACACACACTTTTGGAAGTGGGATCAGCATTCATGATCACATTTCGTTTTAGATCCTTAATTACGGGAGATGATCGGTATTTCAGCAAAACATGACTTTCCATACATAACAAATTTGCCCATGAGCAGTTGCCAATATATTCATAGCACTGTTACTGATCTTGGAGAAGCAATTATGGCATGTATTAATCTGGTTCCCTGAGATGACAGGGCAGTTGTGAAGGCACGGGGTGTGGGGGAAGGATGTAGGGTTTCGGCTGGTTATTATCACTCTGGCTTCAACAGTTTCACTGTTGTCAGGACTTGAGCCACCGAAATTAAAGCTAGTTCACAAAAGCATGCACGTGCTTCAAATAACTTCCATCTGCAATGCAGACAGAGTATCAGAATATTTTTTAGATTCTTTTGATTTGGTTGTACATAACCTTCTCTACCTGTGTCCTTTCACCATTACTGGAATTCTCTGAATCATCATGGACCTATAATATTTGTTTATCTGCCTCATATTTTGCAAATAACAAGCCAAAAAAGGCTGTTGCTTTGAAACTTTCAAAGACAGCACTGCAAAACAATACTATTAAATATTCCCATGCAGCATAAAGTAGCTCACAGCACAGCACATCTCCATCACAGCCATTCACCACTTCAGTTTTCTTCAAGTAGGCTTTGGCCATTCTTTATGTATCTGCTGAGGTATGTGGCAATCATTACAAGCAATGCCTGTGATTAAACCATTCGCTCAGAATAACACAGACATTTTAAATGAAAGTGTGGCGGAGCACTGTTACATTAAAAGCAGTATACCCGGCTGACCATGGAGATACAGGCCCATCCTATAGGCTGTTCAGTTCAACGACACTCCAAAGCGAACTGAATGCCCATGTGGATTCTTTCCTTGCCCTTCTGGTATGGAGTTCAGTATTGTAATATAGTTTTGACCACAACAGCCTTATGACTCAAGCTGCTAAGTCTGTGGCGGCACTCTTACTCTCCGTGCACCGAATGCTATAAGCTGCCAAAGGGTTTTAAGCTCCGAGCCACACCAACACGTCATTCTTAGGTTCTGAATGAAAGAAGCATTCATAATTAGAAAAACAGATGATAACCACAATTTAAGGGTCATCAGCCTCACCCTACAGGACCCAGAGTGGGCTCTTTTTTCAGACTATATTCAACAAACCATTAAAATAAAATGAAAACTAGAAAAAGAAGATGAGTCAATTATGCTTAAATCATGAAGAATTTGCACAAGCGCCGATTTTTAGGCTCTTGATGGTTCGAGCAAACTAACACATCTTGTGGGTTTAAGCTCATCTGTTCTAGTTTTGCAAGGTCATCAGCTTACAAAAGTTACTCTAAGGAGATAATTTTAAGGAGAAACTTAAAGGAGAAAATGACTGAGGAAAGGATAAAATACTGAAGATCTGCAAAGGATTCTTTAGCATCTACACAGCTATCCCATTCTTACATACTATATTAAAATACATGTATATACTACCTATATTAATTATAAAACTACCTATTAAACTATAAGCATATACATACACACACTCAAAATACATAAATATTCTAGTATGTACCAATATCAATAAACCTACCTGTATATACACATTATGCTCTACACATTACCAATCTATGCACTGAAAGTATGAAATATAAGCTCTATTTACAGACTACTACTTCAATACACGGTACTTTTCCTGGTTCTGTGGGACAGCAACAATACAGCTCTTAAAGTTCGAGTCAACAGGAGGCTATGGCTACCTGGGGTAAATGTCTTCTGGGGTAAAAGAGACAGGAATTTATGCAAAATTAGTAAATATGCTTTGCTGCACTGTATTTCCTGATGAGAACTGAAAAAAATGGGACAAACAAATGCTGTTAAAACAACAATGCATCAAATAATGGTACAAGAACCAGGCATCTATGAAATTGTATTTCTGAGTTGCCATTTCATGTAAGGAATTATAATTTTCAAGGTTAAGTATTGCTCATGTATCTCTCTGTAAGTATCATAATGGAACATTGAGTCTGACATTACACCTGACTTCCTCTGTGTTTTATTTTTTAGAAAATAATGTTTGCATAGTAACATCAAAATACACAGGACTTTATTTGTCACTGCTGTAGGAGTTATGTTCTGAAATGCTTCTCAAACTAATACTGTTATGTTCTGTTAGAAGAGACACATATACAGTCAGGAAAAGAATGTCTCTTTTCATCAGACATCCTGAATAACACAACATGACATATTCCCATTGGAAAAAAAAGCTAAAGATATGTAACTACCAAATTAAAGATTAAAAATTATGTAGAGTGTCTGCTGAACTGTTCTCTCCAAGCAATTTACTTACCAGAATTAGCTTCCTTTTAAAGTCAAGAATTAAGGTAGACATAAGGACCCTTAAAGGTCACAGTTCTCTGAGATGAGCAAAGCACCTGTTAACTTTAATTAGACTTATGGGTGTTCGGCATATCTGAAAGCCAGCTGGGTAGATTCTTACGAAAATGTTCATTATTTAAAATTCTCTGATGGATGACTTGTATAAAATATTTCAGCAATTTTTCTGCCCACAAACTTTTGTTATGACAAAATAGCCATAATTTCTATTAATGTTTGACGATCACAAAGAGAAGTCTCAACTTATTGTTTCATCATTTTGCTGCCTCCCAAACCACAACGGTAACCTGATTGCTGTGCAGACCTCTGCAGATACACATATGCAAATACCTTTTTGCACATGTCATCTTGGTATCCTTTCCTTCTGTAAATACTTATCAGAAGAAAAAGTCATGAGTTTTATCAGGAAGTAAATAAAAGGTAGTCGAGCCACCAAGATGAATTTAATTACAATGAAAATATTTTAATAAATACTAATTCAGCCCTACTTTCTTTTCACTTGAGATTTTCCCAGTAGCCCATAGAAGAAAAGCACCACCTCTTGGTCAAGCTCACTGAAAAGCAGGCAGTCAGCTCTTTGGATTTTCTCAAGATTTCAGCCTCAAGTTATTACCAAGCATCTCATAGTCACAATCCCTGTTCTAAAATAATAATTCTCAACCTCTGTGAGCTTTACACTGCTGTGGGGAAGGAAGTGTACACACTGCATCTGGAAACTGTACCATTATTTTGTGTTGTTAATTTTGCGCAAGGGAAGCCTCTTGGGTGCAGGGGGTACAAATAAGGATTGCCTCTTACTTAGCAAATAAATATGTTTTTTAAATGGGCACTGCTATTGAGAGACAAACTTGCATAGATAAAAACACGATAATGTTTTCTTCTGCCACAACAGTTTTCACTGAGACAGTGCTGTCTTTGTTTTTCTAGATCCGTCATCTTCCTTGAAAAAAAAAGACATTATATACTATTATCAATGCCTGTGTCTAGGTGAGCAGGAGATTTTTTTGTGCTTTATTTTTGCACCTTTCTCTTATTGCTACTTTCAACTTATTTTGTGTAGACAAGCAACTGCTCTTAACTGCTTGAAAAAATATTGAAAAAACATTTCCATTAAATACTATATATATTTTCATATATAAATAAATGCCATATATAGCATTAACATTATACATAGTATAGTATTTAATACAATATATAATTAAATCTGGAACCCACAAAAGTTCTTCTCCTTTTTAATTTTTATCAATGAAGTCTAGATTCTTCTGAGGAAATAGAAGACTGCTATGGAGAAATGACTTCAAGAGCTTGAAAATGTTTTATCCTAGCCTTGACTTCTCTTTTCAGAATATCAGTTCCTAGCTGGTAGATTTTTTTTTTTTTCTTGCACACTTTTCCATCAGAAACTGGGCTGACCATCGCATAACCTTCAGATGCAATATTTAGGACCACAGATCTTTAACTAGCTTATAGGTGAAAAAACCTCTAGCCTTTCAGTATATTCTTGAATGACCTACTCTCATCTTCTCACTATTAAATTAAATACATTACACAAAATGTGAAATATTTTTCACAGACCATCATATTTCTCAACCTGGAACTTTTAAAGGCGAAATTAGTTAGTCATTTTGATTCATTCAATCATATCATATTTAGCCAAAATTCAGTACAAACAGGCTAAAAGATATTGCAACCCACCAGCAGCAATAAGGCTTGGTTATTGTTGTTACACAATCATATTTCTCCATATATTGTTCCTGAAGCTTATCAATGACATAGTATTTGTTTGAATATTATTGGAAAGATGAAAATTAGAGAAATGATCAAAAGATAACTCTGAACCTCAGCAACATCATGACATCATCTGAAACACAAAGTCATCCTGCTTCCACTGACATTTTTACAAGTTGAGATGACCTGGACTTGTGGCAAATAAGAGGTAAAACTCTTGATATTATTAATTATTATTTTTAAGTTTTGATGTGATAGTCTACTAAAGCTCAAGACAAGACCAAGGTGGACTTAAAATTTTACAGACCATGCTTTGCTTCAACAACAGATTTTCAAACTACTGAGAACTAACCACAGCACAAATCACCAGTATCGCTATGATAGAACCATCCATTCTGGATTACCTTGCTATTGTGGATCATCTCTACGGGAACCACTATGGAACTTGGTTGTAAAGCAGCAGAATTACATGGAAGTTTAGGCGGAGAAGGAAAAATTCATTTCACAGAAAGTGAGAGAATTTAAATAGGTCATATGCACTTTCTTGGGTAGAAAATGGTGACGACTCCAAGCTTATAGATCTGAATCTCTAGGAAAAAGCAAAATAAAACAAAACAAAAACCTTTCTGACCACAAATATAACTTCCCTTTGGCATACAGTTCATAAAGAAAAGCAGTTGATTGTTCATTTCAGTGCTTCCTTGAAAATTTGCTAAGCAAACATATGCCAGCCTTAACTCTATTTTGTGAAAGGAGATATGGTTCCAAGACTGAAAGCAAATTGGGAAAAACGGTTTTCACTGTTCATTTCAAACAATGTGAAAGCATGGTCTGCAAGGAGAGGCTTCAAGTGCAGGGTGATGCAGGCAGACTTAAGAGGATAGGAGGTGGCAATGGGCTCTGCCATTCCGTGCTCCTCTCTGCCAATCACTACAGCTTGGGAAAGTCACTAAAATTTCAGTCCTCCATTCACTCATCTGTAATACGTTCATACAAAAACTGTTTCTCTCTCTGACAGTACTGCTGTGAACCTTAAGAAATTTTTCTGAAGCTAACTTAGAGTTATCAGGAAAAGACACCCCACAAACGTAGGTCTCTCATAACCAAGGTGGCTATCTCACTGAAAACACCCTCAGTTGGTTCTTTTCTTGAATCCTAGTAGTAAGAGCATATGCTTCGCTGCTTGAAAGCGCAGTGGCTAAAGTATCTCATACTATCAAATGCATCAGTAATCCATTTCACCCGAGCTGACAGATAGATGGCAAAGAAAGGTGTTTTGCTCCTCACATCTTAACAGCTTGACTCAAAATTCTGCTCTGGCCACAACCTGATACAAATCACGGTTATAATAATAAGTTGTGTAATACAGACACTTAATGTATATGATGGTATCAACCACAAATGATTGGTCCTAGCATCTCTCTCAGGACAAAATATTTTCCCGATGTAGGATACTTAACACAGGAGGCAGCCAGCTGCTCCATATCAACAGGTCAAAATACATTTGGGCACATAGGACATAGCCTATATGCAGGTTTGAGTCTCTTTCAAGGCTATTGATCTATTTTTATATACTCAAGATGCTGCTAACCAAGGAATACTCCAAAAACAGCTGTTAAATCTAACTATATGGCTTTCAAATGCGGGGAAGATGTAACAAGAGAGTGCATTTTATGAACCTGTGAGTGGAACAAGCATAGCATAGTCATTAAAGGCTTATTTACATATAAGTTCAGTGAAGGGACAGTTACATACCTGTGAATTTTTTTTTTAGTAAAAAAGCAAGAGTGGGACCTGAGATAATCCCAGCTCTAGCACATAAACTGCCAGTATACTGAAACAATGTCCTTATGATACAGACTAGTATACCAAAATTTCTCTTTATATATTTTGATGCAGATTTAAACTACTTAATCTTTCTCTTCTCCTGGTAGCAGATTTCTGTTTTCTTTACACTGTGACATAGAGCATCAGAAGGGAGCTCCTTTACCTCTTGACTCTAGGTGAGGAGAGCTCAGCTGTTTCCAGGTTCGCTGCTCTCTCTGTATCCCTCCTTTGCCTCTCAGCTTACACTGAAATTGCAAACTCTTTTGGATAGATCTGTCTTAGAACCAGGCCTTAACAGAGCACGTTCTGCTCATGACTAAAAATGGTGCTGTCAATAATAAGCAGCATCAACCCTGTTTTTCAAAAAAGAAAAAAAAAAGTTATAGTAGGTAATATGCTCATATTTCCTCACAGTTAAGATAACTGGAGACAGTAGCGCATTCCGTCAGACTTTGTAATTTGGTTAATGCTGCTGCATGTTCTGGTAAAATTTACTGGGACTATCGATCCCCTGGTAGGAACCAAGAAGGTGCTACTTAATGTTCATCAAAGTACCTCTATTCAATACAAAAGAAAATCAGAAAAGCATATTAAACACTTTGGAGAATGTTTAAGAACATGTTTATATGTTGGGGGGAAAAAAAAGTTTGCACAACTTATTCTTGCAACTGTGGCAGTTGGGTGTCAGTGGACCACAATGAACGGCACTGAAAATCACCTAGATCCTTCAGTTCAGAGGACTTCATCCACAACTGTAGCTACAGCCTTTCTATTCTCTTTTTACCTTAGATGTTCCTCCAGAGGAACATCCTTTTCTCTATCCTAGTATGTACTTAATGTACTCCATGCACCTATGTACCTAGTATGTACTCTATGTACCTATGTGTACTCTATCCTAGTATGTAATACCTGAACGTGGCAAAGATCCGAGGGAAATAAAGAGGCTCCTTATGGAGACAGGTTCTATACTATGGTCAGACATGGTTAGGATATGAAAATTCTAAACAACCAGCAAGGATGGCCAGATACTGCTTCTTTCATTCAGACTTGGTCTTTTTTGCATAGTCTGATACCAATTAATGGAGCAAGATATCAGTTAGTAGAATAAAAGTGGGAGAAACTTCTGTAAGAAGAATAAAGCTTATATGAAAGCAGGAAATAGCAACTGAAAAATGAAATTTGGTTTTAAATACTGTCAAAAATCCATATTGTTCTTACAAATGTCCTTGTAATGCTTTTTTTTTTTTAAAAAAAAACAACTAAGTCTCAATATTATAAGTCCTCAATAAAGTTCTTACGAAATCCTAGAGCAACAATGGAAAGGATTCCCTGGTGTACATGAATTACAGCAGAAGAGGATGTGAAGTGCAAATGCCACAGTATAATTCGTACATGGAACTTTTTAATTGTGGGTAATAGCAGATTTTCTATTTTATAACTCAAGCAAGTGTGCTCATTTCTAAGACAGAACTGCATATATTAACGGCCCTTGAAACCATATCAATATTTCTTCCTGCTTACAACAAGGCATAGTAAAATGCATTAAAAGATGAAAGCTCTTTGATGCTTCTGAATGCTTGAAGATACCGAAATATTGCCAATAAGTTTTGAGGAAGAGGCCAGGCAGAAAAGAAACGCTATTAATTACCAAGATAGCACAATATCCCAAAAGAGTGACACTGAAGAATTTATGATGGACTATGAAAATATTTATTGTTTATAGTTGTAGCCAATGGGTCATTCAGGCCACAGAGTGTTCCTTTTTCATTTTTTCTCTCTCTTCATTCTAGTAAAGTCATTTGTGTACAAACACATCTGATCCTAATACACAGAATAGCTGTAATTCTTTTCATTTTACTAATAGTAGGTAAGGAAAACTGCCATGGATTACGCCACAGATCTTCTGTATCAGGATCAGACTGAATAACTGGAATCCTAGTAGTAGCAGAGCCATGGGTCTGATGCCAATTGCCATGTCATATTTATTAGCAAAAAATCATCTTTTGGCTTCTCATTCATTGGTAATAATTTCAGTTTTCTTTTGACTCCATTTCAGTTTACAGCTACACTTGGATAATATTACCAGGCCTCTTTCTGATCACATTTCTACTGATAAAATTCAAAAGCAAATCTATTGACCTGAATGTAATGCTCCCTGGGACTGCAATACCGCACAGGTCCATGTTTGGGTCTAGGTGCAGCCTTTAGGATTTATTTTTTACATTCTGAACAGTTTCAAGCTACTTTGTATCCTACACTGTCATATTCTGTTTTTGACATGTAGGCTTTTGTTTCATCTGAAGCTGGAAAAATGTAAGGATTATTTTGCCTTTTCCATACACATACTGGTTCCATTCTGCCCTAGAAAGTAATCCCATTCAAATCAAGTGGATAACTCTGGGGGAATTCTGGAAGGAAAGCACGAGATTCTTTTGCTGGTTATTTTTTTCTTTTTCTTTTTTTTTTCCCCACTTCAAAATTGAAGTAAAGATAAATTTTAAATTTAAATAAAAAATTTAAATCAATTTTTAAAATTCTGAAAAATCTTTATGGACAGATTGAGACATTCTGATCAAAACTGAAATAGTTCACATTGCTTTTAATCTTTATAACCCTGAAAAAAAGATTATTACATTTTCTAAAAGATTATGTGAAAATGAGCCATTTCAATCTCAGCCAGACACTGTATTTAAAATTTTTACTGAACAAAATTTGTCAAATTGACACATTTAATATTTATATAAAACATCTCTTTTCCTGCAAAAGACAGTGATGAAAAGACACCAGACAGTTCTGCTCATGATGCTGCAGGAATTTATACTAAAAGATTGATAAATGAGGTAATAAAATGTAATTATACCTTGCTCTTTAACATAGATTCAAATGCAACACTGAAATCCTTGGGGAAGCTTCTGGACATGTAATAGATTTCATTTTCTAGAGCCCACCGATCCATGACCTATGAGTGCTATTGCTCCCACTAGGGCAGACTCCAAGAGCTCAGTTGGGGAATAAAATCCCCTTGTGCTCAGTAGTGAAGAAGAAAAGGGCTGTGGTAGTCCCTATTTTTAAAGGGGTGAGGAAGCCCTCCTGTTGTCAGACGTGCTCTACTCTGGCACGCTGTAATGTCGGGGAGTGAAGTCCTTCAGCTTCTCTGATTAATCCGTGCATGGAAAATACTAAACAGAAAGACCCTCCCTCTTACCTCTTCCTCTCAAGCATGACCGTTAGGAGCGTGCGTGCCTCTACCAGGCCTCCTCCTTCCCTTGCTCCCTCTTTCAAAAGATGAGAAAAGCAGCCCCTTTCTCAAATTAAAAGGAAAGTTCATTCAGGCTCGATGTGCGTAAAATTTGTCACCCGGGCTGCTTCGCTCAGAAATGAAAACGTAAAGGTGTGTAAACAACGAACAACCTCAAAAAAGAAATGAGTATCTAAAAAAAAAAAATAAAAAGAAGAAAGTAATCAAAAATGCATTTGTTTATCACAGTCAAGTTTTATGATTCAAACCTGATTCATATATATTTTATGAAGAGAATATCCATTGTGGTGGCAAAATTAAATGCATTTTGAAACTTGTATGTGACATTTATCTATCTGCTCTATCAGAAAAAAGTTGTCATATTCATTCAGACATATATTACTTTTTCAATTTCCTGTCAGTAATGTTTTTTTAATGTTCTTTAGGGTGAGACCACAGGATTTCTCATTTCTCACCACAAAGACCATAAAGCATCAGAATTATGTTGATGAGTTTATACATAGGAAAGTTGCATCACTCTTCTTAGGGGTGAACAATTTGCACTCTTATCCATGATAATCATGGCTTTAAAAAAAAAACAGAGAGAAAGTCAGGTAGGTAATTGTTGCTTGCTCTTTCTCTTTTACAGATGTTCATCACATAAAATAAAAACTTACAGTGCATTTTTATGATAATTCAGGTTCTATTGTGAGCCAGAAAAGATAACAAAGATAGCACAAGTATTGAAAGTCCTTATCACGTATCTTCCCTTCCAAATGGAAGATTTTGATGGAAAGTTTTTATATGGTTTTATATATATATAAAATATTTTTTTATATGGTTTATATATATATAAAACCAGCACATAACAATAAACAGTGTTATGCAGCAGGTAAGGCTAAAGGGTCACAGTTAGAGACGAAGCAGAAACCAATTACAGTGAATTAATTGACAAGAGGCTACAGCACCCGAGCACAAGACTCCATGGAGAGGTGCAAAGTGGACCTGGCGACTTTTGAACTGCTGTTTAAGGGGCACTGTAACAAGAACCTTATCTCATGTTCAACGCACTAAGTGCAGGTCCTGCTATGGACTTTGAAATGCACTGGGTCAAGTCCTGGGTAGAAAGGCCATATACTATACTTCTGTGCTTTTTTTCTTTTTCTTTTTATAGGCTACTAATGTCCCCATCCATACAATGAGAATTCTATGAGCAACAGATGAACTACATTTACGAAGAAAAGTAGAATATTTGGTGTTGAATTATAGGAAGTGCCTCTCCTTCTCAATATACATAGAATTTGATAACAAATTCAATTTTAAATAATATTTGGTAAAATTGGAAATAAGTGTGATGGCTTAACTTCAAAAAGTCGGTGATCAGTTTGGCTTAGATATCAATCTAAAATTATTTGAACACAAACTCTTTGGACTATTTTTTAGGATATAAACTCTTATATGATAAGACTCTTCTGTAACATTTTTATCATCTGCTGATTTGAGGTGTCCTGAAAATACATTTAAACTGGCCCATTGTCTAATAATTTAGCACTTCCCTTTATCGTCCTTATCATATGCCCAGAAAAATGTAAATGTTAATCTGTCAAAAGGAGAGTTTTCCACCTGACTAAAGGCTTAAAGTTTTCCTTGAAACTGGAGGAACCTCAGAGACACAAGGTCTGGATTTGTAAAGAACTAATTTTTAAACAACAACATTCCACAGATGCAATACTTAATCTTACTTGCAAGCAAAGCTATTGAACAGAAAGACTTTCCCTTTGCTTGCATATCCATCAATTAGTTAAAAGCATTGATGATACTAAGTATATTTTAAATAATACAAACAGATACAATTTTATCCTTGCCATGGGATACTATTTCTCTATTTATCCAGGAATTAGAAACAAGTGAACAGACAAAACAGGTCTACAATTTTCATAAAAAATTTGACTGCCTCTTGGCTAGTCCCCAAAACAAGGAAGCTCAGCCAATTCCAAGTGTTGTGCAGCCACACTGGGTAGCCCTAGGATCTGACCTTCATTGTGAAAACTCCTGTGACTGCCATGGGGAACTCAAGAACAGTTTTATCAGAAGGACTCAAGTCCTGTCAAAAATAAGGGATGTGCGGTATTGTAAGAATGGAATTTATTTCACCTAACGTTAGCTAGATGGGAGCTAGGGGTCTAGCTGTAGATAATTATTTGGCTTCTCTCTATAATCAATGGAGAGAGAGAGGAACCTCTGCAAGGTGATTCATCCCAACTTAAAATATATTTCTGAGATCAGCGAGGTGTTTTATACTTTGAAAGGATCTATTTCTTTCCAGTGATGACATAGCAGATTAAGTAACTACCTTACACTTGATGCAGCCAAAGCTAATTTTTATGCGGTTAAAATCAGGAAAAAATAATTCAAAGTTAACAGTTTAATGAGATGTAGGTTGCTCTGGACTAAACTCGCTTCAAATATCGGCCACCAGCCTCCAAGTCATTTGGAAAAGGGTTGTCTTTTTATTGAACCTCAGAACTTCTCAGCTTTATGAAAAAAACAGGAAAAAACCACAGCTGCTTTTTCCATGAGAAAAGTTCAGCTTTTCTTCCCCCCCCCCTTTTTTTTTTTTAATTTCCTTTCTGAGTTACTATTAAAATGAGACTGGGTTTTGAGAACAGTCTAAAAGGCTGAACAAAATATGAACAAAATATGAACAAAATGAGACCTGTTTGACAATCGCTGTCTAGCACATATATAGCCACGTAAACAGAGATGATTCACTTAAATGACTGTAACTTGGTTGGTAATATCTTGATGCATTTCACTGGAAAGAGTGTAACTTACACATGTAAAAAAAGCAAGTTTAAAAAAAAGGACCTAGCAATGACCGTGGACTGAAGATTTATTAGAAAGATTCTGTAACGATTTCTTGGAAGTCAAATTTCCATTTTCTGTACAAACTTAGTGAGAAACTGCCTTCTTGACATGATGGTCATTTATCTCCCCTCAATCTGTGTTCTTTGAGGGCTCCTTTTGCATCGTTTGTTGGGTAGTATAAAGCCAATTTAAACATTTTTACATTTGTGCTGTTGCCCAAAGACCATAGTGATTTAGTGAATCAGACATGCATCATTCATGTTTGTTCTCTCTTTTCACTGCATATGATTTTAAGGAGAAATAAAAGGCAGGAGGGAGCCAACGGCACAACTTGCCACAGTAAATGTTTTTTAGTGGGGGTCCTTTCCATTGACAGATCTGGTTATGAGAATTTGAGCTCGACTCAGTAATATTTAACATAAATATTTTTATCTATATTCTGTACTACAACCACTGTTGTAGTACATTCACTCAGGAGATTCTCTTTCCAAAATGTAGGACGCAATATATTGTTGACTAAGGACTTTTATGTAAGCATAGCTTTAACTACTCATTGCTCTGTGTAACAGAACTACAAAGGCATTTGAACAGGAAAATCCTTGTCCATATTACTAGTAATATTTCTAGGTCAGCAGCTTAAGGTTCAGTTTGAAAGTATTATACTAATTGTTCAAAAAGGTGGCAAAAAAATGGTCTTGTTTTTGTCCTGTTCTCCCTCCCCATGTCCCCTTAAGCTTTGATAACAAAATAGTTTGTGAATATTTAATTTCAATCATTTCCAAGAACATCTTAGATTTCACACGATGAGAATCTGATCAGATTTTTGCCTTACTGAATCTGGTGAACAGAGCACTGCATAGTTTGTATTAGGTCTTTCTGAAGAAAACTTAAAAATCCAAATCTTAGCTTCTCTAAGGAGTCATCAAACATTTAATTCTCACTCTCCAGGCAGGTTTATGGCAAAAAATCTCTAGTGTGGCAGAGAACAATGTAGCATTCTTCTCTAATGCCAGTTAAACGCTATTCTCAATCAAAGGTGAGAATCTTATGATCTTTCTACACTCTGTGCTTATGGACACTTAAAAATTTTGCTTTAGCTGGAATAACTTTTGAGAATGTGCATAAACAACTTCTGTTTTTAATATTCTTATATCTATTTCAGAGCAACATAGCTGGCTGTCTCTCACATGCATCCTTATCTACACAGATAAATAAATGATACAGGGAAATAACAATAAAGGTACACCCACATGGTAGATGTGACAGACAGGATATTTCAGTCTGTCAGAATTGTGAAAGAGGTACTATTGAGTATAAATATAGACTATCCAAAAGAAAAACATATAGATTTTAAATGTGCAGTTCTTGCATTGCAAGTGCTAATAATAACTGTGTGAGACTGTAAGTATAAACTCCACACATCACACACCAGTACCTGTATAGTTAAAATTCACAGAACCATAGATCCAGATGCCACAATATGTGATTTAAACACCTAAAAATGGAAGTCACCACCCAACAGTTTGGAGGGACCTGGGGAGGTGATGATCATCAATATGACAGACACAAGAAGAAACAGGCAGACCTTGCCATCCTGTGGGCAGGCTTGTGATTTTTTCCCCACGCAGTTCTGCTAAGAAACCTCAGTTTTCTTGAGCATTTAAATAGTTGACTCTTGACATATGCAGACCATATGTTTCTAGGGGTGAGACAGTAGTGTGAACCACCTCGTTCCCATTTCACAGTAGTCAGTGACCAATATTTATACCCTTGTGAGAAGTCAAACCCTTAGAAAAACACAGACCTACCCTCCAGTTAGTAGACTGTCAGTAATACATGATCCAGATAAGATCATTGTTACATTCCTCTAATATTACACTGAAAAGAGATTTAAGGTAAAGGGAGAAGCATGGCATCTTTCACGGTAACACAGGAATATTTAATTTGTTTTCAGTTTGACCAGAATAAAAACCTAGGTGCCAGAGATTCAGGGGACATAAGCATAACTCAAAACAGGTAATTAAAATATTTCTAACTTGGAGTCATTGTGGGTACCTGCAGAGAAGATCACAAAATTTCAGGTAAGCTACAGGAACCCCAGTATTCTCTTCCAATTGGCCCCAGAATTGAGAGACCATCTCATCATCTACCTTCCATGTGTTTGCCTGTCTGGCTTTTGGGCCTCAGGAAACTGCGTTCTGGTGAGGACGTAGATGTATGTTTAGATTTGTATGTGCCCACACTTGCATGCATTCATGTAAGTGAGAAGCAAAGTAGCTGAAGATATGCAAGGATCTACTGCTGTTAGAAATGCCTTAGGATATCTGGGACATCCATACAAGATTGGCACAAGACTCAGGACCAGTGTTTTTCTGGATTGGCCACAGGAAACCTTATGTAATATTGTGAACTATTTATAACAGCACTAGGTGCATATGCTCAAGTAACTGAATCCCAAATACAGCGGGAGGAGAGCTGATGACAGGAAACAGAAGGGGCAGAGATTTAGGATGCTGACCAAGAATGAGAGAATGGGAGATTTCAGGATCAGGATCCACTGACATTAGTACCAGATATCTGTTCATCGGTATCCTAGACCAGGGCGGGTGACAAAGAGCTAAGGCTGAAAAAAAAAACTGAGAAGGAAAGATGAGGGAAGATTTAGAATGCCAAATAGTGCTGATTCCCCTCAAAGCTAGCGCACTGCAGGAGTGTGATATCATCTTCTCTTCACTTTGAGTCTGTCTGTCTATCTGCGCTATCAAATAAGTCATATCTCGGCTTAATGCACAGCCTGCAATGAAGGGAGTGGATTAGGCCTCTGGAGATGATGACTAACAAGTTAAAATTAAACTTTCTTCAATTGGGCTGCACTGACCTATTTATACAGTTTCTTTCTTGCTAGCTGTTTTTTTTTTCTGTAACATTACAAGATGTACCTAGCCCCTCTCATCTCTCTCTAAACTGTCTCCCTGATGTCCTGATCACTCTCTGATCTATTTCTCTTTCTCTTATCTGCTGGGTGGATGCTAATATGACATATCCAACCTCTAAAACAAACCATTTATTTTGAAACTTGGCTATGTCACAGTATTTGATGCGTCAAACATTAAAATGAATGTATATTTGGATATTGGGTATATCATGTCTTGATATTAAATTATCTCCTGAAAAGTGGATTGATTTTTAAACTGGCAGGATATATATATATTGCTTCCTTGAATCTCTAGCGCTAAGCTAAACATAAGGCGAGACTAGGAAAGGTTCTCTATGAAGCACAGACAGAATACCTCAAGGGATATGAGTGTTTTCTTTATATTAATAAATTCTTTTTTCTGCGTAGGGAAAGAGATTCTGACATTCTCTGCCATTATTATGTGACAATAATACATTAATCTTCTATGAGAAATACTTATCCTAGAGATAATATTTAATTAACATGTAAAGAAGGATGTTTAAGAGAAAAAGGTACTTTAAAAATCATATATATTTAATAACATTGGCATAGATATTTCAAAGTCCTTTTTGCTTTTTGATATCTGGGCCATTTGCATACATACACACTCCAACCTAACACTGTCAGTCTCTGAAGAAAAATGATGAACTGAGATATACTTTCAGAAAGAAGGATTGAGTGTCCATTCACGGTTAGGACTGCCTTTTTTTCTGCTTGAACTTTCCCTGCCACTATTCACAGATCCAGCACATGTGAAAAGAAACCATGTAATTCTTCGCAATACTCTGGATTCAAACCAGAAGCCAGACAACCCCTTCTCTTAGAGAAAAACTCCCATTTAAGGGGTCTGCATCTGGCTGGTTATACCACAGGGAAACACGGCATGAATATAACTCAGTTGTTGGCTTACCATCAAATGAATCAATCAAATACTCCTGCAATTCTCTCCCTCTTTTTATGAGGGCTGCTCTGGGAAGACTTTTTTTTTTTTCTTTTTCAAATTCTTCACAAGACACTGCTAAAATATCCAGACTCTTATTCCTTTGAAATTTCAAACAAATATTGACACTGCTGCAAACAAGGGAGTCCTGGATTTCACTTCCTCACCTGTAGTGGTAATACTTTCATCTATTACACACACATGTCAAGATTGAAACACAACAAGAAAGCTCCTGGCCTTCATTTTTTTTTCATTAAGACTTCATCAAGACTTCTCGAAAATTCCAAACCTTCACCTCAAAACATCAGTGCACGTACTCAAGGACCTTGAGGATATTTACCACTGAGCATTAACTCCGCTTTCAATACAGTGAGTTCCAATTGGCTTTTCTCTCCATTTGCCCAAGTAGACCTTTTTTTTTTTTTTTTTTTTTTTTTTTCCCCTGACATCTGTGCCAGCTATGGAAAGTTATGGAAAGTCAAGTACTGATTAGGGAAAACAACATTCAATATATATAAAAATTAAGTAAAGTCTTAATAAAACATAGCATTGAGCAACATGAAGAACTATAAACTGGTTTCCAATAAGTGATCAAACACGTCTGGAAAGACATTTCAAACAGATTTTCTCTCCAATTTGATACACTATTTCCTCTATTTACCTACAGCCTCCCTACACTCTAACATCCAGCACATTCCCTCACAAGAAGATTTGGACAGTCTCATTTTGTCTCCCAAAAACAATAAAACGAAAAGTTTTGTCTCTAGTGATAGTCTAGTCATATCTCTTAACATCTTACTGGATGATGGTAAGATATGGTGATAAAGAGAGAAATATAAGAAGCTCCACAGAGCAGAAAGATTTCAGTGGATGTGATGTGTGCCACTGGTGACAACCACACAAATTTGCCACGCAGTTAATCACGTCACTGCGCCCAACAGATTTTAACAGGGGGAGGGGCTTCTTTTAGTTGTAGTTAAATAAGTTTATTACTTATGAATAAGTTTTCATAAAAATGGTAGAAAAGTTGAACTAGTAGTTTGGTTTTCTCTTCCAAGCAAAAGGCACTGACAAAAGGACAAGTACATCCTGTATTTCTGACTTCAAAGCTCATCTACTCCATATGCTACAGAAAACTACAAGGACCCCAAAGCTAGTGACTAACAAGCCAGCTCCGACGCCACCTTATTGAGCAGCAGGACTGATTAGTCCAGCGTAAGGCCATACTACCCATGTTATATGGCATCCAGGACCCGTGCTAGCATGGTACTGGCTCTGAAATATAACGTACCAACTCCTGGAGTTTGCTCGCAGTGCTCTGTTGCAGTGTGCATGGCCATGCCTTCAGGCATTAAGAATCCTAATTCTGTCTGCAGGAAACTCAGTGTTTCCTACACCTCCTACATGTGTAAGCCGCTTTTGAAAATGAGACCTCTAAAAAATTTACCTCAGAACTACAGAGCCTTAGTAGACATCCAGGCAAGAGGTTATAAATCTGAAGCGGGAAGCTTGATGCTCAAAATAAAGATTTGTAAATATCTGCAAAGTAAGCGAGATGGAAAAAAGCTTTGGAAGTCTTTCTGGATATATGCAGATTCTTTAGAAGCTGACAGGGATTTTAATATGGAATTTTCCTTTGTAAACCTGGAGACTTAACTGAGATCCAGTATGCATTCTCCAATAAGGAGAAGTTCCAAGCTATTCTTAAATAACGATGCTTCCTTTGCAGTTTCTACTTGCAACAATATCAGCTTTTGTCTTGCGGATTTTTTGTGAAGACTGGAGTCTCCCCCACCAAAGGTTTGGCTTTGGCTCATCATCTGATCTGAACGACTTGTAATATTCATTTTCCAGAAGCTCTGGATCAGAGCGGTGGTGCTTCTACTTTAAAGCTAGCCTCTTCGTTCAAGCAGGTTGGGACTGGGTCGTACTATTCTTCTGCAAGAATATTTTTTACTCTTTTTTTTTTTTTTTTTTCCTATCCTTTTCCCATGAGAAAGTTAGAATCCTTCCATTAAATACAATGACACCACCGTCATTCTGAACTCCTCTCTCTTATTATGGGCTAACTGCATGTTACTTTTTCATGTTGCAGGTGGTAACTGTTCTAAATTTCACAGCCCTGTTTTTAAAAATGTGGATACTGAAAGTTTATCAGTGATCACTGCCTAAAGTGGACAAAAGAGAGTAGCATGCTCTTTTTCTTGGTATAAAATAGCATCACTGTCTGCTCCTGTCCCTTTAATGAAACTGGCAATTTACGTGACTTGAGAATTTGGTCCATACATTTTTACATTTATGCCAGTTTGCTAGAATTGAGGTAGGCTAAATACTACAGTAAAATAAAGACACAGTCAGCAAACTATGAATCAAAAGATAAATATTCCTTTAATAAATTCACATGGGAGGTAATTAAACAAACAGCCTCTTCCATGTTCAAGCTGTGGGGAGAGGAAACAACTAGAGCATATCTTTCCTTACAATTGACCTTTCCTCATAACATGTGCCCCTTTTCTTCCCTGAAAGCAGCAGAACTACATATATTTAGCCCAGTGAAAGTTTGAGAGGGAAATAGAGAGAAACAGTCTACCTAGCAGCAATTTAATATATTAAAATGAAGCTCTGTCAAAACGGACTCTTCCCGCAAATCCTCGTATTACATGAGTGTTACAGTTCTTTGCTTTAAGAAGACATTGCTAGCCACTATTTTAACTGTCGCTGTTTAGATTTTTGTGAGTACTCCTAGATGCTGTGGTGGCTACAATATTAGTTGTTACTATATGCTACAGCTGGGCAGCTGAAACAGAGGCAGACGTTAAGAGAAAAGCTAAAGTATGACATAGCACACTTGGAGATGAATTGGATGCGTTCAGGATGAATTTAAGGGGTGTGAACTTGTGCAAACTTGTAAATGTGTAAACTTCCTGGAGAGCTAAAAAACCCAGCAGGGTCTTGTTTTAAATCCTATGAGAAGGCCCACCTTATATTCCCTTTGATGGCTGATAATTTTATTGGTTAGTGTAAACAAAAACTAGGCCGTATACCAGTTTCTTTCTGTCTTCTTGGAGATGACTACTGATCTGACAATGTTAATTTTGCATAGCTCTGTACATCAATCTGTAGCTGTCAAGAGATTCTTGCATCTTGGGTTCAAGAATACTGAAGATTTTAAAAACAACACTGCATATACATATTCATTTGCTGTTCATGCCATACAGGGAGAACAATTGTAGAGTTGAACAACAGGGTAAAAAAAGCAATGCATTAGTTCCTTTGGTCTTACGTACATGAAAAATATTAAAAATACAATTTTCAATGTTGAATTGAAAATATACTTGATAGCAATTTAATTGAAATAAATTCCTCATGATATTCATTTCAGTATTATAACCTTATTTCAGTTTAGTTGAAACCTACTCAAAATGAGCTGAAAGTGAAACATTTTAAAAAATAAGGCTCTCCACTCAGTATGTCTTACCAATTTAACTAAACTCATTTAAAATCCCCCCTCAAACTAATTTCCATTTGGAGGTGAGATAACTGACTTAATGTCATCAGGACAAAATGATATTTTGCATCTTTTCCCATACTGTTTTGTAATTCACCTGTCCTTCAAAAGCAGGCAACTTGTCTCTGAGAATGGAGCAGTCCTTGCACCATTGTGAAAACTATACTTCCAGTTTGTGTTGTGGCCTGAACCATTTTAAGTAAGACAATACAGCTGCTAAACTCAGAATAACAAGCCCAGTAATTCTTGATGTCCCCCTCAAAAAAAACTTGTGGAAATATTGTGGAAATATCGTGGAAATAACAGTACCTACCTACATACACGTATGTAATAGTTGGCAAGACAGAGATCCCTTCTGAATGAGAGATATTTTAGCACTTTCCAAGCCAGTCTGCAATGAGGACAACGCTACTCTTTTAAATCCTTTTTCCTGTTTTATTGCACATGACATATTACATTGTACTGTGCAGTATGCTCTGATGAGAAATTCCCTGCTTATTTAATTGTGATCCTTCAACGAATTTGAAAAGGAGTGCTTTATTTCCATTTCTTTAATTTACTAGTTCTTTAGCTGATGATTTTATTAACCCTTGTATTTGAGAACTGATGCTTAACAAAAAAAGAAGAAAAAAAGGCCCTTGGCAGTATTGTGAAGGCCTGGAACTGAATAATGCACTTTAATAATGAGGGATAGAGCTATGGCTTTTGCTGATGGCTGTGACCGGCTCTGTGACCTGATTATGTCGCAGAGTGTCAGCAGCTGAGACACTACAAAAGGGAGCGCATCCCATCAAATCTATCTCCATTGTAATCACTCTCACTGCTGAGAGGCTTGTTAGGAGCGGAGGATCCATCAGGCCTCATTAGCACCATTTACCATCAAGGAGCCCAAAGAGCAAACGTCTACCCTCTCATCAGAATAATGAGAACCAAAGTACTCCCATTATCTAATTGGATCAACAGTGCCACTCTCTCCATTTAGTTTTCCCAGCGACTTCTGGGTCAGAACTCCCCCAAATTAGTTATTCTTGTTAATTGCCAGGGTGGAGGTGTGTCCACGGCTGTCCACGCACAGACGGTTTTCACATCTAAAGAGCAAGGCACGAGCACAGTGGAGACCATGTGCCTTGGAGAGCACTCATGGATTATATTACTGCTATCCCTTTTAAACCCACTGCTAGTTAAAAGAGGTACTGCATAGGACCACTGTAAATACTGTTTTCATATTAGCCTATGAGAAAATAAAAAGTTATTTTTCTCTTTTAACCATCAAACAGTTCACAATGCCAGCTCTTACCACGACACCTTCTTACTCTTTATGATAAGAATAGTTGATCAGTCCGTTATTGAACTGGGATATATTTTTTCTTCTTTGTTACATTTTTCCATTAGAGAAATGGAACTTGCTGAAGGGCTCAGCCTCTATAGCAAAAATGTATTTGATCCTGCTTAATCAGAAGACTTAAATGAATGTAACTGAGGACAATTTAGCTCTATGTTCTAGAGAACTAGAAAATTGCCTTGCAGGTAGTGTTTATAGAAACAGAAGCATCATTTATGTTTCCCTATTCTTAGTGATTCATTTCCTTACAATGATTAAGAACAAGGGCTAAAAAAGCACCTATCATATACTTAATATACCTAAAGACACTTAAGTCTCTTGGTATTTTATCTTATAATAACAGAGCTAAAATAAATTTCTGATTATTACATCTCTGACTAATCCCAGTGCAAAAATAAAACTTGTCCTATACAAAGGCAGACTGAGGCTGAGCAGGTGGACAGCTTCACTTTGAAAATAGTGGGCATCTCCTTAGGTGGAATCTAGTAATTCTCTTACTCCTGCCTTTAAATTCAAGATATAAAAGTTCAGTCCTGCAAACGCTTCCTGGAAAATGCTGAGGGCAAACAGAATGTAAGCAGTGTTACATGGGCCAATAGCTCTTCATAATATGCCTGGGAAAATGAAAAATTGATTTAGAGTCCTCTACCTGCACTATATCAAATTAATCAGGTGATCTAGACATATTATTCCAACGGATTAGATCTCTTTGCCAAGGTGGTCTTGGGGAGCTCTGCTGTTATGGTTCTTATTGCCATTCAAAGGAAAATAAAAATCACACCATCCCTGTGAATACAATAATAACAACTATTTATACAGCATATTTGTTAATACATACAAGTTTATTATTGTGATTATAAGAATTCCTAAGGCCACACCATTCATGCCATGTCATTTAAAAGATCATTTCCCTAAAATTGCTGTAGGATCTTGGATTTGACCTGCAGCTTCATGTCTCTAGGGATTACTGATCACCATATATTCAGCCAGACAGATGGACATTTACAGGCCTTGACTTCTTCCCAAGCAGCAGCCTGTAATTACCAAGATTGCACATACAAACAATCTGGTAAATCAACCAGCCCTAAATTTGCAGGAGGGAGTTTTGAGTGTCAAACTTGTGATTCTTCAAAGGGGGTGATTTTCAAAGGCAAAATTCTTAACATATTAGGGAAATTCAGCTCCTTAACAAGCCCATGTTGCTCACTCAGAAATGAAGGCATCTAGAATTACTATTTACTTACCGCCTCAGTTTTGAAGATACATATCTCTCATTTCTTGTTTAGTCACAACAATTTCATTATTTTACAACAAATGTAGTTTGCTTTTGGGAATGTAGTTTAATTTCAATGCATAATCCTGTATTGTAGGCAGATGTGTGCTCTAAGCAATATATGCTGAATATTATAAAGAACAATACACGCTCAGTATTATAAAGATAGGTATTACCTTACGCACTTCTTATCAATGTTTATCTATAGTGTGGTGAGATCTGCAGTACTCATCATACACCAAGGAACGTTTGTAAAAACAATTAATAAAGAGACAGCCCTTATTCAAAAGAGCTAAGCAGACACATGGATTTTGTAATTTTATCCAACAATAGGGGATATTCTTCCTTTCTCCTCCCTTTCACTGTGACCTGTGGAATTATTGGATTTTATATTATGTGAGGAATAAACAGCCTGGCTCAATCTATAGTTCCATTCAGTGAGATATTCACAGTGGCAGATCTTTACACATACAATGTATGCCCACACTTGGCTTATGTTTTCCTGTAGAGAACTTGTAAAGGGAAAACTACTGGAAAACTGGCCTGGCTTTATATCTTCAGCTCTTACAAGGAAGATCTTTGGTGCCAAGTGCCTCGTGTGAGTGGCCATTGTGAACCATTCCTGGAGCACAGATATAAACAAGCAGGCTTCTAGGTGGAGCTGATCTGACTATGAGTTATAGGTATTATAACCAACTTTTCTTCCAAACCAATACCCCATCCCTCCAGAAATCTTAATAGGCTTTTGAGAGCCTCCATTTAAAGCTGGCTGCATAAAATGATCCTTTGATGAAAAGGGATTGAAACAAGGGTTAAAGTAGACATTGAAAGGTTATTGTAGAGGGCACATTGTTCATACAATCCTCCTTTAATATGTGTGGTGTGCACCTGCGATAAGATGATTCATTAGATAAGGCCTCACTTTGACAAGCTCCATCGTTCAACCCTCGGGGTAGTGATGGAACAATTCTGCACCCACCCAGTAAATATAACAAGGTCAGCATTTTTTTTTCCTGGGACTTGGATGGGGATAGTGAAGCTCAGGATGCATCTTTGTTTATGTGTTATGTTAAAAAAAAAAAGAGAGAGGAGGAGATTCTCTAAAGTGATGCCTTTTATCTTATTAATGGGCCAAAATTGAAAAAAAACAGACCCTGTTCCAGTAAAATAACCTGGTAATAGAATTTTATCAGAAGAGAAAAAATATGTTCACATTTTTTTCACCATACATATTAAGGGTAGAGGCTAAAATTCAGATTCACATACAACCCAGGCTGTATAATTTCAACAAATGCATAACAGGACCTAACATCCATGTAAGCACTTTAGTATTACTGTACATGTAATTTGTAGGATTTTTAATAATTTCTTCCAAATTACTCAAATACCAGTTTCCGTCTTAAGTTATAGTAACAGATTTGTTACAGTGACTTAATATGAAACAAGCAGTCATGTTAATTTTATTCCTATCCTATTGGAATGAAGAATGACACCGGCCACAGTTCTGAAAGGTATTTAAGTATGTTGCATTAATGGAGTTATTTAACATATATAAATTCAGATGCAGATCTTTCTGCATCTTATTAAAAACTAAATAGCTTATTTGTAATAAACAACTTCCCAAATGCAGACAATGTACAATTTCTGTTTTACACTTACCATAAACCCTCTTCAAATTTCCATCTGGTATTCTTTTTTTTTTTTTAAAGCAAAAGTTTCTCCCAAGTTTGCATTACAGCCTGTCAGATTCATTACAAATTACTGAATGTAGTTAATCAGCAAATGAGTAGGCCACCCAATTAAATACATCAAGGACAGATACTTCATTACAATTTCTTTGCTCCCTTACTTAACAAATGTTATACCTTTCTATAAATGCCTCACAGTGAAGTAATAAAGAAATGTTATAGTTTTCAGGAAAAAAAAAAAAAAGGAAAACAAGGAAAAGTATAGCTTCAGGTTAATATAGTTCTTTGTTGATGCACATTTATACAGTTCTTTGTTATTAGGCCATTATCTGTGGAAAAAGTGCAAATGACCTGTATACATTTAAAATACCACATTGTCATGTTATTGTGATGTCTTCAAAAGGCTGGATTAAAAACAAACCAACAAACCCAAACCCTTTCTTGCTTGAGAGCTCTTTGTAGCACCCTCCGAACTTCTTCCTAGTTCTCAGACTTTCCACTTCTTACCCTGTCTGCGGAATCAATATTTATTCATCTCCCATATGTGCACTTTCAAATCGCTGTCAGACAAGCGGAACTCATTTTTGTCCCAAGATCAGCCTGCCATCAAAATTCACTGTTTTGCCCATCTTTGACTCACCTGTCCTTGTGCATTAGTGACGAGCTGACCTGTGACCCCCTGAAGGCTGGAGAGCGCGTTGCCAAAGGCCTGCGAGCTGGCTATGGAGCCCATGGCTGCCGCTGCCGCCGCCGCCGCTGCTTGACTTGCTAGGGGATTATTAACGAGCTGAAAAAAGAAGGAAAAGAAAGAGAAGATCATGGTAAAGCCACCGATAAACACAGGAACGCGGAGTGCTAACCCTCAAAGATAAAGGCGTCTGTGCTAACAAGGAGGAAAACTCCGGCTCCAAGAGCTCAAGTAATTTTGAGAGGTTCTTATTTCTGAGGCACTGGTCTCTTTGACAAAGAATGGATTAAAAAAAAAAAAAAAAAAAGAGGAAATTCCATACAAATGCTGAAGAACAAAACTCACTTTTTCCTCTTGTGTTCTTTGATTTGGGGGCAAAGGGCCGTTGTGCCTGTCGTGTTTCTTTAGGTGTAACAGCCTAATGCTACAGGTGTAGCAGCTTAATCCTGCTGTTAACAGAATTCAATGAAAGATTAGCATGCGATTTGAGTGGGATTGGGGATACACTTCAGAACAGAGACTATTTAGCTAATGACCCCAGAAATGAGACAAACCTTCAGCTCTTTCAATTTACCTTGTCAAAGAATTGGTCTCAACATCTAGATAAATCACAGCTTGGAACTCAACCCTATGATTACCTTCAGTGGAAATCAACTGCAGATTCAAAATTTCCCTTTGTAAAACATGGGAGAAGATCCTAAAAAACTTGCTGTTTCTCATCTGCGAAGGACTACTTTCTGGGCCCACATAAAATTTTCAGGAAGGAGGTCTTAACATGCGCTGCAGAGTGTTTTAGTTATGTACTCCATATAGAGCATTGAGCCCATGCATTGCTTTCACCTTAACAGACTATCTGAATCCTACTGAGGAGCAATCGTATCAGCACTAGAGTTTAAAAAACATGTGAAATACCTTGGGAGGTGTTCACAGGATTATTTTGAAGCTTATATGTCCTCATCCTTTTCTGAAGAAACTTTGAATCATGCGCACAGAAATGACAATAGGGAAAAAAGCCAGGAACTGTCACTGAGACAGCTGCCTTGGTAACAGCCACAGAAACTGAGTTCAACAGAGTGACAACATAGTTCATTATGGGTTGGCCCCCTAAGAATCACTGCACATAGCAGCGCTTGCAAAATGCAGAGCAGTGTTGGCAGAAGTTGGGTAGAAAAAAGAAGTCCTGCAGCAGCAAAAACACTTTTTTCTACATTTACGTAAAAATGCTGAAGCAAATTCAAAAAACATCTGAGCTGAAATTAAAAGAAACTTAAATCCTGATATGATAAGTGGATTTTTCCATCCTGGGGAAACAGAGTCACAGACATCAGTAAGGGATATGCTCCACAGACAGGTTCCACTTCAAAATAGGTTATAAAATATTTATCAGTGATTAGTAGATGTTTTAAGCATGTTACAGATATGAGTAGTGTGTATGTTATAGATGTTTAGAAGCCCATCAGTAGAAGATGTCAGATATGGTTATAATCTATGCTTATAAGAAACCTACTTGTCTGTTGCGCATTACGAAATCCACAACAATTGATTGGTCATACATTAAAACATCTATTAATCATTTATTAGCCCTTCATGAAGTATTTATAAATGGAACCTTGATATAAAGTGTTGCCTAAAGGGGTGCCTTGGGCACATCCAATCCCTCTAGAAATTGTAAAGTAAATAACTAAATAAAGATTAGTAGCAATGCTGAGCAGAAAAGATGACATTGTTGGAGGAAATATTTTGACTGGGAAAAAAATTGTTATAGGAGTTTCCAAAATGAATCTGCCACATCTCATGGCAAGAAAACCAAACAGGTATAAAACGCTAAGGGGAAAACTGCCATGATTACTAGGTCAGTCTTTATGAGGAGTAAAAGCGTAGAGATATGCATGATGAATAAGATGAAGATCTATCCCTGATTGTACAACGCACACAATTCTCCCAAATGCACAACCAGGTGTCAGCACCAAACATGGGTGTATCTGCTCTTCAGTGACTTCAGGAGTTTTGCTTGAGCAGAGCAGTATAATGTTAGATAAATTTGGATAAAATCATCATTCTTCTGTTCAAAAAAGTGGAATACAAGTAATTACTTTATTGTTTGGATTAGAAGCTGGTAAACTGTTCCCTTCGCTGCACCACCTTCATATGAGGACAGCACTGAGACTTCTGTCCTCACCTTGCAGTTGTAAAAACAGAGAGAAGATAGAGGCTGAAGTGAAAGTATATGGTTTTGAGAAAAGACCTTCAGCCGTGTTGGAGGTGTTATTAGGCACCCACAAATTATCGTATCTATTACTTAGCATCTAAAGAATAATATTTGCACAGCTATCTAACATCAGCTACCAAAATAAGCTGCCATAGCCTATGGCGTCAGTTGCATGTAGGAACACCGATTTGGGGAAAATAAGTAAGCTTGTGAAGCTGCAAACTACCAAGGGTTAAACCCTTCTGAAAATCAGACTATCATCTCCTAGAATCTTGGTTGTTTTTCTTGCTCCAGTTTTCAAAACCTGTACATTTTCAAATATAACAATAAAATCTAATTAAAACAAACCCTGGAGACACTCAGAATCGCTTTTAGTTGCATCGGAGAGATAAGCTACTTATTAAAAATTATGGCAGAGGCTATGATATGCATAGGTACCCCTGTGTAGTACCATGTTACAGGAGAAATCACACTGAATGGGCCAACATACAGAGTTAGAGACTACCAAAAGTATAAAAATACTTCCCTGACTGCCCCTAAATCTGATTAAGAAAGAGAAGATCCATTGTTCTCTGAATGCTGGGGAAAGTTGTTGTGAGCTCTTGAGTACAAATTACATCCTGCTAAATTAACCCTTTTTATATCAAGATGCAAACTGGGAATAGAGAAACACATCTGAATTATATCTGGACCACAACATGACTTCTGATACATTGTGTCTTGCCAGTATTTTAAAAATAGTTGCTTTGGCTTGAGAGATTACTGCCATTTCTTAGTGTACGTGGGACATCTTACAGATGTAGGTGACAGAGAACACTTATTAGCAATATTAGAACTGTGTTGTGAAAGATCCCACAAAGGCTTCTCCCTCTTTTGTTTCTGTATTTAGATAATGATTTAATTTGGAAGGCTGAGACCTTTGGAGCTGTCAATTCTACTGCCCAAATTTCTGCTCCCGGTCAAAACACCAACCACAGCAGCAGGTAATAGAGATCTTAGTTTGAAGTGACAGGTCTACCCTCTCAAGAATGCCTCTGTTAATGATGCAGATATTTGGAGGAGCAAAATTTTTAAGGAAGAATCTTCTAATGACTGAGTAGTTTCAGTAAATTCTTCTGACTTCCTAACGCTAAACTTTTACAGGAAAAGTATATGAATCTGGCTCTGCTCCAACTCGGGAGCCATTGCACTGAACGAAGCAGAATTCCCACAATTAAAAAGAGCCTGTAGAACAGCAGGGGATGAAAGAGGCACTACTTGCAAGAGCCTAAAACTGTGACAAGCAAAGTAAGAGTTTTAGGCTTAAGAAATAGTCTTCTGAAAGCCTAATTCAAGGAAAAGGATGGTGGAATCAGTGGTGCAAGAAGCTCTCTTGAAAGCCACAAATACTTCTTCTCAGGGCACAGTATTTTCTTCCTCCTTCCTCCAAAGCCAACTTAGATACTAAGTGACCTTATTGTGAGAAACTCAGCAAGCATTCACATACATGTTGAATCAGATTTGATAGCATACGTAATAGTTTTACTTTTCTCTTCAAAGTGCTTATCATACCGAACTTTGATTTCTCTGGCCTGGCAATCAAAGAATCAGTTTTATTCACTGCACTATCACTCTTATACTTTTTAAAACAGATGGTTTGACTGATGAAATGAAAGGCCAAGACATTTCAGCAATGCCATACCAACATATAAAAAGTTGGGCCTGCCTTAATGTAACTTGAAAGGTCGTTTTATGTAATGCCAGTATAAGAAGAAACTTAGATCCTGTGTGTTTTTTTCAGAGGATTTGTGGAAAAGGCTGGGGAATTAAGAGACTTTTTTCAATGTAGCGATGGAGAAGGAAGTGACATACTGTGGAGCAGCAGTAACTTAATTTTTTTCAAAATATTTCTGTATTTTTCAGGATATTTAACAATCATTTTTGAAGGAGGCTGTCCACAAAATCCAGCTACTGAGTGGGTTTTCCTAAATAAATGCTTTTTAAGGGAAACCAGCAAAATCCTTTGATTTAAATAACCCTAAAAGTTTAGAAAAATTCAGCAACATCTCTCAATCAGAAACACATGACACATTTTTTTTTCTCTATTCAGACTGTGGGGAAAATGACTATAGAAAAGAAATTTCATTAGAACATTCATTAGAATAACATAAGAATGTTTCATTAGAGCATTCTCAATCCTTAATTGAGAATCTAAGTGAATTTTATCTGTGTTTAGATTATGAGCAGGATCAGCAGTTTTATTTCCATTTTTTTCACAGTACATTAGATTACAAAATAGATTCTGGGTAGCTGTAATCCGAATTGAAGGAAACAAGAGTCTGTTTTAATCAGGGCACAGACTTCTGAGGACAGTTTAGTGCCATATTCATTACTGTGATCAGCTTTACCATTCACATCCAGCAACAGCAAACTATACACAACAATAACAGTATAAAAATACCTTCAATTCCTTGAAGACATAGGAGCAGATCTTCCCAACCTAGATACCCACACACTTGGCTTCTAAACATAAATGAGCTGATGCAGAGGTACAGTTTCCTTGGAAGCCTATATTGGCTCTGCTGGCTAAAGTTCATTACATGGTATTGATGCTTATTTTCCTAATCACCTTCAATATGCATGTATATCTTGTACCAGTTGATAGCTCCCTGGACGTACATGAAATCTCAAAATCCATGAAGAAATTTAAAAGAGGAAGACTTTTCCACTTAATCTTGGGAAAGCACCTACATACCACAGGGAAGAGCTCCAAATATATGTTTACAGTAATCAATAAAAAGAGGATTGCCTAGCATTTATATAGAATTTTACAGTCAAAATTTTCAACTATGGGTGCCAGAGCTCTGGCTGTTTAATTTACCCTTACGGTCTTAAGCAAAAATAGCTCATTTTTTTCAAGAAAGCTGTGAAAAGGCAGAGTCCAAGAAGACCAAGAGAGCAAAACAATGATAACAAAATATATAACAAAGCAATTTAATTATATAGAAAAAAACACTGTAATCAAACACTTTGGGAACCCTGTGTACTTCAGATTTCAGTAAGGGGCTTTTTCTTTGTATTTTTCCCCTCCCCCACCCCCCCTTTTTTTTGGCTCATGTAATTGGATAATTACAACATTTAACTGTTATAAATGAACAGTAGGGCACAATGTCTAATAAAATGGCTGTCACACTGCCTAATCATGCATAGCTTTGAAAACATACCCCAGCAGGCAAATCCCAAATTCTGAAAAAAAAAAAATCTGTCACCAATTGTTATTTGTACACTGCCTGGATATGGCCAACCTATTCAATGTAGTTACAGTATATTCAGACCCATCCAATAACACGTAGACATTTCAGAATTGCAAAGAACTGTATTTGCAAAGGGTTGTACATGGTAAGAGTTCTAAACAGGCAAATTAGACAGATATTTTAGCATATGCACATATGTCAGATATTGATGTGCCGAATACAGTGTGGAGATGAGGATATTGGAGTATCTGAACGCACTGACTTGCCAGGGACACTTAAAATATCTGGTTCTCACAGATGCTTAATCTGCTCATTATATACATTTATTGTGGCTGAGATAGTTGCTGTCTAAATCTATGCTGAATTTTCTATCAGGAATAAGTACTGATAGCGGTATCACTGATGCGACATGACTTGATTCAATGCAAAGCGACAAGACCCGAGGTGATGGGAAGCACACAGCTCTCTTGTACATCCTGATATGACATGGAGAGAGGAGGATGCACAGGATTTCTCACAGTGTCTTTATAAACAAGGTGCTGCTGGTCAAATTGGAACCTGTCTAAAAAAACTATGATTACAATTTATGTGACCAAAAGAGCCACATAATAATACAACCATGGCAAAGCAAATAAACAACAAATATCATTTCCAGATCTCCAAGACCAAACTATTAGAGATATAAATAACAATGAAGACATTGGGATACAGACAAGGAGTGAGTGGAAACCACCCCAGCCATTTTCATTTCTGCTCCATTAGTGAAGAAGAGAAAAGAGAGGAAAAGAAACTAGGTGAAATGAATCCTGTTTGGGTCTAATCCTGCCAGAGGCAAATGGAAGTTGTCAGCACATCTCAGATTGGGCCTTATATGCTGACCAAACAGAAGAGGAGAAAAGGGCAATTTATAGACACAGGTATATGTATAGACAAGCAACCAAGAGGATATAAGGAAAAAATGTAATATGTAATGTATCTGATTGACTCCTTTAAAAGCTGATGAGTACCCGTAGATGACCCACTGACTGCCCACAAACTCTAGTTCCTTAGGTTGCTGGATGTCCACATTTATCACATTTATTTACAAGTACAAAATATTCCAGATCAGTATCTGCTGCCCTAAACTGTTCTGGACCCTTTTGAATTAAACAGAACCATTTTGGTTTAGTCTGCTTAGCTGCCTGATCCTTCAGGTTTATACGCTCTTTAAAACAGGTATGACTGCGTATTTTATGCGTGGTAAACATGCTTTAAATATAAGGAACCTGTTTCATCTGACTTGAGGAAATTTTACATCAGTACGAATACTAAATTGTATGAGTTCTGAAAAAAAGTATCTTAACTCTCTAATTATATAAAGTAGCTTCCATGCGTGCCAAAAATGTAAGCAAAGAGGATCTCCTAAACACTCCAGAAGGGACCAGGCTGAAACTCATTTCAGGTTGATTAGTTCCTTGGTTCCTGTGTTTGTCTATTTTAGAATGATTTATCTAGCTTCTGAAAGATGCTTTCCCCACAAGAAAAATGGTTACTTCAGGGCTCCCTTGCTGCTAAAAAAATGAACTCTTATCAAAAGGAAATTGCCATCTGTCTCCTCGGATAAGAGCCCAGCGGTTGGGTCTCAGTGATCTTGCAGCTGTAGGAAAGGTGTCAACTGGGAGACACAACAAATTAATCTCCTTAATCTAAAACATTTATTTGTCTTTAGTTTGAATGTGTGAACGCCATGTGCACATGTAAATATGACCATTAACATATAGAAAGGATAATGAACCACTAAATGTTACAGATGCAATGTGTGGTCTTACCACGAAAATAGGACCCTTCATATCTGGGTATTTGAGTAAACCTTTCTGAAATGGTTTTACCTTACAATAAATACAATCTTAGTATATACTCCTTGGAACTATTTCTCCAAATATTCATTAAATAAAACAACAACAGACTTATAGGTACTTCTCTTTTTTTTTTTCCTCTGGAAGAATAAATCGTATTTAATGCATTTTTTTTTGCATTAAATTTACACTTTTGACTGCAAACACATTTAAGGCTTTCTTTAAAATTCTCAGCCAGATGATCCAACAGAATCCTCATTTTTGAAACTGGAAATGGTTCCAGATTCTTCCATTTATTTATAAGGTTATTACAGAAAACATCTGCTTCCACCTGAGCTAGCAGCAAATTTCTCATTGACTTCAACATTAACAGGATCAAACCCGAAACTAAAATTATGAGGAATACTTTTCTTTTACCTGCCTTCAGCTCCAAACTTTGGCTACAAGATTTGCCAGCTTTCACTAGACTTTTTGCAAACCCAAGAGGACATTCAAGAACATTACAGATGACTTCTGAGTACAGTAGCAAGACTGCAGCCAAAGATACAGGTCACAGCAAGATCCAGATCTGGTTCTGAATGCAGGTGTCAAGAATGCAAAGATTTAATCGGGTGCAGTTATTTGCGTTCGCTCAGTAATCAAAATGACATGAACACTCTAACTGGTGTGTTTTAAAAGTTCTCTGTTTTCCAATTTTGCATGGAGAACACATAAGACGTAAATCAGTTGAGACTGAGTTTTGCTTAGACAATTGGGGTTAGTGGAAAATCTCAGTAAACGAAGTGAGATTTGGGAAGTGTGAGCAAACAAAGCTGAAGAGAGAGTTTCATTCAAAAGCCCAGAAATCAAAATCACAATTTTAATAACGTTAGTATAAGGGTGACCGATTACCACTAAAAACAAGTAAGCCAAGCTGAAGCCTTTGTGCGGGGAGGGCAGGTAAAGGAGACTGCAGGGGGTCTCTATGCCCGACCCCGTTCGCATTTGCCTCGCTGCGCTGCTTGATTACAGCCCGATCGCGCGCTGATGGATTGGGAATGTGACTTTGCTCGGATCTCAGCTGTCCGCATATCCGTGGGGGTGCACTGCTGCTGCTCCTCTGCTAAAGCGAAGAGCGATGAGCACTGGGGAGCCTGTGTCCCTCCTCTACAGAGGAGCCGCCTCCTAGCACTAGCACTGCATGAGCATATTGCAGCTCAGATGGTAGCAACCTCCTGCCACTTTCACTTTTGGAAGCTTTAATTTGGCTCTAAGCATATGAGAAGCCACTACCTGACAGAAGGTGTATGAAAATACTTTAAAGACACTCTTCCTACACGCACATTATGTTCACCTTTCTACCTGCAGTCCTACTCTAAAGTTACATATAACACTGTAGCAACCATGTGTTCAACATGCCAAACGCAATACCCTCTATGTAACTCCTACCACAGAAGAAATGCAGATGTATTAATACGGCAATGCAGCCACACATGAGAAATTCCCACAGAAATTTCCTTCCTCCCAGGCACTTCCATCTGATTTAGTGTCGGGAAGAAACCCCTTCCCAGAATGAGCCCTAAGTCCTGGCATGGGAATGGTGCTGCCGGAGCTCTGCAGGCTGCAGGGTGCTGGGCCAGCTGCAGTGTAAATCCAGCTGGAATTCTGTTAATGCTCTTCCGAGAGGTGTAGAGAACATGTTTACCAGTATTTCTAGTGTTACTGGTTCCCTTGGAAGGTTAATTTTCTCCCCCACCACTCCTCTGTGCACTTGGGGGAGTTTTTCCTTTTTTTTTGGCACACTCTACTCTCCTTCTGCTTTTCCCTATTTGATTCCCTTTCTCTGATCTCCTATCTCCAGTCTCAGCTACATTGTTCCAGTCCTTCAGGATCTGATCACAATAGGTTTTCCATGTGGGAGCTCACAGCGAGCTGGAACAGCAGCACTAAATCTCCTGCATCTGTAATGCTGCCGTCTTAATTCCTAATCAATTCCAAAGCTGTATTTGAAACTCACATATTTCACCTCTGCACAATCAAAATAACATCAGGTTGCCACCAGCAAATGAAACCGGGAAATATAATTAAAAACATATAGGCTAGCAATGTATTGTTTCTGAGGCCTTTGCAATTGCCACTGCGCCAGTCACTATAAATTGATGGCAAGAGGGTATATGAAACTGAGATGCTCTTATAACAAAAGCAGAGCTCCATATTGCTTGCGGGAACAGAAGAACTGCTGTTAGCTGAATGTGAGTGATGACTGCAAGTAAAAACTGAGGAATTTTTTCCTGCGAGGATCAGTTCCAAACAGGTTAAAATCTAAAGCTGAGACCCTGCTTAAAGCTCAGACTGCATGTAAGTCTTAATGCAACCCTGAGTAAATCTGGGAGTTGGCCCGAGCATGTTTTGTGACCAAGAGTCGTCGACTTCACAGACACAGAGTGGACATGATTAACACTCCATGTTGCTTGTATACTTCATTATATAAAACCATGTGCAAATATTAACTTACACCTACACTGATATCACCATATTTTAAACATAAGTCATGGAAAGATCTGGCTCCTAATCTACCTCTGTTTTGTATGAAGTCAGACTAATCAGAAATGAAGCTTATGTTATTATTCAGTATCTGTTGCTGGCTGAACAGACAGACTGGGGAAAGTCTAATTATCATTTACAATAAATAATTTCCTCCATATTTATTATCAATAGAAATCTACTCGTAGACATTCAGCCAAAGAATTCTGCTATATGGGCAAAAAAATGTACTATCTTTTTCAACAGCAGCTCAGCTTACAACCTGAATGTCTGTAGCTTTTTCATTAAATTCATTATTGCCTTATTGTATCTAGACTCTTGTTCTTCCATAAGGCACTGTCAATAGACAGACAGATGAATTTCTTCATGTTCAAGTATTTTCTACTTTTATCTGTTGACCAGATTCACAAAATATTTATGGGCCCTGTAGCAATGCTTGTGCTTTACAAAACAAGGGATTTTTTTTTGTGCTAAAAATAATGTAAGTTCCAAGTTCTTGGACTGATTCTGACTTCTCTCCACACTGACAAAAGCCTGGTGCAATTTTAATGAGGTCAGCAGAACTGCAATTGTGTAAAACAGAGGTAACTGGCATCAGAATCAGCTCCTTTAATTTCTTCTACAAATCTGCTGTAAAGAGAGGAATGACAGCCTCATTTGAAATTCTGGCATTAGCTAATTACACTTATATTTTATTCAAATCAAATATTCAGAACGAAAGGCTCGATTTCTCTTTGCATGTTTGGCCTGTAAGCTAGAGAAGCCAGACATTGAAGTCAAAACACCTACAGCTGTGAAATTAATGGACTTTTCTATTTGCAGACTGAAAAATTCCCTCCAACTGCCCTACTCATCCCACTCAAAACAAACCAAAACAATAACATAACACAGTTCAGACAGATCTGGAATTCAAAAAAAAAAAAAAAAAAGAAAAGAAAAGAAGAACACTTTAGGTCACATTTAGTTTAGCTGAAAACAACTCCCTGAAAGAAAATGTAAAATGGATCACCCATAACAGGGACTTTGAAATAGGGAGGAAGTACTTCATTTCAAGGAAGTTATTCTTACTTACCTTTCTGCACTCCCCATTTTAGGGGTGAGAGGGACATAGGAACATATTAATGATATAGCCTTTCCCAACATATTCCTTTGGAAAGAGTGCAGTAGGCAGACCTCTTTGCAAACGCTGGTACTGGCTGTAGGAGGGCAAGCCCAGGATCAAGAATTTTTCTACAAGACAATGCAGTTGGACGATGTATCTGTCCTAATGTACTTCAAATATTGCAGGAACTGTGATGAATCCAGTCTGAGGGCAATCAAAATTGGACTACCTCACTACACCTCTCACATTCATATTACTTGTACATGCAATAAAACGAATACTCCCCATAGACTACAAGGTATATGCTGAATTTTGCTTTTGGAACTTAAAGCTGAACTTGCTCCCTTGTAAAGAGAAATTTCACAGTAGCAATTTTACATAAGAAGAATAAGCCTTTTTTATTATTATTTTTCTTTCTGCACATCCCTTTGACCATTATTTTGCTTCAAAGTATTTTGCTGCTTAATTTTAATTTATGGTAAGAGTTAATGAGAACAATTTTTTAAATCCATGTTAAAAGTAGAGGTTTACCATATTTCAACCTGCCCTGTCCATTTTTTTTTTTTTTCTGTTGAACATGACTGTAAGGAAATAGTTTTAAATAATCATAAAATGGAGTGCAATGGCATGGTAAGGATGCAAGGGCAAAACAGGCAAACAAGAAAAGGATGGTCTCATTTTAGCATGTATTAATTGAACACAAGATGAGGGTGTAGCTACTTGGCACGGAATTGTTTCCTCCTTCAACAGTAATGAGCAGGCAGGTAGCAGACTCAGAGAGAAGCAAGGACTCTAGGTTGCAATGGACCTGGTGAATACCAGCCAGTTAAAAAAAGGCAAACAAGATGACTTGCCTAAACTGTTCATCAATTTGTGTGGGTCCAGGACCCACTTTTTTAGTCACAGCTGAAAGAGAGTATGCTAAGGGGGGATTTCATTTCTGACTCCTGAAGACCATCAACTAAGAATCGCTAACACACCTGACTCGAAACATGCTGAGCCGGGGCCCAAGGTCCGTTTGAGGGTCACCTCATGTTGCCCTCTGCTGAATCCCATACCAGGAAACGTTAGAAAGCTTTTTCTCTCTACCGGTGTGACAAATATCTAATTCACAGCAGATTTAACTGGTATACTGTTTTAAGTCCCAAATATTTCCTTTGATGTCAAGAAAATTACTCCATTTATTTAAATCAGTGTCAGTGAAATGAGACCTCCCTCTTTGTTCCCAATGAAAATCCATCCCAAGCCGCGTGCCTCTTAAGAGCCATCAGCCTACCCGGTGGAGTCCCATGGAGGTCGGCATAATTGCACCGACCTACAGCAGGGCAGAATTTAGCTCACTGATGCTGGCTAGTGAAAAATAAATCAGAAACTTCATGGATATTAAAAAAGAGTGTTAAAACTGGGTGTTTTATACAATAATTATAAGGTTATTTCTCAGTAATTCAATCTACTGAGGGTGAAAATATCTTTTTTATTGTTGCCTGTGATGGTAATAATTCTCTCTGGCATCTGTAAAAGCAACAATAGCTTTTCATTGATTTTGCTTAAAAGGAAAGTTCAGGGTTAGAAAATTAGTATTTCATGTGGAAACATGAAAAACTTTCCAAAGTATATTCAACAGAAATAGTAATAATTGTGTTTGAGGAAGAAGGAAGTCTTGTGTTTAGGGTCCCTGGGTAGAACCCTAGAAATCTCACTGGGATTCCTGTTCTACCATATATTTTCATTGCTTTAATTTCCTGATTGAAAATGGGAATAATAAAACTCTCTGTCTTTCATCCTGTTTGTTTTCTACTTAGATAACAAACCCTAAAGTCCATTAGGCCTTATAACATACACACATACACTGCAATAAGGCAAGATGCAAATTAAAAACAATCTAAATGTGGAATATCTCTTCACCTCTACCTACTGATGCAGGTTTTCAGGATAGCTGAGCACCTAAGGCAGTGCCATAACATACATACAGGTAAGATTAATGGAGGCCAAAAAAGTACTCTGGGGTAGAAAGATAAGTGAACACTCAAATGACCAGCAAAGCAACTCATAAATGTAGGTCTTTAGCAGAGAAGACCTACAGAAGGTCTATCTGTACATAAAATTGTACAGATAAGGACAAGGGGCTATTTCAAGCAAAGATCTCCTACCATAGACTCCTACTTCATTTTCCAAACATCCTGCATAAATGAAAGCCTTGTCTCCTCTCTGAAGTTTTTATCTGCCAGTGTATGCCTTCTTTAGAAAATACTAATTTTACCATTAATACTCCGGATACTTGTCATAAGATGAATCAGCTATTCAACTTACCATTGCAACAGTTGGGAAATCCCTGATGCATTCTTCCATTCCTTCTGGCTTTTTGTTTACTCAGACTCTCATAGTAAATGTCACATATGATACCTTGATTTTATCAACTCCTATTTTAAAATGAATTATGGTAACTCATATAATGCTTATTTAAGCTTTAGACTTATCACTCTGCCTTATTATGCAGAAAGATGACTTACTTGTATAAAACACCCTCATCATATAGCTGTTAAAGGTAATAAAATCAGGGGAGAGATTGTATGTCAAGACACAAGAGCTGTATTACAGAGTGCTCCGTGCCCCTGATTTATGATTGGCACTAACAGGCCTCCGGGTCGGTGGTCAGAGATGAGTAGTCATGGATACAGGGCCTCATCCTCTCACCAATACAAGTAGCTGTTGTGGAGAAGCAGAGATGATGATACAGTGGGCAGTCCCGAGGACTTTCTGCTGCTCCCCCCTCTTCTGTCACCGGTGGGACACTGCTGGTTTGGCCTCCAGCAGGGACTGCTCCAGCACCAGCTACCTCCCCACGTTGCCAGCAGTGCTTTGGGGCTGCTCCTGTCCCAGCAAGGACGGCTCTCCACCCACTTCACCACAGGCTCTTGGGTCGGATTCATGCTGGGACCATTTCTATTGGCCTACTTTGTTTTCCTCATGGGACAGCTGGGCAGGCATCAGCTAGGCAGATTTTTTTTTTCAAATTTAAGTAACTCTACCCCAAGTAGGTAACCCAAGTAACCTATTAAGTAACCCAGCCCTACCTCTACCCCTCACTTCCTTGCCCTTGCCTATTCTTTGCCCAGGGTAAGTATCTTGAGAATCAGTAGCGAGCATATGCTATTGGATGTAAACCCTGGAGCAGTATGAGAACAGGATGCCTTTGAATCTACTAAGTATATTAGTTACTCAGAAACCCAACTGAAGGAGGAGCTTTACTCAGGAGAACTCAAGGAATAATATTAGAAGGGTATTTCAAGTTAAAAATCTTCTGGGCATCTGAGATTTCTGCCTAGTGCTTACTAACCATTCTTTACATTCTCCTAGACTGTATATGTAGTAATAAAAGCAGTGGAATAGACGTGTGCATAATCAAATTATTCCTCTACCATCCAAAAGTTCAGAAAAAGTTGGAGACTTGCTCATTCCCTACACCAGCATAAATAAGAGTCAAGCCCTACCACTGTAAAACCAGAAACTTAAAAGCAAACGTAGACAAACAAATAATCAAACTGCAATATTACTCCATGGTGCTGTTGTACATGGAACATATTTGCAACCAATATCAAAACTATCCTTGAAGCCAAATTACAAAAGACAACAGGCACAAAGCAAAAGAAAAAAAAAAAAAAGAATGTAAGTAAGAAACAAAAAAAGCAATCACAGTTCAATTGGTTGCCTGTAGGACTAAGCCCCGAAAGTAGATGACTCGGGGTGTGTGTGTGTAAGAAATGTGTATGAGAAAAAAATACGGATGTAAGAGAAAATACATGGAATACAGAGTTGCTTAACTAACAAATAGCCTAATATGGGCGATGACCAAATATAGGTGATATGCTATATCATACAAACAACCCCCCCAAATATGTAATACATACATTTTGGAAAGTTCCTATTACCCAAGCAGAACCGAAGGACAAAAATGTATATAGAGATTAATCTCACTGAGGAGAAAGAAAATTGCAGGTCCTGAATTTTATTTACAGAAGCAAAGCACTGCTGAGCAAATAAAAGAAACAACTAATTCTAATGCAGCAACATGAGAAGGCTGAAAAATAAAAAAGGAGAATCACAAGAATGACTATTGAAATAATTATTTTAAATCAGACATACGACATACAACACATCATAAAGCACTAAATCCTAGATTAGGAGTAGAAGAAAGAAGACTATAGGTAAATCAAAACACTTATGTATTTCTGTCATCTTTCTGAATCTCATGAAGCCTATACACCAGTCCTGCTGTGTACAAGATCTAGGAGAAAAGATGATAGGCATACATAAGTCACTGCATAAGAGATGAGCCTTTAATCTACACGTGATGATCTCAGAAACATGCAGTCTTTTTGACTAGTGTTCTTTTTAGTTTTACAAAATAGTGTCACAACTATTCTGATATACCGTACATTAGTAGGGAAGAAAAAAACTTGCAGTAAAGTACCTCTAAATTCTGACCATATTCTGTCAAAAAGCTGCAACAATAACCCTCATGAGAACACAGCCCACACTGTAGTTTCACTTTTGTCCTCTTTCTACTTGTTTGGGGGATGACCCCAGCATCTGCTTGCAGACACCAAAATTGCCAAGCTAGCCTCCCTCCCTCGCTGCCACAGCTGATAGACTCAAACAGGCACTTCGGAGCATAATGCAGAGCTTATGAGTCAAGGTCTTTTTCTGAGCTGTCCCCTGGAGAAAAAGCTTTTTTTTTTTTTTCACTTGACCATAGAGCCCAAACAGAGTTTTGCAGTTTTCCCCAACCTTTAGCTACACAGATTCCCACCTCTGGGCCCTTCTATGCCTTCCTTAGGGATTTATGTTTCAGCAGAGAGAGGTAAGACGCTGCATTATGAGTTTACCTCTGGGCCCTAAATAGGGGAACTCTGGCGCCTAAAATACGTATTTAGGTTAAATGATCACAGACAGAGTGAATATCTCTGCATACAAAGCAAAGTGATTGATCTGGGGACTGGCAGCTCTTCAGAAACCTGCGACCACTCTCTTATCATATACACAGATTTCTTAAAATGAAAGCATTTCTTTCAATATGAGCAAAGTTTTGGAGAATGAGGGTTAACTTCTTCTGGCAACATCCAAATTCCAGCAGCCCTTGCTGATTCCTTCCAAAAAGGGTCCCTTTGAAACCATATCGGCAATCTTTCTCTTCAACTTGCTTTTTCAAAATCAGTCTTTCATGTTCAGGAGGAGTTTTATGGTAAAATCCAGGCCAACGTATATATTCATAAATTATTAGAGAGCAGTTGCAAATCCATCATATCCATCACAGCCCACCTTCCCAACATGGTTGCTCTAGAAAAAGCAGCACATCCCTCACAGGGATACTAGCCCGGGTACTTCTGCACGGCTCTGTACTGCACAGGGGAAGCCCAGCTACCTTAGGTCATAATGCAGAAAAGCTACGGTTGGGCTTGTGTTATGTTTCACTTTAATCACATGCTTATTCCTCATGGACAATAAAAGTGCTGTCCTGAATTTAGTCCCTTTAATAAAGGAAGTGTTAGCAATTTTGCCTTTGTTTTGAACAAATGAGTAAACAAACCTCCAATAACAATTAAAAATGAATCTCCGAACTGATGCTTTAGTTGTTGTTATTCACTGAATATCACGGGTTGGTCGTCCTCCTGAGTTTTTGCCACTGTTGTGCACCACAATATTACACCGGAAAGAGACTCACAGAAAAACCTGACCCTCATATCTTTGCTTTTAAGCTCTACTTATGCTTATAAAAGAGTAAATAAAATATTTCAGTTCCTTAGAACAGCTGAATTTATGCCCATTATAGTCATTATTACTAACAATAGGACTATTCCTGGTATATCTTCTCATCACAAACTTTTTAAGAGGGGTCAATAATCTCTCTGGGGGTTCACAGACTGCTCAAAAGCAAAACAACAAAATTACTCTGTGTAAATCAGCCTGATGCAGATGAAATCACATTCCATTTCAGAGAGAATATGAAACAATCTTACAATCTTCTGAACGTTGCCTTAATGTTGGCTTCTTTCAAGGACTTTAGAAACTAGTATTGCAACAGTAATAACCCACAGAACATTGTAAACAGCTTATTTTAGATAACATCACTTCTAAAATACATGACTTTTAAAATAGGGTTCATGTACTGACCAGCAATCAAACAGGGTGAACCAACTGAGTAACTTTATGGAAGTTTTCCCCTCTGGTTTCTGCTTTTCTTAGAGGATTAAGGTCTGGAAACTCAATTTGCTCTACTATTATATTATCTATAAAGGGTGGTCTCTTGCTAGATGGCTCACCGTCATGCCAAATCTTAGCGCTTTTAAAAACATCTATTTGATATCTAGAATTTATCAGCCAAAAAAAAAAAAAAAGAGAAAGCAAAATCTACCTGAAATTAATCAAAGCTTTTTTTCCCCATCATTACTTTCTGAAAAAAAAAAAAAAATGATTCAAATACTCTACATTATAAAAGGAACTTGTTTTATTGTTGTGCTGTGAAGAATCCATTAATCAAACTGAAAGGTAAAGAAATTGCATTTTTACTTTTCTAACGTTTTAATACGAGATTCTTTTATTAAGAAACATAGCTTCGGACACTATTTCTTAGAGATTGATCCTTCTTTAACAACTCAGAAAATCTAGGTCCAAGTCTTGTGCCTGTCAGACTCTTTGAGTGACCTTGGATAAACTAGTTAATCTCCTACTAACTCATTTTTCCATCTGTAAAGTGAAGATAATCATAATTCCTTTGTCTCGCTTGTCTGCTAAGATTGTAACATCTTTGGGAACAGGAACAGTTATGGGCTAGGTGCTTGCACTTTTTTTGAGCAAGGTAACCTGTGATCTTAGTTAGTGCTTCTAGATCCTTTCCTAAAACCCATCTGTACTCCACATCTTATCAGTATCACCTTTCTTTTGCAGGAGTACATGAACTGCCCTAGGACAGTTAGTGAACAGGCACTATGACTGCTGAGCACCATCATTTGGTGCTGCCACTTCAACAGGGCATGGCATGATGCAGGACTAGCTCAGCTGCTTTACCAAAACAGACATAAAGAAAGTCTAGATATGGAAACATTTCTCTGAGAGGCCAGTTTGCCAGCCAGCAGCTCGTTACTGAAATGATATATCCAAAATTTCAAGTGCTTTAGTCAAAGACTCACAGCATCTGTTACACTGCTCTCCTCTGAACAGGAGGACACAGAACTTCTTTGCACAGTCAACACTTCTTATGCATCTTCTTATCATGCATGGGATGGTTTTTGACCTCGGCTACAACACAGGCCATGCACTATGCCTGTAGCTGTCTATGGAATCTTTCAGAGAGGACAATCTCAAAGCGAGGGTCTTTGACTACGGCCTGGCACTTCTTGGGATTTTCCCGATACAACCTTCCTGGGTTACACTGGGTGCATTGCTGCTTCTTTCTGTACTCCTGTTCCTCAGCTACAAAGAGGAAATGATGATACTTCCCCAACTCTCATTAAAGATTAACAGACAGTTCAGCAGTTCTGTGCATGCAAATACTTAAAGACTACACTTATTCATCACAATATTCCAGTGTCAGAATGCTTAAGATTCTTTTAAAAAGTAAAATATTTAAATTCTTAAAGGAAAATAATGCAGTAATTTAGTACCTTCTTAGGGGAGCATGAGGAATTCTGTTCTCCTCTCAATCCCCAAAATGGAGAACTCCGTTACTCTCAACTTTTTTATGGCCTTGAAGAATTCCATAGATTAATCTCTTTTGACCCCAAACAGGTATAGAAGGTCAGTGTTGTCTGGGCTGGTGAAAAGGGGCTATCCATACATTAAAAGTGTTACTTACATGACAGAATGGAAAAGGCAGCAAATGACAACGCCTCCCAGCCAGCTAGACGAGGAGCATGATACCAGTGTAATGAGAGCTTCTCACCTCTTAGGAGGCTGCAGCAAAATGTTTCTGGCTGAGAGGGAGCCTGACTGTTGATGAACAGAGACAGGTAATGCAGATACTTTGGACACATTTCTCCTTCTAACCTAAGAACCCCTAAGATTTTCTATTGCAGCTGACTAGAAATCTGTTGTTTTCTGAAAGGACTGTTCTGTTGCTGCCCAGGCTGGTGGCTGCACTCCCAAAGTGGGTGGTATCTCTGTGAGGGATTTGGTGAAGGCAACTTGGGGAGAAATTCTGGTGGCAGTAAGGCCCAGGATTACAGAGAGGACGTGGTGTAGAAGGAGTAAGCTGAGAAGAGGAACCTCTTAAAAATAAAAGGTGAAGCATTTAGTACCACAAAGGCACTCTGTTTAGGAGATTATAGCAAAGTGAGATGCAAGCTCACGCTGCACATTTCTGATACACATTCTTGGATGCAGGGTTTGCATTTCTCCTGCTGTGCCACTTCTGTCTGGAAGTAGGAGGGACAAAAAAACCTTAATGAAATCACTACAAGTGCCATTTGCATTTAGGAGTTCACACCAAAGCTTATGCTGAGGTTTCCTCTACAGATGTAGTGCAGAGAGCAATGATGTTTTGCCTCTCCACTATTTTCGGTAGCACTCAATCTTTTCCTGCAGGCCAGAACCAGAAATGAACACTGTTTCCAATATTTATAAACTGCTTTTATTTTTCCTATATTCATATACTATTTTTATTGTCCCTGGCTGCTCCTGCAGCCTCTGAAGGTTTTAGGAATTTGAGTGAATTCCAAACAGCCACACAGAGAGTGTGAGGATTTATAATCTATGAGGCCTGAATGGCTGCATGTTATGATACTGCTTATCCTCCGTTTGTCAGCAGAGTAAAACTCAGCCTTTTGTGCTTGCCAGTGGCAAGCATGGCACCTACAACCCCTTTGAGCCATCTGTATATTTGGGAGCCTATATGCACCTCTCATGCACCTTCTTGTTGCTGCAGCTCACTCCTAAACTTTTCTCAGTTTGAAGAGGATGTGCAGATGGTGGTGGTGACATCAATATTTAACGTGCAGCCTAGAAACTGTGGGTAACTTCTCTGCTCCTCTTGAATGCTCTTTTCTTAATTGGCAAAATTAAATCTTAATCCAATAGTTTGAGATTAACTGATCATTTTCTACATATATAGCCTGACACATGCAGAAGTAACAATATTTCTTAGTAAAATAGAGCACAAAACTTTCAGAGGGAGAAGGCAGCGGGCAGAAAAGCTTTTACTCTTTTTTTTAGGGGGGACTATAGTCTTAACATAGTGATTTGTCACTGCTACCTAGAAGAGAAAAACAAACACAAAACTGCTAAGTATTTAACCCAACTCCCAAAGCACTTGATGTGGAGACTGCTGTTATTTTTAAAGTTGAAGTATATCTTGTCTTGCATGCCAAATTTAATACGGTGTACACTTTTCCACTCCAGTCAAATAAGAAACGGTTGAGGGAGTTGCCCCCTCACTAAGGGCTGCCAATGGCAGAAGTTGATTTACCTGTCCTGGAATCAGGGCAACACTCCCTGTGTTTCTAGCATCAGATCCTACCTTGCCGCGTGAAGGATTTCCTAGTGGCACCAGGCATTTGATGTTAGGAACACAGTGCTCTGCTGGTAAGTCTAAAGTTTCTCATGCACAAAACTTTTAAGAGAAATTCAAGAATGTAGACGAGTCACAGGCATAAGGTTTTAGCTGTGCCAGAAAGACAAACTTCCTAAAATTCACGGCCACTCAGATCAATCTCGCTTACACTGCTTTCATGCTGGTACTTGACCTTCTATACAGCTGGTCCTGATTTATACTGTCATGAAATTAGTATGAGACTGAGAATTTGATTCAGGCCTACACAAAAGCTTGACTAATGCTGTCAATACAAAAAGGAAGACCATACGTTTGCAAATGCTTTGCAATGAATATTGATCAGTATTGAACAGCTTTGAATTGATGTGCTGTCCCTTTGGAAGTTTTTATGATCCTTAGAGCAATATCTAAGACTTTAAAGTTCATGTCTTCATAAAAGATAGCTACAGATGGGAATATGAATCAAACTATGGGACACTGCAAATAACGAACAAAGTGAAGCACTGTTAATTGTAATAAAAGGAAAGGGGTGACTCAGATTTTCAGTCTATTTTCTGTAATTATGTTAGCTCTATTTTATGAAGCAATGTTAGAGACTGCCGCTTTTCTCTACCACAGCACTACCTAAACTTCTCATTCTGCCAAATCACAGCTTTCCTGTAACCTAGCAGATTTGACCAGTACTGTAAGAAGACTGAAAGTGGGCGTTTCTGGCAAAATACTAGATCCAAGTGTAAAAACAGTCTTCATCCACTCTTTGCTCCTCATTAGATCTGTTTTGATCTACTCAAATTTTGCATCAGTTCAGTCTATGAGAAGCTAGCCCTTAACTCATGATAGTCATGTATGCAGTCATGGGAATACAGACAGAAAGCAGCAGTTGTTAAATAACAGGCTGCTAACAGCTTCAAGCAACATCTTAAAAGACCACAACAGAAAGGCAAGGATGAGGACCAAACAGTTCAACATAAAACAGAAAACACGGCATCTAAATTAACCATCCTGTAATGCTCTATGACAATACAAAGGAAATGTTCCCAGCAATTTCCTCCATTTCCCCCTATTGTTCTTGCTCATAATCAATGAGCTGCAGACATACAGATTTTCTGAGAGATCAAGCAGATCAGAAAAAGTTACCTCTTGATATCATAGCATACCACTGATGTTGGAGGGTTAAAAAATTCAAGAGGAGCATCCTGTAGGCACACCAACTACAGTAAATGAGGCAGTCAGGGCTTACAGTATGATCCTGAGTTTTAACATCCCTTGACACTGGTCTCCATGTTTTGGGTAATCAAAATGGAATTAAATAAATGTTCTAACAACACGGCTATAGAGTGGAAATGTTAACTAAGAAAAAACATAACTACAATTTAACAGAATACATTTGCCACTTCAGTCCTTCCAGATATAGTAAAAATGGAGAAGTCTGGGTAAATTGTTGGAAGTTTGCAGGATATTACTCAAATTTGTTTTTAACTAACAGAGATTCCAAATGGCAGAGAAGTCTACAGTGCCATCAGGAGCACGCAGGGTCATCCCTGAACCCACCTAGTTCACTTGAATGCCTTAATGAAGTTATGACAACATGGGCTTCAGTGTAGGCTGTGTAGGCATGCCAGGGATCCTGCTTATTTGCTTGGGTGGCTCCTTGCCACTCGAGTCCCTGCTGCGGTGCCTTTGCTCCTGCTGGCAAAATATCGCTTGACAAAATATTGCTTGGCAAAATATCGCTCGGTTACATCCCCACCTCTGCAATCCCACTTCTGCACTCGCAGGGCAGGCCCAGCCTGGACTTAACTCGCAGATGCATCATTAAAGGCCTCAGATTTTACAGGAAGAAGATGCTTATTTTGAAACAGCTGTAAAAAGCAAAGAAGCACCACTTACTCCCGATCAGACATGCTGCTCTTAAAGCCTGTTCAGACACAGCACCTGTTTGTTTTGCATGTAAACGTAGATTTTTCCTATCCATTCCTCAAGGGATGGTCAGCTTTGTGGCACAGTAACACTGCCCTCACAAGGCTCTATGGGAGGGAGCATTCATGGTCATCCTGAGGCGCCACAACAGTGTTTTGTATCTTCCTTACCTATAATGAATCTGAAATTTTCTCAGGATCGTTGCTCATCACCTGAATAAGTACTGAAGAGTAAATGAAAATAGCCATCCCCATGAAAGAAATAATTTAATGGCTGAAGCAAAACGCCATCACTTCTGCGATGACAAAAGGTTTAGAGTGCATTACTGTCGTCTCTCTATACACTTGAGCACTGGCTACTGGGTCAGATGGTGCAACAGTCCATGTAATCTCCTGAATGGAAAAAAATTAGGCTCAAAGTGCCAAATAGACGCCCACAACATAATATCAGGTAAAACAAACATATTCCTCCTATCTCCCCTCCCCAAATGTTAGAGAAATAGAGAGAAATTCCAGTCATTTCTCATTACTGTGAAGGTCAGCCTAGCTGGGAAAATTGTTTCTGCTTTACAATTCCCCAAACTGTAGAAAGCAGTTAGAGTTCTGGACAAAAACTAATGTTGCATTCAAAGGGAAAAGAGGCTGATATGGCATTGCTGCAGTAATAAGAGAATTTTTTACTCTTTCCACTTCCCTGTGAACCTAATCAACTGTGACATGAGAAAATATACTGGGCTCACCCAGCCAGAATCTGACTGCCACCTGAAAATGTCCTCAATATTCCACTGTTTGGGACTTTACAATGATCCTTCCGACATCAATTTTGTACATGTACATCAAAATGCCATTAGAAATGCTTACAGACACCTCCTGCTCACAGGCCTGCACTCAGACTCCAATCGAAGCCAGGCTGTAAAGACTCCCCAGTGGTTGGCTAAAGGTTTCTTTCGATTACTCATATGAAAGCATTTGGTTATGGAAAGGCATCTTGGGGGGAACCTGGGGGATCTAAGGATCTCCCCCCGGACCTCCCTCATAAGTGCGTTTGAATGTCATTAGGAGCAATATATATTGAAGGTACTTTAAAACCTGTCCTTAACATTTAATTAATATCTGTTGACTTACTAAGTTTTCTTCTCCTCGAGATTCAACAAACGAACTCTGCCTTTCTAGGGATGTAAACATATGTTGGCGAGTGGGAAGTTAAAAAAAAAAAAAAGAGGAGAGGATCTCTGAGTTATACATATGGATACATTATTGCCTCCATATACATGAACTAATGCATACATGTGCCACATACATGATGCAGCTGTAAATGAAGTCAGCCTTGATAAATGCCTGGCATATTTAATGTATATCTTGATGACAGTTTTATTATTTTTCAGTGAGGAAAAGCTGAATAAATCTAATAGAACTGAACACAATGATATTATCACCCTCTTCTTTTGTTCTAATATTTACAGGAAATATTACAAGTGTTTGACATATAAATTGAGCATTTGACTGACTTTAATAACCATGTGATCAATAAGAAGTGATATTTTTACAGTCTAAGTTCAATATTTAAAGGCACAGGGGTCACGAATCTTTATCAAAGCACTAGGGCTAAAACTTTATTTTCAGAATCCATAATTTCTCTTTTTTAAAGTCTGTACTGACCTAATGCCATTAAAAAACAAGTTCTGCTCATAAAGCCTCAATCTTATTGGAGGTAGCATTAGACAGAACACAGGTTGGGGCTACTTAGATACTTACGGATTTATTTATCTTTATTTTCTATAAGTTTCCCTATATTAAAGCTCTTTTTGATTGATAGTCACTCAATACTCAATATTTTTCTTTAGCCTCAACAATACAAATCACTTAAAAAAAAATCACCGATCAACTTTAATCATACATGCACTGTATGACTTTCTGTATCAATCATCTTTAAAAAAAATATGCTTGAAGTAGCCTAGGATGTTACACAAAAAATGAAAACCAGCCAGAAACAGGTGAAAAAACAGCCAGGCCTCCCAGGAAAACCAGTGCTCACGCTGTGCTAAAATGGCAGCTCTCCCATCCAAAATCAGATGCACCCCTATAGCCTATACATTGAGCCCCTTCTTCCCCCACTTTGTTTGGTGACAAAACCAAACTAATCGTATCCTATGTTTGTAATACATTCGAGTATTCCAAACAAGCCCACAAGTCCTTGTGGACTTATTTAGCATGTATAGAAATTATTCAGTAAAAGCTCTAGCAGACAATTCTTGAACAGAAAAGACATATAGAACTGTTGGACTTGAGACCAAGACACATGCCATAAATAGCCTTGTTTTTCAGTGAATCCACAGTTTCCAACAAAAACTCAATCCAAAAAAAAGAAGTCTTAAGTTGTCCAAGTCAGCAGCTTGCTGGGCACTTCGGAGAGTAACAGGCTGCAGGAAAATGAGGGGAATTCTGTGTTGCTAACAACATCAAATCTCGGTTATTGTGGTAAGAACTGAAGTTATGATTATGCAAGTTACTGGCTCCTTTGCCTACTGCTGGACTGCTTGACTGGCACGGCTGCCTCTGTTTCCTAGAGTAGACACGGGGCTGTGACCTCTCGTTGGCTGGCAGGTAAGAAGTGGGAAATAGGCTGATCTTATCCCATCCTACTTCACGAGGAGTATCCTCAGATCGTTATTTGTGTTGTCTCAATATGCTGAATCACCCTTGGGAAATTTAAAAATAGCACCCTAATGTGAATGCTACATTTAATAGTGTGCAGCTTTACAGTTTATTGGAAAACTGCCAGATTGAGCTTTTCTGAGCACCAGGTAGTATTTTGATTTCCAGAATAGGGATGTAATTGAAAATACCGTAAAACAGCTACTACTTTTTAAAAATTTGATGGAAAAGTTAATTACAATAGTATTATTTCCATTGGAAATGAAAAAAAATAAAGAAGTTTGTGGTTGGCAAATTTTGGTTGTACTTAGGAAGTCTTTCTCTCTATCAGCTCCCAAACAAAGTGTTTTGGTAGTGTTGAAATGTCCCAGTTTTGGACTCTTCATTTTGAATGGACTTTTTCAAACAGTGTAGGGGTGTATGTGTTTATGATAAAACAAAACTGATCAAAAATGATCAAACTTCACCATTTTATTTCATCCATGTGAAACTTTGTCAGCTGTCTGCCCTTACTATTATTTTATTTTTCCATTTTATTTTTCTGTTTTGGAGTCAGATATTTCTAAGGATCATGGAATATCTTGGGTCTACTTTTTACCTACTCCTAATAGCAAGTCCTTCTGCAATGGGGCTTAAATGTCCTTAAATGTAAATGGAGTTGATATATACAAGCACTGAACATTTTAAGACCCTGTTTAAGTTTATACTTGTCAATGAGAATAAAGACAGAGAACTGGGAGCAGTTTCTAAATTTCTTTAGGTGATTTGAGACTGCTCTGAAGGTTTTTCATATTAATGAACAGTATTGTGAGCCATGTTTGCCATGAACTGCGTATGCGGTGTCTAGTATGCATTACTGCAAAATGGGCAGTAATGACTTTTTCCCTAAGTAATGATCCCACTAAAGGCCTATCAGATGTTCATGCTGACACTTCTAATGGCTACCCTCATTTCTATTTGTGAATAATTGCTCTTTCTGTATGTGACTGCTGCTTTTTCTGCTGACTCCATCCCCCTTTTGATCTGTAGACCCTTCAGATAAATATCCCAGGGATCTCCTCGTTGTGTCCCAAGACACAGGTAGTTTAATGACTTGTGAAAGTGTCTATTTCAGCCTTTGAATAATCTACATGTAATCATCTTTTCCTCAATAATCCCCCTTCTAGAAATAACAGGTAAGCCCTGCTTAGAGCTTAAACTTTATTTAACACTTAATGCTACTTAAAACCAAAAATGGATAGTGAATTATCACCTGCCTGACGGGCTCAGTAGTCTTTGGGAGGTTCTGCCATCTCTGTGGAGGAGAAGAATTAGGGTGTCTTTGGTGACAGGCTGCCTAAAACTTACTTCACTCAGGTATATGCGAAAAGCAAAATAATTATACAGACTGGCTTTTCACCTGCGCACCTTCCTTAGCTAATTGGCCTACTCTAGGAAGGACATGCAGCAAGTACTTTCCAGGGCAAGAAAACACTTAGAGTTGCCTTCAAAAAACTCTTATTTTTATTTGCTTTTTTGCAGCGTAGATAGAAACTTGCCATGGGGCAGGCATGGTTCCCAGACCAGCATTTGAATAGCCTTGCCCCTGCTTTGCTGCATCTTCTAGATTGCTTCTTGCTGTACCACTGAAATGTCTGGTCTATGCAGAAGACTTTCCACTTTTTTCTTTTTTTACTTTTTTCTACTCTTTTTCTTGGTGTGTTTTTAGCGATATAATCTTTAGTGTTGTTACACTAGTGTAAAGAGGAATTTCTTAAAGGAATAGATTTGCCTAATATAAAGCACCTTAATAATGATATGTTTATACAGACAACCTGTAAATCTGTACAATTGTTCTGATACCTGCATTTGATTCAACATTTTTGTATATTTAGGAGCTCAGTAACTCAAGTAAACACAGATTGTTATATGACCCTTGATGAATTAGTCTGAATTTTGAAATTTGAAAACTGCCAATTTTGTGTGATAAAAACTACATATGACAGCAAGATCTTTTTTTCAAAAAGATCAGCATTTGAAGTCTCTGTATTGTCTCCTTCAAGTGGTAAATAAAAATTTCTACAGTTCACATCAATGGCAGTGCTTCTACACCTCTGAAAAATTCAAGAGACTAGCCTTAGACTTTTGCAAAGTATTATTTAATTTGAACTTATTTTTAGAGTATTGCAGGATCAGGCTTGATAAAGAGATCGACTCTGCTCAACCTCAGTGTGCTGAGTATTGCCAGCTGTGAGGAGAGAAAAGGAGTGGCAACCAAAATACATTTGGATACCTTGGTTCAAATATTTCCTCACTTTCCTGAACTCTCGGTGCAACCAGATATATGTATATGCATTTCTGAACAATATTTAGGCTATAAGGACATACGGTAAAGGTACATCATGAACATATTTAACCAGCTCAATGCTTTAAACCACTTTAAAAGCACTGCCCCAAGAACATACAAAGCTTTAATTGAATCAGGTCTCTCCAAAAACAGTGGTTGCAGTGGGATAATTTCTGTGTACACATAAGCCTTCCATATATACTTTACTATGCATTTGTTTCATGACGTGGATTTAAGTTTGAGAAATTTCTACCTCTTTTTGAAAAATTTGTGCAAACATTTTGGGAAAAAGGAAAAGAGAACACACATAAAGACCATTAAAATTCTGACTCTCCAGCCCCAGGAGTTGATCTTATACATCTCCAGTTAAGTATGTGAGCCACTCACAGCTGTTTTCTGTTGCCTACAGATTATCCACATTGCTACAGGTTAAGAGTAACTTCTAAAGCTGTTTCTCTTACTAAGGAATGCTTGCTTTTCAACATTTTAAAAGTGAAGATGTGAACCAACATTTGAAAAGTGACTGAATATTTCAATGCCAATATATTTTGCATGTAAAATATAAAAATCTCCATGTGTTGCATTTGAAATCTGATAAATATTTATTATCAATGCTGTTTGCTTTTAATCTGTTCAGGATATCATTCCTCCAGGTTTTTAGTACTTAAACAAAAATGGCATTTACATTACAATATTGCTTGCCAACAATCTCATTTTCTGGTTTAGTCAGCAGCCTTCATGCTTGATTAGTCTTTAATTATACAAATACCTACATATTAAAAAAGTTTTCTTTTTTCCATACTTTGAGCATGTAATTATTTTCTCTTGCATGCAATAACCTTTAATTTTAGGATTAAGCAACTGATTCTCTTTAGTATGGATGGATTTTTTCAAGTGTTAAAGCAAATTTGGTTATTGTATTACGAGTAGGAAAATTAACTTTAGGAAAACCTTTCATTAGTGCATTTGACAGCACACTGAGCAGCTGACAGAAACTTCAAAATATTCAATATACTTGAAGACAAAATGGATACCAATTCTGTGTCCTCTGAAGTCAACAGCAATACTGCTTGGAATTCAGTGACCGAGTGGCTGTGGCTATGCAACTCTGAATATTCATTGCTTTTGTAGCATTAGTGTTACAGTAGTGCCCACAAGCCCAATGCACAACCAAGGCCTCGTTGCATTATACCAGGAAACTGCAAAAGTTTCCAGGCTGAACAGATCAAACAGTGGTGGGAGAGTTAACATAAGAGCAGATGGATGAGGTGACGTGCCAGGCAGTGATGGAACTGGGAACGCAATCTGCCACTCCTGACTCCAGCAACCCCCTTGCTAGAGCACAGGGCTGCCTGATGTGAATTATTTTTCAGAAGTTAATTCAATAAGCAAGGGCATAATTTGATAGTGAGATTACAGCTCAATACACAGTTTCTGTAGAGAAGTAAAAAACCTGCCTCCCCTCCCCTTCCTTTCCTCCTCCTGCAGTTTTCACTCACAAGAGCATGGACTGCCAAGCTGGGGTCTATAGGACTGACATATGTTATCTCTACACCTCCTTGTGCATTTGAAAAACCAGCGATTTTCCCCAAGACACACTCTTTGAATGTCTATGGGGAAAACATCAAGGATTTTAGAATTGCATGGTTTTCTCAAAGTTTTGCTTATTTTTATATTTGTTTTACATGAACTGAAAATGCTGTCAGACACACATTTTGATTGCAATGAGAGCATGTTTCATAGATGGAAGACAGTTAAAAAAAATTGAAGATGCAACTCTATAAAGTTGGGGAGGGAGAAGAGGAGGAAGCCTTCCTAATGGCATATTGAGCCTGCTCCTGTCTCATCTGAAAGCTGTGAGAAAACTCCTGACAACTTCCCTAGGAGGAGTGGTGGGTCTTGTAATAAAGCGGAAAAGTGGAAGGCTATAGAAGAAGGTAAGATGGAAATGCACAGAGCTGCTTATGCAGGAGTGGTAATCAGGGACACAATTTCAGCCTTTCACAGTATTTTATTTTTGGTGTCTTGGTGACCAGAAAAGGTCAGTAGGAATTCAAGAACCGTGCATAGCAAAGCTGCTGTTTTTCTCCCCTCTCCTCCTACAGTTTTCCTATTCTGTGCTGGAGAGCTCTGGCTGCGTGGAAGAGGCACTCTCAGCCCAGTCCTGAGAATAGCAACTTGCATTGGCAACAATGCCGATATTATTTGTTATCACACACATTTAGATTCACCTTATGATGAATTACAGTGATTATGGTAATTATGGTGAATCTGCTGGTCACCACTACTACAGAGCCTGCTGGGCTTGGGACCATCTTCCTGGGCTTTGTGTTAAAGCAGCTTCTTTTTTTCTAATTATTTAAGAGTCATGGATCCTTCTCACTATGATTGCTCTCCCCAATGCTTTTCACAAGCATGTAAGTATTGCCTAGCAGGTATTCAATGAGATATTGCTGCTTTAAAGAATCTCAGCTCCTTTAAGAACCAAAATGCACCATTATCATTCTTCTACTAAAAAGATAATCCTAGCAGTACATGGTGCACTATTTTCCTATGTGAGTTTTTCTCCTCTGGAAACTCAGATTTGCCTTCTAATCTTTGTCACAAACATAACCCAACTTGGTGCTGCAGTTCTCCCTCACAAGATACTTTGTCATATCTGAGCTATAAGAAACAGTTTTAATTTCTGTCCTGTATGAAATTCTCATAAGATGTAATTTCTGATGCAAATACAGATGAAAAGCTGCAATATTGAAATGTTTCAATAAACAATGTATGTATTTGAAAATGACAAAGTATTTCAGCAGTTTTCATATGATCAAGCTGAATTAAATTTGCTTTCACTTCCTCTTGTTAAATCACTATTTTTAGGCAATGTAATATAATTAATTGTTTATAAACAATTAAATTGATTTTAAATAAAACCCATCCCCAAGTATTTCCATTTCTGAGACTTACACTAGTAAATTTAAATGAGAGGTTTGGGGGAGAAGAACAACTCTGAGAAGTGCATTGCCCTTGGAAAAGAAAAAGCCCTTAGAAAATTCATGATTAGTTTTATTTACTACAGCATCAAAGTAAAAACTGCATATATGTTGAAAGCTAAGCCTGAAATATTTCTGAAACTCAAAATGCTCAACTAGTTTCTTGTTCTCTTTTCTTTAGTTCATTTCCTTTCTCAGCTGGTGGCATATACCTTCATTTCTTGATGTTGGTCTGGATTAGCAGACCAACAGAAATACAGAGGTGCTATAAGACATGCTGCCCTAAAAGCCATTCAAACTGTGCTGACAAAAGAAAATGTTATGGGAGCCTGTTCTTCCAGATTAAAATGTTTATGATAGGGCCCCTTAACACCCACAGCCTACTTCACTTTTACACAGATTCAACCATGAATTTGTTCTTTAAAAAAAAAAAAAAAAAGTCACAGCAGAATGTAGCACACTGCAAGCACATCCTGTAACAATACATTTTAGGACCAACAGATCCATACAGTGTCTGGTTTGTTTGCAGATCTCCCTACTGCTGGAATTTGCCTGTGCTCATGTGCCAGTCTATATACATTTCCTTAAATTGCCCTAATTCAAGAGCTGCTTTTGCATCAGGAACACTTTTCTAGTTGGGGCCTGAGGTGGTAACCTCCAACCTTTTAATTTTCCAGCTTCCACATAATTTATTGTTGGTTACTTCAAACAAAAGTAGAAGGTTGCTGAAGAAGGGGCAAAAATGAAACAAGGAGTATTTGGAAAGCTCATGTTTCCAGTGCGGCCCCTGGGATAAAAGGATATTTTTTTTCTTTTGCCTAATTTGTTTCTAGTTGCAGCACTAAGGTCAGAATAAGCCAGGAGAATGAATGGAATAAACGTCCTGATGGGCTGCCCGGAGCTGGCTGATGTTACGGATCAGCGTAAAACCAGCTCTCTTTCCTGTGCCTGGGCCGATGTAACTCACTGGAGTGGCAAATTACATCAGACCTACAGCTGTAACCCGACATTATGATTAATTTGATCAGTAATTTCTCCTGTTTTTCATTTTAATCGGTGTGACTATTCTGCTGTGGCAGGTCTTTCAGATCTAATTAAGATAAATTTCAGAGTAAAAGACTTGGCAGAATTTTCGAGTCAAATCTGAGCGTCAAGTGTGAAGACCTGCAGCACCAGTCAATCAATTCCCAGTAAAGACGGCAGGCTGTAATGCAGCAATCAACCCATTAGCACTTAAGCAAATTTCATAATCTCCAGGCCTGTGCTTAGTCACTCTCTCAAAACATTCTGGCTACAAAAAAAAAAGGAAAAGAAAAAGTATTATTATTTTTTTAAACACCTGCCTTGAACTGCATCTGTGGCAGAATCCACAAGTGGATGCTCTGATAGATCTCTGCAATACTGCTAAGAAAGTTTTTTTTGTTTTGTTTTGTTTTGAGGCAGTACCTCGATGACAAGCAAATTCTTTAAGATGCTTCTTTGTACAAGATGAAGCCTTGAATCTGGGCTACACCATTTCCAGGATATTGTTCCTCACTTAGATTCAAGAAGCCACTAGGTTGTCTGTGCTCACTTGCCTCTATGTAAAAATCCGTTGTTTTTATTTTTTCCTCATGGAAATAGAAAGCTGTGATGTCTTACAATTGCTTTATTTGTTTATTTGTTTGTGGCTGTTTTTTTTTTCATCATGACAGAGAGGTGAGGGGTATGAAAAAATAAGGAGAAATAAAGCAATGATTTGGGATATCTCCTTCTCAGTATATTTTTTTGAAATGTGGTGAAAAGAAAAATTAGGAAAAAATAATGCTAGCAAACCAGATCCACTGATTTCAAGAGAATATTTGAGGGAATAGGGAATAGAAGACCTTATGGGATATGAATCCTTTCCTAAATTTGTCTGAGGAGGATCTTATTTATTATTTATTTCCCCATTTATTAAATACTTCAGATGCTTTAGGGAGTTTATTAAATGCTCCCATTTCAGAAGCCAGAGACTGCCAGGCAAACAGCTCTACTTTTCCTCTCCTTCAGAGAATTCTATTCCAAATGGTTTCCTATATTAGCCTCAGCTTCTGCCCCTTGGGTGCTAATAATGCCAGTTGTTTTGCTCGAAGATTAATTTCCTTTGCTTTAAATGTGAGTCAGACATTGATACTCCTTGTGCTTCTGAAAATAGCAACACCTACAGAGTGTATTTGGATGGACCAGGCAGCCAGCGCTCCAAATGAGAGAAGGTTTCCTCAGGGAATGAAAAGACTATAGTCTCTTTGAGAGCCCTTAAACATCTTTTTGCTCTGCTTAAACGCAGCATTCAACAGCTTTGCAGTGTGAAGGCCTAATACCTCAATGACCCAAAATAGCAGTGAGCTTCTTGGGAGAAGAAGACAGATAGCTGAGGAGAAGATCTGAAACGGTACTTGTTCCTTTGGAATTAATACCATCTTACACAAAACTGAAACTAGCCTTTCTGCAGAAATGACATCCGTGTAGGAAGCAGTGAGCGCCAGCCACAAGGGGCAGGAGCCTCAAAGAGGCTAGATCCGCTGGAAAACCTACGTGTATGTCTCTGATCTGCACCCTAGGCCAGGGAGCCATGATAACCTGCCAGGTCACCACAGTGGAGCAGCAGGATGGACAGCAGAGACAGCGGGATTGAGGAGGACCATGGAAGGGACCAGGAGAGGTGAGGAGTTCCAGGCCGACCTGCAACTCAAATTGAAACTGCAGATTGGTGTTACCATCTTGATCAAGTTTCATCACAAGTCTATGAGCATAACACAATGCTTATAGACATAGCTCTGGGATGTAAATGCAGACAGAAAAACAGCCCCTCACTTTGCAAACTAATCCTGGCTGCCTTTCTGGAACCAAGAGAGTTTGTTGTTCCTACTGTATCTTAAATATATGTAAATTTATCAAAGTGTCAGTAAACACTGAGCCTTTTTTTTTTCAAGTAGATTTTTCCTTAATGAGAAGCTACTCAGTGAATGTGGTTGGGAGGGAGGGGAAGGGTCATCTTGGGCTTTTTTGACTGCTGGAGCCTCAGGCATGTGTATATACATTCTCCCTCATTTACAGCTGAGTGTTTCAGCCGTTCTGCTTTTCTTTTCTCCTTTGTTATAAAAGAGTTGAGGTGCCAAATATATTATTTAAGATTAGTATAAAAATTTAATCTGAAGTGGGTTCTGTTTTTGCAATCCTAGAGTTTCCTATTACTTGGAAGATTTTCCTGCTGTTGTCATCTCCCCTCTTCTTCCCCCTTTTTATTATCTTTTTTTTTTTTCTCACTCATCATCTTCGATCAGCTTCAGTTATTCTAGGTAGGTTTCTATGACTAAAAGGGGCTTTAAAAAAGAGTTCTGAAAACGGTCAGAATAATTTTAGAGTGGGGCAATCCTTGGGGGATATCCTGTTTGTCTGTTTCTATCCACACATGAGGAAAACAGTAGAAATCATTGGGATTTTTTTCTATTTGTAGATCTGTCTTTGGGTAGGCTCCTCTTATCTATACCACTAAAACATACCATGAATGTCAGCACCAGAAGCCAAGCTCCCATTTGGGTCCAGGACAGTTAAACATATGTTGTTCTTAAGCATCTGATTCTGGCAGTCAAGCAAGCAGAATAATGGGCAACGTAATATTTGGCTCATCTAATTTTATACAGCATATAGTCAAGATCTTATGGCTCCAGATCTTTAACTGAATGGAAATTCTGGAAGAGGTGCTAACTATGCTTTGGAATTGCAACATGCTGGCCATTCAACAAACCACAGAGTTTGCCCTATAATAATATTAAATCTTCAGCAAAGAAGTGTATTTGGAAAAGGTTATATTCACAGAATTAAAAGTTTTGAAGTTTATATTATGAGCTGGGCTGTCTTTTGCCTCTGGATCATTTTGTCTCAATCAAGTGACCATTACCAACATACATCAGGAGCATCATCATTAATATCAGCACAGAACCAGGCCCTGAACTTAGAGCTAAGCTTTCTGTTCTTACTACACAATCATTAGCAATTACTGAAAATAATAGTTTTGTAACTACCAGACAGCCCACTGTATGGAGTAAAGAATAGTGATCGAATTATAGCAATCTATTGCAGAACAACCTGACAAGAATCATTCTGAGTTTTAACCAGTATTTTAACTAACACACTGCATGAGTATTATTAATTTCTGATCAGCTAGAAAAAGTACCTCACTCAGGTATACCTAAGCAAGTCACTTTCATTTAATTTGCTTTCTGAAGGACATGACAGTATCTGTACATTTTTGAGATGTAATTGCTGTTATCCTTCAGAGTTTTTTGAAACAAACACAATCATCCTCCTGAATTACTGACTTTCCATGACAATTTTTTGAGGTTGCATTGTTCTAAACTAATATCTTTCAGACAGATCCTGAATAATGTACGAGGATAAAACCCACACGAAAAAATCAAGAATTCAGAAATGAAATTTAAGCTGTCAAACTTTAACTTACTTGATCTTTATTCCCTTAATATTGTTCAGACAAAACCCATTTCATTCTAGTTCATAAAGATCATTACCTTAGAGGCCATAATATCTTTGAATTTAGTTTTAGGTCGATTTTTAAGTTACAGCATCAGACATTAAAAAAAAATCCACATCCTAAGCAGCTATTATTAACTGGATGTATGAACTGATGCCAAATGTCTTCCTCTCCTTTTTTTTTTTTTTTGCACTTGTATAAAAGAAAACAATTTCAGAACCAATCCTCAAGCTAAATGTAGGAGGTAAAACAGTTTTTCTCCACGGGATTTCGAATGGAAATTCAAATTTAATGGAAGAGATCATACCATTGCTCTGCTTTAGAAAAGTACACAAACACATCATTAAACCATATATAAAGTACAGCAGCAGCTCCTCTGGAGATATTTCTGAGTATCTCTGCTTTGAATATCAGAGAGTCTCAGTCCTCAGTAATACCACAGACCATGTTTCAAGTTCTTCCTGAGGATTTCTGAAACCCAGTATCTTAGGGAAGTTTGGGAAGTGTTACGCTTAGCGTAGAAATGGCTGGAAAGCCAACTCAGCAGTCCTACACCCATCCTTAAAGCTAGGCCTGAAGTACCATTCGGAGTCCAGGCTTCTGTTCTGGATGCTAGTGCACGGCTGTGTTTTCATGGTTGTTTAAATGACACGGATCACAGAGGAAAGAGCATAGCAATATTTAACACCAAATTTATTAGGAAATCTTTAATGCTGAGCCAGAGCTGACAGCTGATGACTTAAAATTCACTGGCTGGTGCTCTGAAAGTGTCCGACTCATTCAGCTGGCTTAGCTACACTGGCTGAATACAACCCAGTGGGAGTACCAGATCTCTCACTTTGGTATCTTTCATTAGCTCTAATCCCAGTCTTAAAAGGAGTAGTTTAGGACACAGTGCCTGACTAAAACCGTTTCAGAGTACTCGATTCCCTCCCTCTACTATTGTTTAGTCTGCTGTATCCAGAAGGGAAGCTGGGAGGGTAACGCGTTAAAGAGCGCAACGTACCAAGCTATCTCCATAAGAACACTGACATGAGCACCTCTTAAACAAGGAATCGTTAGTTTCACTTGCTTTTATCATTCTTCTGAAAGTGAAACATGACCCTGCAGAGCTAAACAGTAGTAAGCACACCTAATGGCCTGTACCTGTAGGTTACAGATGAGACTGGAAATACTGGCAAGTAGAATAGGACTGGAGCGCTAAGGTCTCTAGTTGAAAGTCATTGTTAGTACATCTCTCCCGAGGCATGTTCAGTAAGCTCATCCCTGTTTCTCCCTTCCCCAACCTTAACTTTTGTGTGCACTTGTTTTGCTTGGAAAAGTGAACGCACAGCAACTTTTACAGGAAAATATTTAGCAAGCAGTTTTAGCAACATGTGGAATATATATATACTTAGTGTGCATACGCTGCAGCTGCACCAAGACAGTAAGATGTACTAGCAGCTCCTCTGGAGCTATCTCTCTCTCTGTTTGTCAATAATCTGCATATTGAAGAGACCCAAAGCACTCACTAGCATGACAGACTGTGCACTAAGTAGCGCTTAAGTAGCCCTTAAGACAATACACAGATGAAACTCCAGAAACATGTTCTGCTGTAAGAAAAGGCTCACGAAGCAAGGACACATCTCTTGTGGACTTTTAAGTCTATTAGCTAAACCATTAAAAAAACAGATTCAATACAATTTAGTTGCTGCTCAGATTAATGCCAGGCTTAACTGGCCACACAGAAAACACAGCTTCTTGTAAACCAATTCACTTAATTGCCTTAAAAAGGGATTATTCAATTATTAAGATAATGCAGTTCAATTTCTGCAGCAAATGGGGCAGAAGCCATCAGTGCAGATAAAATCTTCAAAGTGGGGTCTCAAAATTTAGGGAATAAAGTGAACTGAGATTTTTCTTGCTGGCAACATTTCTTGCTTGTTTTAAGTGCAGTTCCACTGCCCATCAAAGCAGAATCTGCTCACTTCACAGGTGACCCTGGTGTTTATGCAAAATCATACTTGTGACTATAGTCAACGCTGTTCTTGCAGACCATGGATACAGTGTGACGCATATTGTATAAGAACACCCAAGTGTAAGATGTTTGGACTGTTATATTAGAGCTCTCATATTTCTGGATGGGAGTTCCAAGACAAGTAGAGTTCAGCATCAGTGTGGGTGTCACATCTGTTATTGTGGTATGTTCAAAAACACCCATGTCAGTGGAGTGAGCACCTAGGAAAGGAATTAACTCTGGCTTTCTTAGCTCTGGGATCCATACTGAGAATCTTAACAGAAGTATTTGATCCTTCACAGGTTGAACTTTAGGACTGTGGTTTCAAGAGGAAGGGTTACCCATCTATCTCTAGCACACATTCACCAGTGGAAGCTTTACTTTTTAAGGGACAGTCAGGATCATCTGATAATGAGCAGCTAATTTTGCTGCCCCTATGAGTTATTACATAGGTTGACTCTTGGGAAAATGCATTTGTGTAGGTCACATCACTGCATCAAAGGAAAAAAATCAGATTGTTTTCCATAGGCTTTATAGTATGGACTTTATGAACAAAAGGTGCTTACTCTTCAAAGTGAAATGGAGCTAGGACCATCATTAGTTATGCTTTTCTGGTTTATCAGGCTTTTTGGCCTAAGGCACGTGCTTATAAGGAGTAACTAAGATGAGGGAGAATTTCTTAGCTTGTGTGGTCAGAAGATGTTACATGCATGTGAGTTTCCTTTGCACTGGGAGAATATGCATTTATCATTGCAAAACCGTTAGAGCTTTGTCCTTAGCAGCCTACCTGCAGCGGATTTGGTGAAGTAAGAGGAGATGGGAGGCCATGTCCCGGCGACTGGCTGGGTTTCTGTGGGGAGCTGGAGGATTGCGGGGCTGGAGGCGGCTGGCTCTGGCTCTGGGGCTGCGTTGGGTTCTGCTGGGGCTGTGCTGACGCTTGCGGCTGCGGGGCCTGCTGGGGTGGCTGTGGAGGCTGTGCTGGCTGCCCTTGCTGCTGCTGCTGCTGCCCTTGCTGCTGCGGCTGCTGCTGTGGCTGCCCTTGCTGCTGCTGCTGCTGGAGCTGCTGAAGATGCTGAAGCTGTTGCAGCTGGGAGTTCAGGGATGAGGTAGCTGTGAATGGAGGAGAGGGAAGACAATTATGCCAGGGTCAGCACCACTTACTGTGTTTAAAGATATCCTGGATTAAGTTCTGTAGCCATTACAGTGTGGGGAACACGTCCCGGTGAGCAAAGCGGGATTCAAGTCGTGAACACTGCAGTATTCACAGTGGCCGGGTTCTGGCAGGGTGTTAAGGAACCCACTCCCATAAATGACAGCGTGTGGTTCTGCCAGTGCAGTTCTGTGGTGAGCACAGGGCTTCACTGGAGGGAACGAAAGCAAAATTTCCCTCCAGTAAAGCTCCAGCTTTGCCCACCGGACAGACCTCAGAGCTGACCAGCGCACTTTGCCCAGACAAGCCGGGCAGTGAGACCAATGGGAATATTGTCTACCTGGAGAAGAGACCTTCCGAATGTCACCGCACATGTCAGAGCAGTGATAGCACGAACATAACAGTTAGGTCTCAAACAGCCACAACATTAACTGGTGCTATTGTGTAAGGGAGGAGAAAAGCACAGCTGTAAAATAAAAAAGAGCCCTAAAAAGAGCTCTGTCATATCTTTATAGAGTAAGTATCAGGAAATAAAACGTTTAGCTGTGATATTTCTTCTGCACTGCACAGGCAACAAAAATGCCCAATAAAATGCTCATGTTTCCAGAATTAGAGCTTGCTCCTTATCATTCATTTCTAAAAGCTATAAAACTCGTCTTGTCAAAAAGGGTAGGTACGTTCTGCTTGCACTGCTCAAGATAGCAAAATTCTGTCACTGTTTCTCTAGCACGTGCTCCAAATGTGAGGCTTGGAAGGTGGGGCCCTACATTAACCTGCCAGCATAAACACGAGCAAACTGTATTTCCCAGAGAGGCTTTCAGATAGGCTAAGACACTGAATCAATTGCTGAAGGCAAGAAGTGTGCCACAGGGATGTCACTAAGGCAGAATGGCTTGAGCAGCAACCAGGACGTCACAGGAACGTGAGGCTTTCTCACATTATGGCCTGAACAGGTCACCAGGCTCTCTCCTTACCCACTTCAACCAACGTTTTAGGGGGTTGAAAGAGAAGGGTATAAGATCCCAAGAGGAACAGCTTGCAACGTCTTTGCACTATTTTGCACTTTACTGCTTCGCCAACACCATTTTGTATTCTAACTTCCACCAGCAGCAGCCAAAGTAAACTGGGTGTGAATCAAGGCCGTTATTTCTGCTGTTTCTAAAAGGGGATTCAGCTTTCATGGCTAGCAACACTGTTCAAGCTATTTGTGGATCGCCACATAAAGCCAAGTTGTCTCCACTTTCTTTTCACACTGACAGCCCTATTTCAGCCTTCCAGATGTCTATGCCCTAGGGATGAGCCTGAGGTCTTGGTATGACTTATGAAATCAATGAGCCATAAACTGGAAAAAGCAAAAGAAAGGAGGGAAAAAAAAAAAAAAAAAAAAAAGGACAGAGAGAAAGATGAGGTAGAAAGGGTAAGCCAGAAAGGCTGCATAAAGGAGGAGTAAAAGGCTTGGTGGATGGTGGTAACCCATTCTTACAGCGATTTTAAAGTTTTCTGTCACCAATGGCAAGAATCAAATTGCAAATATGTCTTTACAACAATTAAGAACCATGTTCTCCTGCATATGACTTCAGTAAAAAAAAAAACTGAATTATACAGAGAAAAAGGAATGGTAACATCAATATATTTCCATTGGTAAACCACGGCAGTTTTGTTTGACAACATAAAAGAGAATGACTGTCAGATTAAAAACACATGTGGTATCCCATGCAAAAGAAATCATCCTAGAAGAATAAGCATAATCCTATTACTTCCAAGATCAGAACTCAGAAACAGATGCCTCAAAGTCAACAGAGTAGTAAATGGGAACAACCTAAAGGAATATGAAAGATAGAAGGGAGAAGATATATGTATAAAAAATGCAACTCCACAGTCAAATGTTAACCATAGCCTGAAGCACCTCAGATGGCAGGGAAAATTGTTCACCAAGCCCATCTGCAGTTGTGTACACTCAGTGAACGTGGCTCCATGGCGCTGGAAAGACTTTCTGTTCCCATGAGGAAGAAAGTAGTCTGGATCAATGCTTTACCTTGCGCAGACCCTCTCCTATAGCAAGCTTAGAACCTTTCAAATACAGTGTTTTTGGTTTGTATTTCAATGGTCCCTGAACACTTCTGCTCCCACAGGGCACTCTTAAAGGCCATGGCTTCGGAGAACGAATTTGTTGTAATGCCATGGGTTCCAAGCAGCGCACTAGGTCATGCAGATGAAAGCATTCAAAGCTGAGGTGAAGCCATCTGCTGAAAAACTTTTGCAATATAGAACCTGTTTAGCTCCTTGAGATATGCCTTTCAACAAGATTTTGGAGAATATGGCCAAAGATTAAAATAATGCCAAAAATTTCAATCTTAGATAACGTAAGGTAGCAGAGAACAGGAGGATCCTTGTGTTTCTGATAATATAAAAGTGTAAGCACAGGGCAACACTAAATCTTTATCAATGGTTTTATAATTGAATTTGAAGTTTGCAAAAAACTTCATTGATCTAATGTTAAAGTTAAAAGCAACATTGCAAGGACTTCTTAAACAGTGATGTGAATGATGTGTATTGAAGAGCAAGGAAAAAAAAAACTGCAAAAGAAATGAAGTTTCTTGACAAACCAGAACAAATGAAGGGGTCATTACAATACAGTGCAGAAACTATATTGTTTTCTGTTTTCATGTAGCTCAAAGCAATCAGGAGACTGTTATTTAATAAATATCAGTAACAACATCCTGCACAGAGCATACATTTTTCTTTCAGGATGTTCTCTTTGAAATGTTACTTATTGCCAACCAGTGATAAAAGTAGTAATGGAGCTGAACGTTAGAGAGTTTAGAGCATACACATAGATAGACAGCACTGATCTCTTTGTTCACCATGGGACAAAATCCCAAATTCAGCGAAATACAACTTTATAAAATGCACGAATCTTTGTAAATCAAAAAGATTACATTGTTATGTATGAGTGGTGGGATGGTTATCCGAACAAAAGTAGGCCTTGCTTTTATTTATGAGTCATGTCTTTGGTCAGCTGTGAAGCTATAGTCTTAAAAGCAAAATGGTCATTAGACTGACATTCTCCACAGGAAAGTTTAGGCCAATACTCTATTTAACAAACATTTTGACCCGTACATCCTCACTTTCCTCAAAACATACAATAAGGGGCAACATCAAGAGTGAATAAAATGAAATAAATGAAACAAAAGCCTCAAAGCCTTTTTTTTTTTTTCTTAAGCTGTAACTTTGGAGGTTGAGCTCTGCTAAGGTAGCTGATGTCAAATGGCCACTGCCAAGGCGCTTCCCTGCACTGACAAGCCAGGCTGCTGCAATTGCTCAGGCAGTCCCATCTATGACTCGGTTCTGAAGCAGCACTGGAAAACATCAGGTTTTTTAAATCTGTGGGCATAAAAGCCACCGTCAGCTGTTGACTCAATATGAGGATTTTTTCACTGCTTTGTCTAGGACAAGGCCGGTTTTTATTCAGTACTGCTCAGGACTTGAATGTTGGCCAACATCTCTATCACTCACTTCTATACTGGAAGTGCACTCACTGGGATGGAAGATGGTCCCACTGGGAAAGTTTTCTTGATGAGGAAAAGTTACCTCAAGGAAAAGTTGTCAGGCTCATCGCGAGCTACTACCCAAAATTATTCAAATAAATTCTTGTCATTTCACATAATTCCATTTAAAAGCTTCCCTGAAGCCTAGCATCATGCTGAGATATAAATTGCATTGAAGTAACTTAGTGAGGTAGGATTGTTTAATACAATGATGGTAAACAAATGGATAGGGATTTGGGGGAAGGCGTGTTGGTTCAGACATGGTTCTCCCAAAGCCACATGGTAAGTAAACTGCAAAGCTGGATTTAGGGCTCTGGATCATGCTTTCAGTCTAGTGTTCCTGCTGCCCGATTGCAATGCCTCAATGTATGTACCATCCACAGCAGGGGTTGTGTCATATTATTGTTTGTAATCAAATTCACTACAATTCCCAGAGCTTGCTTGCATACCTCATCCATTATAAATTGTATTCCTGTCTAGCATTTGTCACTCTCTACAGAGCTTGGAGCCTGATGGAATTTCAGGTGGTGCAACAGTGCTATGTCTGCATATATAAAAGATAACATACATATACACATTCCTCACAGGAATATTTTTATGACTTACTGGCTAATAGTTAGAGAAAACTTAGGCATGTTTAAGTGAAATGTGCCTACTTTCCTTCAGAATTGCATCTAAGTCTTGAAAAACATTGCTAAAAATTGAAAAAAAAATCCTTTCTATGATTAAAAAAGACAGCACAAAGTACCTCACTTTAAAGGGGAGATAATTTACAAAAAAAAAGATGCAAACAAACTATCAAAAACTGTGAGGAAAACCCACAAAAGCTATGTAACATTTCAACTTTCATTTACAAAAATGCTCACTGAAGATACAGCAGGTATCTGAGAAATTGGTAACATGAACCCATGCCTACAAAGAAACGATGCCATGAACGTTTTTCAAACTTATGTTTTTACTGTAATTTCCTGGTTGTTGCACTGTGATAGCAGACTTCCCAAGGAATCAGCCCGGGTTTTATGATCCTGCTTTAAGTGGTTAGACGTGGTTATCACACCACTTACATTAAAGTCAGAGCTGTAGAGTAGAAGTGGTGCAAACGGATGGTCTAGAGGCAGCAGAGATACTTTCTGATCCCCCAGGTCACCAACTTCTCTACCTGTTACTTCTCTACATGTTACAAACCTCAGGCTATGGGTTTAGAGAACATGATAATCTAAGGACCATGCTCTTCCTGAGTTCCTTTGGGAGGTGCAGTGGGCACAATACTACTGTGTACTTATAAAACTCCCATAAAACACTTCTTGTCATGTTTTCTTTGCATCTTCTGTTCCTCTGCTTGTTGCCTACATAAAAAGCTAAAACAAAACTAAAATACCCCTCTACCAAGTAGAGTGGTGCAATGGGAAAAAAAAATCTCCTCTGATGCAACCATACTGAAAGCAGTGGTGCTAGTGTGAAAAAATCTGATCCATGCAAGAGAAAATAACTGAATTGGGTCCAAATCATAGTTATATTCAGTGATATTAGTATCAACTGCCTGCTGGCTATATATTATTGCATAAGTATAGGAATTTTGTTGTATTTAAAACTAAAAACAAAAACTTTTAAAATATTTTAAATTAAAAAATACATTTTTAATCTTAATCACATTTCTCCAAAGAGTGAGGAACAGAAGAAAGCCCACAAATGTTTATATAATGAAAACAGCATAGAAATTGTAACTCTTTTTCACATCTCACTCCCAATACACATCCAGATTCCAAGGAACACTCCAGTGCTTGGCATAAGATCAAATTAATGCTCAGGGATTCAATTTGTATCTAGAATCTGCTCTTGTGGATAAGCTTCACATAATGTCTGATTTATCTTATTAATGTTCTGTGTATGTTTGTTTTTGTGTAAAGAGGAGGAAGGGATAGGGAGGAATAAGCAATTTTAGCCTACAGAAGACTGTGTTACTCTATGCTGTATCCTGCCTTTTACATAATTGCATAGATGTTCTTCAGTGCCTTGATACAATGTACAATGGACTAAAAAGGAGAAAATCATACATTAAACCTTTTTTTATTTGACTGAGCACAGAACTTGGCTCTTGCCATTTCAAGGGCCTAATGCCTTTTTCCACTTCCCCAGTAATGGAGAATGGATTTACATTGCCTCAAACTGAAAAGTGTAACTAACTTAAGCATCTGGGCTCGCGTCTGAACTGACATGGCCTGCTTTTTTTTCCACCCTGTTGTTTCTCTTCTAATGAGGTATGTGCTTTGCCTTTCTTTGAAACAGATTTCTGCAGATTGAATGCACACGCTCAACAGTCTAATGCAAGCCTGTGTTCACACTCTCTCCCCACTGGGTAATGAGAGGTAGGTTAGCCAACTATCCAACGTATTTCTTGTATATGCTTGAATTTTCTTTTCGAAAGCAAAAGGAGAGTTACTTTAAATACGTAGCTACCTCTTTGAGGAAAAAGGGAGAGCTGGACTTGTGGCTGAAGAGATTAGTAATAGGATACAAAGCATATTATTTCTAAATCACTGGTCAAAATCTAGTCTGGGTCAATAGAGGGAAGAAAAGTCAACGCACTTAAATAGCGCTTTTGAGTGTTTTCTACCTTATAGAAGATGTATTAGATCTATCAGGTCTATAGGAGATGTATTCAACATAGACATCCACAGAGAGCCTGCACAGGAGGCCAACTGCCACATAGCCAACGTAATAAATTGGCTGCCTCCCAATACCTACTAGGAAGATTATAAAGAAGAGAGTCTTGGATGGCAGGAAGCAACACCTTTATTCGCACTTCCAGAACAGCGGAAGGACAGAAAGAGTAAGGAGACCAAGTCATCTTCTCCTTCCTAAAGGTGACCCTTCAAGGTTGCAGCAGCAAAACACCCCCACTGTTACTGGGAGAAGCCTGCACTGCCAATGCGCACCCTGTACCAATGCTGCAGATAAACAGAGGGCTCCACTTTCTAACGTTGTCATATCCAGCATCTTTCATGAGCACTAAATTCACTTTAAAGAATATAGGCAATAAAAAGGAAGTATTAAGAAGAAAACCATCATAATTTATCAGGTGCCTGTGGTGTCTCCACATTTTGATGAATACTAGAACTTCCCTGAAAAATGATCCACTGCCTTAAATAAATCTGACATTTTTTGTTCCTTAGCAAACTTTAAAATGTACAATAATACACTAGAATCTTAAGGGAAAAAGAAAAAGTTGTTGTTCTAGATAGAGAGCTTGAGTAAGTATCAGGGCAAATATATTTGGAATACTTCCCATTTTGAGATAATCTGGGGGCTATTTTCCTCTAGTTTATGACAACACTCTGTGAGTAAAGTTCCCTGAGTGTATTGTAAAAATTGCATTAGCCTATTTAAAATGCCCAAAGGCAAGAACAAGCTGCAGAAATTAGACTTTAATAAGCCATTTGCTTCCTCGGCTCAAATGGGACCTTAGGCCCCATATTGTACAGATGGCTGAAACATTAACTGGAGTCAGGGTATCATCAAGACACAGGGGATCAATCAGGAAACCATCCTGGGACCTCCATGCAAAGACAGGCAATTAAAAACCCACTGTAATAGTCATAGGGCAATGTAAGCGTTCGGATGCCAAGGGCTGGGTGTCAAACAAATGGTATCTAAATCTGCTAAACCCCTAATTCTACCAACATGATAAATTTATTGTGAAAATATTTCTCGCTTAAAGACCAGGGGACGGGAGTCTTTACTTCAGCCCCCTATGCCAGATAAAAGTAGTTCTGTAGTTACAAAGTGTAGGACTGGTCCCAAATTGTTTAAGAACAGAATAGCTTAACATATGGAAAATTAAATTGAGTCGAATGACATGGTACTCCTAAAGATTGGATTTCAAGACCGTACTGAACTCATGAGAATGTTTCTGTGGATCAGAATTTAAGATAACTATCATTTCTTGAGAAAAATCTGCAGGACTCCTTTGAAAGAAACTAATTGACAGAGAAAAAAAATGATCATCTAAAGGCCAGCAGAGCCCAATATAAGATTTCACAGCCGAAGGGATGTGACAGGGAGCAGTTGAATGACACAAAGAAATTAAGTTTGAAGCCACAAACTGCTGACTCAGAAAACAAGGACCATGACTCATAATGGACATCTGACAATGGCTGGACAGTCTGTGCATACGCAGCCTTTAATAAACAGAATTCTCCTTTATTTATTTTCTTTCCTTGTCTCTTTCAAATGCTCCAATATTGATGGGAACCATAATTTCTATGGCACTTATGAAGGCTATGTGTTTGATGTGCCTTGGAGTAAAAATGCTTGTAGAAAAAGCAGTGCAAAGACATACAACCTCAGGACCTTTGGAAGAGACTGTGAAGAAGCCTGTCTTGCAGTTCAGAGAGTGATGGGTCCCCAGTCTATTAGGCTCCCTGCCATTTCTATTGGCAAGGTGTCTGAGGCTTGGGGGAAAGTTTTGTCAAGAGGAACTGGCTGAACTACTTGGTGCTTTCAAAAGATGATTTTGCATTCTTTCAGAAAAAAAAGAGAGGCAAGTGTGTGTTCCTTAATTGTTTACGGCAAATATTTCTCCTGCCGAAAATATATTTAACCAGGTACAGCCATAGTAAAGGTTCTTTGAAGATCAGGAATTATTATAAGACTCTTAAAAGAGAGCCTTTGAAGTGAATCATGTTTCCTTAACTAAACGTGAAGTTACTGTAAGTGGAATGCAGTGGGGTTTTTGTGCATTTGTGTAAGTATTTTTTTTTAAACAATGCAATAGAATAGCGGATCAAGGTGTGTGTGGTTTACAAGGCTGGCCTTGAAGCTCGGCTTGTGGAAGCGTCTGCAAATGACAAAGGACAATGTCACTCTTCCCCATGCTTGACCAAAGGAAGTAGCAGACGGTACCATGCCCACCAGATGACTGAGTATGACAAGTGGCTTTCATCTCTCAGACTATCATTATATTTGTGTTTCTGTCCTTTTCTACTTTGAGTCTCATTTAAAAGCTGAGAGACCTGAGACAACTCTCTTTGTGTATGAAGAGCTCCAAGTTTCAGGCAGCCGCAAACTCTATCCCAGTGTGCAAATTCCATCTGACTGGAGAAGCTGGTCAAAGAGCAATGAGAACTGGCCATGAAGTGACTCAAAAAGCAAAGATGTGTACATAATAAGGAGAAAGTGGCTTAGGCTTCAATCTTGTTAATAATGGGTATTTTCCCCCATAATAAACTTGAATTGTACTGTTTTTGCCAAGCTATGAAAAATTAAAAGTACTAACAGGTTGAAAAAGTGGGGAGAAGAACATAAGAAAACATGTGGCCTGATCCTGCAAGAGCTCTGGGACTGAAGGCAATTCCTCACCTGCTGGGGCACACAAATACCACCTTGAACATGACATTCTTTATTAAGTCATGGAAAAATTAAAAAAAGGACTATAAAACTTTCTCTAAATAACACTAGACACTGCTTAATAGCTACGTTACAAAAGCAGTCAGGACAATAGGTATCTGGGTGGGTGAGTAGGTGCTGTAAGCTCAACGTGTGAGCAGAAGACAGAGCAGATCAGGGATCAATGCATAGAAAGAGTAAGCAACTTGCGCCCAATCGCATGCAAAATTGCGGAAGAGCTGGGAAGGGAACTCCTTTTGGTTAGCCATCCGCATGGAAGAGCTGGCCACAGGGAGGCTACTGCAGGACACCATGTTTCCCTCCTGCTGCCTCTCAGGGACCTCACTCTGCTCTTAAGGTATGGTCACTTTCATGGTTCCTCTCAAGATTTGCTCTGCTTATCAAACACACCAGACCAGGATATACAATAAAAGGTCTACTTAGACATGGCTATTTCAAAATATCCTACAATATCAGTAGTTATTGTATGTAAGCTTTTAGTTAAATACAAATCAGTCTAGGGAGATCTGCCTGTTTCTGTCCTCCTAGATTGTTACTAGACGCAGTTTAGATTTAATTTACTAGTTTACTTGCAGACAGATTAAAAACCCACAGTAGGCAGAGCAGCAGTTTTGGACTCTGCTGCTGGTCATCTGCTGCAGATGGATTGGCTGCTTATTTTTCATTTGCAGTAAAACGAGAGAGGCTGAATCCCAGATTTCTCTCCAGCTTCTCTGGCTCATCAGCCAAACATGTTACTGCTTTAGGTGCTAATCCTGGCTCTGCTATGCTTGGCATCTATCACCTTCTCAGAGCACCAGTGAATTAGATGCTCTTTAATTGCTTAGATGCTCCCACCTACCTCAATTTCCTGCTCACCCTTGAAATAAAGAAGCAGGTTATTCAAACAGATCAGTCACTCATGGGTAGAAAATGTGGGTGGGGGAATTAGATGATTTTATTGGTGCTCCTCAGCGCTAGTAGCAGATCTTTGAACAAACTACATGTAGGTCTCACTTTACCTATTAAGCTGCTTCTTCATGAGTGGTTAATTAATTGTAATTTAAAAGGAATATACAGCAGTTAATAAAAGAACTTCCACTTAAATAATGTACTTGCTTATGTAGAGCAGGAGTCCCCAGTTACAGAGTGGGAACAAAATCCAAAGGACAAATTGCCAGTTGCCCACAAATCTAATTAAAAATAATGCACTGTTTCGGTCCACATATTCAGTTAGGACATAATTTTGTTCCTTTTTTCATGAACTAATTAGTATCTTTTTCAGCTTATCAACGGAAATACTTACTTTTCCAGACCTTATAACACAAGAAAAGTGGAATATGAACAATTCTGAAAAAAAAAAAACTCACAGGAAACTAGTCTCTGTCTTCCTTGAGGCACTGTTGCCTTAATTTTAATAATTAGGATAATAAAAGATCATTTTAATTAAGCACGTAAGCCTCACCTGCTTTGTGTATTTTAATTATACCAAACCTAAGTGATTTTACAAAATGTTCTTTTGATTGTCGCCTCTGAGTAGCTGTTCCTCATTCTTTAAATCATATCAAACAATGCGTTAACACATATAAAACACTAGTGTACTTACCAATGCGCTAAGGCTGCTATAAATATTGAATACTTCTGCTGTTAATGTTATCCTTTTGCAAATTAGAATAGAATCCTGTAGAACTTTCTAAAAATACAATAAATGTAACAGAAAACGTATTCTAATAGACTTTTTTATTCATCCTATAAAATGTACTGCCAGTGATGTAAAAAAAATTACGACATTTCCATAGAACAATTATCATTTTTGCTTAACTTTTTCTTCTGTTATAAAAAAAACTTTTTCAAAAAAATGCAAAAGTTTAATTTTAACTGCAGAGAATTATGAACATTTTGAAGACAATGAAGATACTGATCATCATGCAAAACTGGCTGTTAACTTATATAGTCATGGATACTGATGCTTGGGGAGGTGGGATCTGTTAGTTTCCTTACTTGTGACATGAGCATCCTCCTAAGGAAGCCCTAAGGAGGGCTCCTGCTCGTAAGGGGAAGTGCAGGTGAAAAACAGCACATAAGTGCTGGGCAAACACTGTTACTAGTTTTATTACAGTAATTCCAATGTCAATTAAATGGAGATGCTTCATGGATATACCAAAACAGTATATTTAAATAAAAAGCCTGGACCATCCAACAGTGGAAAATAAAGAAACATATGTCAGTGCTGATATAAAACATAGTTTTTTGCTTAAACTGTCTCCTGATTAAAAAAAGTTAAAGAAATAAATGCTTTTCAAGTGGGGCGAATTATCTATCATGGCAACCCTGAGAGCGAAAGTTGACACACTGACTGCACACGGAAATCTGAAACCACTGCTTCAGATTTGTTTTGCCAACGTTTAACTAAGCAGATGCAAAAACTGCTCCTTTCATTTGCTGTGCCAGCTATTTTGTCTTTAGTCTGTTGATTTTAATAGCTCGCTCAGAAGCTTGGAAATGAATGTTTCTTCCATCGCCAATTTTAAACCTTCTCCATTTGCCAGCCCTGGATTTCTTTTTTTAATTTTTTTTTTTACTGAGTGTTTTCAATGAAGCTGAAATTAATATGGTTCCCTTTGATTTTGCATCCAAGTGCCAGGGAACATGCGCAAGCTACGCTTTCATCTCTGTCTCTGAGGCAGAGCCAGGCCCAGGATCAGGTGACCATAACACCATTCTTTCCTCTCCCTCTCTCCTCCGTGATCTAAAAAAGGCATTTTTCAGACTTATTTTTTTCTATGGACTAAAAAGTCTATGGAGGGACTGGCTCTATAAGGGTTTTTTGTTGTTGTTGTTGTTGTTGTTGTTGTTTTGTTTTGTTTTTGTTTTGTTTTTGTTTTGTTTTTTTCCCAGGTGTAGATATTTGCTTCTTAATAGTTATGGAGCTATGATGGCAGTTGAGCAATCACAGCCTTAGAGTAGGAGGCCTAAAGCAAACAAAATTTTGGCTAAATAGTCTTATTCATGACATTATGGGCAAAAGGAATTGTGTACATTCCTTTTTGTTTTTTTTTTTTTTCCCCAGGAATGCTTAGGGATACTTTTTGCCAAGTATCTACCCTATCATTAGGTAACACTAGATGAGCACTGCCTCTGAAAAACCCTACAAAAAAAAAAAGCCCATAAGCAAAGACAAGTATTCTTTATGTAATCATCCTGTGTAACACAATTCACTATGAAGTTTGCATCATACACTGTCAGTCACTTTATATAGAGGCATTATGGATCACATGGATTTTCAGTTCATAAAGAAACACGAAGAAACAAGGAAAGCATCGTATGCTTAATGTTGTGCACAGAGGAACAACAAGGAGAGCCAAGAACATTCCACCTCCAAGGTCTGTGAACCAACAATGGCCCATGGATAAACTCAAAAGTCATTTCCATCTCAATTTTTTCCTAACACATCAGTACTCCTAAATAAATTCATTCTAATAGCCCTAATTCTGCTTGCACAGTGAAATGACAACTAACTTCCTGCAATCGTATTGCTAGGAGCACTGCTGATTTAACTGACGCTACAATGATTTTTAGATTTGGTCACAGTGTATCTGCAAAATAGATGGGTTTTAGATCCTTGCACGATTTTGGCACTTCCTTCAGTGGCAGCAGGGAGCAGCCTCGCTGGCAGAGATGGGTGCCCTGCGGAGCTGCCTCTCACTCCACTGCAGTGGCTTCACTTGTTCCCCTGCCAGAAGAGCCTTCTGAAGAAGCAGCCCTGCGAGCACCACGGGGGAGACGTGCGAGTCGCCGCTCGTGCCTTCTGCCTGGGCACGTATGAACACACAACACGTGCCACGGAGCAGCTCTCGGGGCCGCGATTCAGAACGCCGCCCCTGGCTTCCGTACTGATTTGAAACTTTAATCTCCCCACGGAACACTTTAATCAGAAATCATTTTCATAATTTGTAAACACCGCCAAATGTGTAATTTCGGGCTGCTAAAGTGCTCAAACCTTCAGGGGGGAAAGAAAATAAAAACAATCAAACCATCGGACAAAGAAAGTAGTTATAAATAACTAAATATGTTGTACTGACAAATACTATTCCCAACTGGATGCTGTACTTCCAAAATGCAAAGCAAAGTTTTCCTGCAAAGAAAAAAAAAAATCTCTCTATACCACAGAGCAAATCACAGCAGAAGCAGGAAGGCGGGAATGGTTGACTTGTGGATGAAGACAGGAGCCTGCGCGCTTGCTTCCTATTCCTGAAACAGCTGTGAGTTGCTTGCGTGACCTTAGAGGTGTCCATTCATCTGTCTCACTCTCCTGTTCTACAAAAGGAGAGGAGGGACAATAAACTTCCATCACAACAGGAAGCTAAATGAACTAAGTACAGTAACCTGTACTAATATTCTCAAATGAAGGGGCCAAAGATGCACAAAGTTTCATTTTCACACCAGAAAGATTGTTACAGAGTTACCTCTTACATTGTCTTAATCAAATATATGCAGTTTAAAAGCATCCATCCATTTTCCTTTTTCCTATTTTTTGATAATGTCTAATTAACGCTTTTATTCCCAGCAGCACATAAGACATTTTGAGCTCTCTAATACTGATGAATTCTCAGCTCAGGCACATTTTAGGCGCTGGTCTCACACTCATGGATTTAAAGGGTACCTCCGAGTGAAAAATAATCCCAGGTTTCTTTGGAGACTTCGAGTCTCAAGGACACCTCATACCTCTGAGTTCAGTGTGCGCCACCCCGAACCCCTCTATCACCAAACGAGACGCACCAATAGGCCAACTAAACCAAACAAGCTAATCATAATGGCAATAAAGGATCCATGAGAAAATTCCACCAAGAAATGACAAGTAATGAAGTGATTCCTCCAGTGCAGTAAGCAAGGACAAAGAACAGGAGGATGACAAAAGAAAATGGAGAAAGGAAAACAAATGCAAACGCAATAACTATGGGCCCCCGGTGGGCTTATTATACGAATAGACTGCAGGAAACCACATCCTGCCACTGCGACACTCCATAAATCCAGTCGTCTTGTTAAGAGTCTGAAGACACCTGACCTCACTTCCTCGGGTAATAAGGCTCTGCTGCTTTCTGCTTAAGACTTTTATTTTGCTTATGAAATTTGAACCCCCTGTGTGAACCTCTTCCCTTCCTGCTCCAATGATTATTACTTCCAAATTTACAGAAGAATAAATGGGAAATTGAAATCCTCTCTCTCTCCTGCTCAATGGGCCTCTCATCCTCTCTCCCTGACCCCTTGCAAAATAATTCTCAGACCCCCATCACTAGCACTTCTAAGGTTCACTTGCTTTTGCTTTTGAATATAGCACAAGCAATAATTGTAATAAACCGAGAAATTGGAGAAGATGTTACGATGTTCATGTTATAGGTTATACAAGAAAGAAAGACCTCACGTGCTGTAAAACTTGTACAGGCAACATGCAGCTGTTTTGGCCTCTGGAAACACAGACAGGGTCAGGAAACAGAAGAGGCAGCAGTCAGGTTTCGGAGGTTTTCTTCCCGCACAAAGCCTGCATTGCCATTATGTGCTACCACTCTACTAGAGCTCAAAACAGGAGAAAACGCCTACTCCTTGTAGCACTTCTGAAGAAGAAAATACACAAAGGTGGCTGAGCCCAGGCCAGGCCAGCTGGCCATAGCTACTGACAGCCCTGGAAATGCTGTCAAAATTTTATAATATGCAGCTTCAAAAAATGGTCAACAATTACTTTCTTTATCTATGAGATTAGCACCTTCGCAGTCATCACAAACAGTCACTGACCAGGAGGAAAAGTGTCTTCGAAGCCTCCCTCCCTCGCAACAACCTCTTGTCTATATAAACTAAAATATTCTCAATGGTGAACTCTCATAGCTAGTGAACTTGAATAAAGAAGCACTTGCTCTCTCACCTTAGTTTTAGAACCTCATAGCAAAAATGCCACAAATAAAAGTGTACAAAACACAGCGGCCAAGGAGGAGAGCGAGACAAACTCCTCCCTGAGGTTCACAGGTATAAAATTAGAGCAAGGAGAGCCAAGCCAGGGAATTTACACTGCTGAAACTAAGAGGAGCATGAGGCCTTCACTTTCTTAGCACTAAGGGCCTTTCCTTCTGTGAACCTGATCTTCTCTTCAGCGGCATCGCTAACAGTCGCCTTTCTTCGTGGTTTGCCACCTGTAAGAGGTGACACAGGAGACGTCTGCATACTGCCCTTTCCTATGACGGGGAGGGTATGCAAACTCTTCATAACATACATAGAAATAAAACCTGAAAACTAAACCGAAATGCCCTAAAGAGCCCAAACACCCTGCTTTCCTGCAGGCTCTCTCCACAGCTCCTGCTTGGGCTCACACCTGACCCTTCCCGCGCCGCGGCTCTCCTTAGGTGAAGCGCTCCTGCGTCTAGCAACTCCCCCATCTCCTTCCTCGCCACCTCGCAGCACAGGCGGCGGAGCCGGCGCCGTTTCCAGGCAGACACGAGCCGTTTCTCCCCGAGCATGGCCCCCGCAGCGAAGCAGGAGCCGGCCTTGCGACGGGCCGCCCTCGCGGCCCTCAGCGCGGCGCCGCGGCGGCAGCCGCTCCACGCAGAGCGTTTTGGAGCCGCACGTCCGGTTATTACCGTTCATTTACGCCAGCCCCAAAGCCTCCGAGATACCACAGACACTTACGAATTGCAGGTATAAACGGTTTTATCGCTGTATTTCCTTCAATCCCACCCTGCCGCAAGTGCCCCTTCCCTCCTTTTTCTCCCCGCTTTTTCCATGACTACTTTCTGCCTTTCTGCTCTGTGTGCTTTTGCATATAACATGTACGTTTATCTCCTTGGATTATGTATTCAAAAAAAAAAAAAAGGAAAAAAGAAAAAAGAAAAAAAAACAGAAAGAAGGAAGAAAGTTACAGTGAAATGGTAAAAATCCAGAGTCAAATGTGAGTGGCACAGCTATAATTCTTTATGAAGCAGCAGGTAAGATTGATTGTCAAGGGTCAAAAGGCTAGGTCAAACTCCGCTCATTCGTCAGCTGAATGTCATTTTTGTTTTCCCTGTCACCAGATAGCTTTAAAAAAAATTGCAACTCCTTCCTCATTATCTGGGACTTGGCTCCTTTCCTGCCATCCAGTATTAATGAAACTGTGCTTCGGGCCTGGCCTTCATCTTTGAGGTTCTTCTTCATGTACTTCTTCCCTTTCTTAAGTACTACAGAGCGAGGACAATTTTAAAGATCGTTTTCTCGCCCAGAGAAGTTGGAAAATTGCTGCTACAGTAAGAATGATTTGGAAACATACATGCAGTATAAACGTCTGAATGAACAAAAATGTAATTAAATCATAGCAGGTCCAGAGCCCACAGAGCGAAGTAATTGAATCATGGTTAAATCCGTGCACCTCATATGGAATCCTTAAAAAGACCAACACGATAAAATATTTTGAAATCATTTATGAGAAAAAAATAACTTTTTGCTATAATTACAAGCTGTGCACCACTGGAATAATGCTAATACTTAAATTATCCATCGATTTACTGTGAATATGATTTATATATGCTTGATTCAAATAAAAAATTAGCCAATAATTCCCTTAAAAAGAACTAAACGTCTAAATTAATTAAATTACATTTACATGGTGAAGTGTCAGCTGGATATTTCAAGCCAGCAGTTGGTTGTCCAACAGATGCCTTCTCAAATAAAATAATTTTGTGTCAAATGTTTTGTGCTAATGGTCATCTTGTTCCCTTGCATAAAGGCCTTACTATGTGTTCATTGGGTGGTTTGCACCAAGAGGTCTCAGGGTAAATTTTATAACAAACACCTAAAGTCTGTCACTATAAGCACTGCCTCTGAATTCAGAGAAACAGAATCAGGATTCTGTGGTGATTAAGAGGATTTACTAAATTCACTCTCATTAAATACACTGCTGCACAGAATGATTTAAGTCTGTAGGTTAACTGATATAATACTACCTTTCTTTTAGCTAGAAAAAATGAACTTTTGAAATATTTATGATACTCTTAGACAAAAATATCCCGAAACTCATGTGTTAAATCTACATGGAGCAACTTTTCACCAATTTAAGTTCCCTGCACAAGTCACCATGTTAACTTCAGCGAAACCATGAACAGCTCCTCGTACACAGGAAATTCAAAACGTATTTGCTAAAACAAATCAGTTTTAACTAGTCCCCAGTGAAGAAAATATCAAAATAAATTACAAATCAAAACAAAAGGAAAAAAATCTGATTTCAAGGTAGTGGACTAACCGCACACAATCTGGGAGAGCTACTTCAAGTTCCAGGTACTGCACCAATACCAGCTAGTCTCTATTTGCTGCCAACCATGGGTTGAAGATAATACTCATGAAAAACTATGCAGAACTCAGCTAACAGAGGAATGGACCACAGATTATAAAAAAAAAAAAAAAAGAGTTTTACCAGTTGACAGTAATTAGTTATTCCTAAACTTCAGAGGACCTGGCTCTTCTGCAAAATTTGAAGGAAGGAATGTCACAGTCTAGAAAACGCCAGTTTGGGGAACTACCAATATTTTTTGATCTGACTTGGTTTTTACAGGGCATCAAAAACATGATGTGCTTCCAAAAACATTAGCCAAAACAACTCAATTTTCACTAACTCTTAATGAAGAAAAAAATCAGAGGAAAATGTAACAAAAGGGAAGGGAAGGAATGGGAAGGGAAGGCATTTTTACTTCAAAATTAAGGTTTCTTTCAAGATGTTCTGTTTTACTCAAAATTTCCAGTGGCAACAAAACGTGAATATTAAGTTTGCGGATAGGAATGAGGATGGCAACAAATAAACTTAGAATCCTCATCATTAAAGTGGTTTTGCTCACAGCTCTGCACTTCTTAGTGCACGCAATGGTTTTCTGGACAAGTGTGGCATGATCCCTCACGTGCGCTGCAGCGTAGCAGGCTCTACGTCACTAATCTGGGATTGGGGCGACTGAACAGAAAATAGTAACGGGAAACCAGAGCTGGGCACTGTCTAGGGGTGGCTGTGACTAGACTATGAGAACCCAGCTGGGTTTTGCATATGGCCTCGTTCACAGAACTATTGATAGCGGCCATTTACCTAACCAGTGCAACAACACCATGATACTGTGCGGACAACTGACACCATAAACACATTTTACTTCCATAAACGAATAAAAAATTTATTACTGGCTTTTGCCAAATTGCCACACTCTTTTCCTGACAAACTACAGCCTTCTCTGCCACTCAGCAATTAGGAACTATATAGACAGAGAGCTTTTCTAGCCACATATAGAACACCATTTAGCTGAAGAGGGAGTATAGATTAGTTGTAGACTATTGGATGACATCTTTACAACTCTCACTGCAGGAAACTGAACCTTGTGAGTAAAAAGCAGGCAAGTTCTTCTACATTTTGGCAACTGCCATTTGCAAGCTACCCACTGAGGTGGATTTTTGATTTTTTTTTCTACATTGTGTTTTATTTTAATGAGGGGTTCTGTTTTACAGGGAAACAATAAGCTAAACTGCACCCTCATCTGCCTGAGGACTTTTCCATGCTTTTTTGGCCTTTCAATTTTGTAATGCAGAACAAGAAATCTTTAGGAAGCTGCTCTCTGCTTAAATAGGGTATTTGTAGCACTTTGTTCTCATCATTGCTTTAATCGGAGCCTGGTTATGTTTCTGCTGTGGGCTGACCCTACTTGCTTTGTACTTCCATGTTATTTTTAACCCCAATGTTCATATACCTTAAAACCATTTCTAAGCAAACTTTTCACCACAGAATATTGCCCTCTCACCTCCAGTTTCTTCCTTTTGCTGTTTTCTGCAGTATTATGATCAGTTACTAACAGCCTTGTTATTTCTACATGAACAAGACTTCTCTGATCTATTGCATTCTTCTATTTAACTGTGTATCACTCCTACATGTTTTGCAAGTCCACACTGCGTAAAACAGCACCTCTTTTCCCAGTCATCAGCTTTATCTGCTGAGCCTGTTTTTCTTGGAGTGATGAATTTTTTTCCTCTTTTGCATATCGCAGCCCCCTCTTTTCTAAGACCCTCCTTCCCCTGCCCAAGTCAAATCTGGTGTGTTTTGCTCTCAGAAGTCTTTTTATTTTTGAACCCCAATGTACTGACATTTCTATTTTTTTCATGATCCCTATCCATTTTTTTAAGATTGACATGATTGCTTCAGGAAACTTTTATAAACTTTTACATCAGCATTACGTATACCTCTCTCCAGTCTTTATTTGGGCCTGAAATTATTATTGTCTTTTGTCTAATCTCCATGAAGAATCCCAGGTTAAAGATGAAACAGCACAAAATGACATATTATGCTCTGACCATACTGATTTATCTCACTCTGTGCCTTGCTTTCTTTTGTGGTCATGCGTTTGGAGTGGTCGATAGAGTTCAAAAATGCCACATCATGGTCACAAATGAATTTTTTCAAAAATCAAGGAAACAACAAATTTTGCAAGACTCAAGTGCTGACTACAAAGTCATGGTGAGAACCATTAATATAAACCCAGAGCAACATGCAATATGGGGTTACAATTTATTTAGCATCAAAAGAAGCCAGATATATGCAAAACAAAAAACAAACAAACAAAACCCCCAAATTAGCTGTGACAGCAATACGGTCTCTAGAAATGAGGAGCTTGACAACCTCCCTCTATGTCTGAGTTTGCTGCAAACTCTGTGCAGAGCCAAAGCACTCAGATCTCCTCTCTGAGCATTACAGCAAAACAGAGTACACAAAAATTAAAGGCTCTGGAAGGCAAACAGGGTTCTTCATGTTTCTGCTTATTGTTGCTCCTTAGGTTTTCCTGTAGGTGAGTGTTATCTACCTAAGCACTACAGCAAAAGCTCTTTCTTGCAGATGTAGGGTGTGGGGAAATGAATAGGGCAGAGGTTGCTTCATCACATGATAACATCATTTTACTGCACTTAGTTAAAAGAGCTCTAAGTACTTGAAACCATGAGCTAGATGATGCAATTATCACTTGAGCATAATTCCTGTTCACTGAGGGAAATTTGCCCGTTAGAACTACATGAGCTTACAAGCTTCCCTTGTTACAAGAATATTCTTTATGCCTCACATGTATCAAGAGTAGCTAGGGCTGACAACTACATAAAAAATCATTTAGGGAAAGATCACGGACAGAAATGATTTCTTAGAATTGGGGTGGTAGGGCTTTATAAGAACTTTAATGCAGGAGGCTGTGAATTGTATGATTTTGTCGCTTTCATTTTAACATTAAATGGATATTTAATATGACTGCTTTCATTTGTCACAAATGCACATAAGCAAGGCCGAAGGACTAATATGCACAGACCTGAAATAGATTTCTTCAACGGGAAGCTCTGCATTTCTGCAGGCATAGCAATATCACTACTTTAAGAAATGAGGATCAAATTAAATGTTTACTGCTGTAACACAGTGTTGCTAACAGTGTCAGTAAATTTATGAATAGCTTATAATTTTAGCTGTCTTCCAGACAGTCATATGTGCATTAAAGTAGTCATAATAACCTGTCAGTAAAAAATTTCTGTAGCACATATATAACAGAAAATGTTTGCAAGTTGAGCAGTTTGCTTAAGCACTGGTAGAACATTTTCCCCTACAAACTGGTACAACCAAACCCTCTGAAAAGGTAATTACAAAAAGCGCCAGGTTTGTTAACTGGGATTTTAAGATTTTTTTAATTTCCAGAATTCCTTCCCAGAATTCATTAAATATCACTTTTACCACACAGCTATTGACTAGAAAATAGTTTGCTCTTGCGTCTACATCAGAGATGAGCAATAAACAACATATTTTGACTTCATAGTTATTATTTATCATCTCTGGTAGGATAGTGTGAAAAAAGTGAAAAGGCTTTTCAAATCCTTTGAGAGACAGTACTCAACCTTCCTCAAACTGTCAGCCGGTTTCCTCTTCTCCTATGAAGACCTGATGCTGCTCCCCATGTAGTAAATCCCTTTCCGTGGGATCAGGCCCCACAAAACGCCCTCGCTGTTTAATCTCCGCAAGCAGAACGCTTCCAGGGGCCTGCATCCACCAATGATGTCACCTAGCAGAGCTCTGAAATCTTAAATGTTATCCATCAGTCATTCCTAGTGCCACTTGTCCCTCCTGGGGGGTCACGGCACCAGCAAGGTCAGCAGCAATCTAAAGTGCAATGCTCACTCACTAAAACAGAGCCAGGAAAACGTCTTGCTTCCCCTTTTGCTAGCTTAAGGAACACAGAAAATGTGAGTGAAAGCATTCTGCTTTGCACTGTTCTGCAGTAACATGTCACTTATTGGGATATGAGGATCCCATACTTTCACAAATACACTTAACTAATGTGTGAGATTTGTGCATACTTCTGAGAGGAAAATTTCCTTCAGTTTACTCAGATCATTGCACAAAGCAAATGAAATTGTTGCATAAAGGGCCTATTTATTTCTCCTGAATCCAAAGAAACTGGCTCCAGCATCCCTGCTAATGAACATCTCCCATATTAACAAGCTAAAGCTTACATATCTCTACTTCAACAAAATTAAGTAAAATTACTTTTGCCTTTACAGTGATGCTCTACAGGAGACAGTCAGCATGTAAAGCATTTAAGCTGAACATTTAGAACTGATGGACTGAGCAACATTCTTTATCTTGCTTTAAAAATCCAAACCAAACTCAACTTCACTGACACAGACCCTTCAAAGACAGGTGGAAAATCAGCTAAATGTGCAAGCACTATTAAATAAAGGCATGGAAGGGTAAGGGGATTTTTCTCTACCTCCAAATGAAAGATTATTGTGTTTGAAAAAGAGTGACTGTCCTTGATCCTATCCTATGAGTCCTATTGCTAATGCCTCCATGATTCAGAGCTGTGTTTGCTTAGTACACCTGAATTCAATTCACATAGCCAGATCTCTAAATATAAATATGGTAACTTCATATTTGATTTGATAAGATTATTGAGCCCATATCCTGGGCATAAGAACATATCTCCACTGACTTTAAACAAACTATTTTAAAATGTACCTACATTCTGAGTAGGTGCTTAAAAGCCCCAATTATGAAAAACAGATTCTTAATTTTTCTTGAAGCCAAAATTAGTTACCAGTGCATTGTACATGAATTCCCACTCCTTTTGTTATATGGCCATTCCCTCGTTCATATTGTTTTGCGTGCACTGTGTATTAAATATATATTCTTTAAGCCACCTGGAATGATTTCTAAATATTTTTGTGTTATGTTTAATTCAGAATGTTTTATCACTTTTATATAGCTTGGAGTACTATATCTGAATTTATTATCTTGTATCGAATTTTACCCTATAGTAGTGACCAGTTATATAGTCCCAGTTGTGGGGGTGAGACAAGGGGGAGGGAAAATAACCCCTTTGAATGACCTGCTACAAAAGCATCCTAAATGCAAAGTTCGAAGATCCAGCTGTTATTATTACTTTCACAACTATGCACATGCAAACTCCTCAGCAGATTCGGTAAGAGACAGAGGAAGAGCACTTGATTAAACACTGCTAAAAACGGCAAGTTTAAACACAATGGTCTCCACGCCTTTTAATATTCAAGTTCAGGTTCAGCCCGTTCTCCACAGAGCTGAACTAATTCAATACCAAACTTTTCATTAAGAGCGCTCTGCAGCTGCGTGGCATCGGCACGCAGGGTCCTGCTCAGCGCCGGCCCGCCGGGCTGAATGACAGCCGCATCCCGCGAGATAGCTATCGGAACGATAACGGGCAGGCCGCAGCCACAGAATGGCAAGAAATGTTCCCCAGATTAAAAGCAGCAGCATCAATAGTTTCTCTTCGTACAATGCAACGTGGGGAAACAGAGCCCTTTTAATACTTATTGTGGAAGGCAGGAGGATGCTAGGTACTGATGAGCCTTCTGGCCTTGTCGTGTTGTTACAGGATGCAATGCAATGCATATCTCGGGCCATGCAAACCTATAAACTCCTTTACCTTGCCCCTGTTGCTCTAGGTCGAATGGCCTAGAGCATCAAGCCTTCACAAAGCAATTGTTTCCTCTCACTGTTTAATATTTTGCTCTTCTTGGAGCAGCTGCTGGGACAGATTAAATGGAAAACTAGCATATCTAAGCTTGATGAAAAGAACTGTACTTTCCAGGGGCACTTGGAGCAGGGGAAAAAGTTGCAGTCTACAGCACAGTTTAAAAAGAGGTTGCAAAATTCTGCAAAGCACCTGATGCTTCTATTCAAACACCAACGTAGGGCCTACCTTTGGGATCGGATATTGCTGTCTGCATAAGGAAGAAACAGACTTGTACAACTCAGTTCTTTCTTTTTTTCCCTCCATTCTACTCTCCCTAGTTACAGAGTGTGCCATTTCTTGTGCTTTTTCCTTTTTGCTCTCTTCTCTGCACCCTCAGCCAAGCAGCTGAAGCTGCTCTGCTTCTGATTCTGCCTCTGCTCTGTTCCCTTTTCGTTGTACACCTCAGAAGTATGTCAGAAACACTAATAGATCACTAATAAAGATGCATGTCTAAGTAGAACCTGTCGAGTCTTGACTCATTCTTGAACAGTCCCACTCTTCCTTTCTGTTACATCCACCAGTTATTTGTACCCTGTGTGTTTAGGGTCTTACCCTGCAGTCAATTCTTACATGCAAAATTTATCAGCAGGATTACTGTCAGACATCACTTTATGAAGGAGGTTGGTGCTGCAGACTGGATGCTAAGCAAGATGGATTTCCAGTCTAGCACTTTATGGCAATTTCTGCATTCTTAGGACTCACAAAACTGCTCCCACTGCAGCTGGAATGAGGCTTTACTGCCACTGCGGTTTGCCAGTCTGAACTTACAGAAGATACTGTCTTCCTGCCTGTGAATGGTAATGCTTTAATATATTACCCATATTGGTGTGTGCTTAACAGGAGAACTGCAGCAGGTCATCCCAAGTGGGATGAGGTGCGACAGTCACAGCTGGGAAGCTCTGCAGATTTCTTGCTCTTTTTTCCACAGAACTTCCCTCAGGGGGTTGACCATTCCAGTATTTAGAAACTATATGTAGGCACAGTCGTTACAGTGTATTCAGTGCATCAGCTGCATAACCATTAGCTGCCTTTATGATTTCCTCTTCAGGTGTAGCACTATTATTAGGAGTGATCTGTCTAATCCTTTTTTTGGTTTAAAATTAGCAACAGAAATTAATTTCTAGCATACTGGAAAACAGTTATATTCCTCAAAATGCCCAGTAACACAAAATGAGTAGAACACAGAACAGAATCCCTTGCTTCCTTGGTATCATAAGCAGTACTGTTCTCATGGAGAACATGGATATTGACAGGAATGCTGTGACAGGCTTCCCCAGCAAGAACCGGGAGACAGTGCAGTGATCTTGCAGCTGTGATAATTCACAGGAGTTGCACCTACGGTGTGCCCCTTTGAATGGTAAGAACTTCATGTGATTTTGTGCCTATGAAATCATTCCCTGGAAGTAAGAAAACATTCATGGGATGAGCTGAACACTGAGCAAATGCTGCTAGCTCTTCAATCCAGGCTGGGGAATTCTTTCCTCTCTGTCTGTATAGACCAGCACAAATGATCTATCACCCGCTCGGTGCTGAGACACATTAGGTGCTTGGCAGGTGGAAGATGGCCTGTTGTTTTGCATGGCATGTCAGAACTGACCCTTCAAAACCTGAAACTATTTGTTCTTTTGTTTACAGTCCAACCTAGTAATGGAGCAGCAACTTGTCCTACCACTTGCTACATTAATCATATTACTGTGTGGTAACAGCAGACACTGTGGTCAGGCTTGCATTAAAGCAAAAGATCAGGGATCTTGATTGACTGCACCTGCTTGACACAGCTGATCTTTTTTTTTTTTTTTCTTTCTTTCTTTCCCACACAATATTCCTTGGCCTTCCACCACTTTTTCTTCCCAGGCTCCTCTCTTAGGCATAAGCGTAAGGCATAAGGCAACGTATTCCTGCATTGCAGCACAGGGATGTTGCTTTTATTACTCTCTGCTTTTCATACACTCTTCTTCTTCTTTCTTACTCTTATTTTTTTTTTTTTCCTGTTTCTACCCTACCCTTTGAGTTGTTTGCACTCACCGTTGCACCTTCAACTAACTCTTCTGAGCCCGTGATTCCTCTAGAGTTTTTTTTAACTCCCACTGTCACTTTCCATTCAATCTGCCCCATCTTTCCTTTTTTTGGAAAACCTGTATGCTTCAAAAAAGAAGATGGATCCCTACCATGAGGAACTTGTATTTTAAAAATGACTTTATTCTTTTTCCTAATTTCCTCCTCTTTCTGTCAACATTGACAGCACCACAATCATCTCTTCCCCTGAGGTCTCCAACTTAATCTGCAATTGTGCTTTTGCCCAGGCAAGAAGATTTTGTTTATTCCTGTCCTTCATAATTTGCTTCCATCCGTACTGCAGAAGCACAGCTTTTAATCCATGCCTTTCTGACTACTCATAACTATTTCATTCTGTTTCTATTTCCTGCAGTTCAGAAAGATGCTCCAAAATCAACTACTGTTGCTATCACCTCTCCTGAATCATCTCATTTCACCTCTCCCACACCAAGCTCGTGACTCTCCTTACTATTTCAAAAATTCTCCATACCCTTGGCAATAATGTTCAATTTATTTTTCTCCAATATCTCGCATTCAGCTCCTACTGTCTAGCAACCTTTCCTCTTCAGCCTTTTCCCCCCTCCCAGTTGAGATTTCTCACATCCCAGTGACCTACCCTTATACTTGTCAGCTGCCTAGTTCATGCTGCCCACTGGCTTTCCTGCTCTGGGTCTGGACACTCGGAATACTCCCCTTCTCTCAGACAGCAAGCGAAAAAGTCCACTCCAAGACCCTCCTTCTTTAATCCTCCACAGGGGTCAACCACTTCCTGTAACGACAGCATGAGCTGCACTATATGTGCTTTTTTGTTTTTTTTCCTCTGGATCTGTTAAAGTTGTTATGGTTTCCAAACAGTCTGGATGCCTCTTCCATTAAATATACGGAATCTCAATCCCTGCTCTGTCTGATACAGTGCAAAGGTTGCAAAGTGCCTTGCAGAGCAATATAGTGTTACACAAGTGACTGATAATGACAAGTGAAAGGTAAGCAATCGCGAATACATTGCACTTGGGCAAAATATGCTGGGGAAGCTTCATATGTAACTATTATTAGACTTTGCCATAGTTGTGATTGCATTAAAGAAAACACATAATGAATCCCCTAAGTTAAGTCATACTGGAGCCTGAATCACAATACACTAGCAGCAAGTGCTGAATCACTTCAGATAATGTACATATGCTTAATGTCTGTTGTAATGTCTTTGTACCTTTAATTTCCAAGCAGTGTGGATCTTTTGCTCTTTAGGAAAGCCCTGGTAGGATTCTGTAATAAACCAACCAGTCACGGCAAGATGCTTTTGCCAGATGTATTTATCTTTAAAGGGATTGAGAGGAGTGGGAAAATGAGGTGTTATAGGACAAATTTCTATGATCTTTTAATTTAAAAGAACAACAACAAAAAGAAACAACAAAAAAAATTACTGTTTCTAAAATATGCAGACAATTCTTTGACAAAAAAAAATGTAAGCATCTAAAAAGCAGCAGCCTTTCTTTGCACCTCACAGTGACTGGTGAAGATGAATTAACTGCTGGCCAGAGATTAGAGACCACACATCATGTTCTGGCCAGGTTCAATCCCGATGTCATACAGAGGCTGAACTCCTACTAACATTTATAGCAGAGGATTCAAAAAACAAACTTCTGAACGCTGAAAGACTCTGAACAAATCTCTGAACAAACCTGACTAAGAGAGAAAGTTATTTAAAAAGGATGTGATGAATATTGCAATTTGAGAGCAAACAAATATGATTTAGAAAAGTGGACAGTTTTGACTAAAATCTTGTCCCAGCTTAATAGGAAATCAAAGACATGAATAAGAATATATAGATAATATATATCAAATAGGAAGAAATAAAAGAAAACAACCAGTACAAATTAAAAGGTTTAAGTGCAGCAAGCTTCTGTGATAAGCACAGTTATTCAAGAAAAATGATAACTGGTAGGCCTAACAGCAGTAATAATAATAAGATTTTAAATGTCTATTAGGAGTAAAAGAAAACCTTGTAATGTGCCAGGCTCATAGTTAGAGAAAGGACTAAGACTGTTTTATGTAAGCTGAAAAATCATAAGTTTCAATCAAAAAAAAAGGGGAAGAAATAAAATAACCTATACACATCTTATAATGATGATTGACATCTAAATCACATGAAAAAGAATAAATATTACAGATAACTATTTTTAAGGGGACTTAACATTTGTAATCCTACAGGAATTGGCTGAGATTCCTTGCCCGTTGGTGTTCTTTCTTAACAAATTTGGGAATAAAATGACAATTTCAAAAGATGAGAAAATTATTTATCTTTCCAAAAGAAACAAGTGTCAGTCAGTGTGGCTCTATGAAACGCGGGCTTGGACAAATCTGATTACAGTCCTTCAGAGAGCTATGAATTTGCTGAACAAAGTAATTGTGATGACACAACCTCTTTAATAATAATAAACTACATAATAACAGTATGTGTTATAACCTGTCAAAAGAATTAAGAACTAGCTGACAGTTTGTCACTTAAGCATAATTCTTTAAAAGGGGTAGAGTTTTTAACAGTTTCTGCATGGATCACAAGTAGGAACACAAGAACCGCCTGGGAGAATACTGGGAGGAATTGGGCGGTCCTGAAAAGCAATCAGGAATTGGCACAGTCAGGAACCAGAGGGCTAGAAAGACTCTACTGCTGTGTCAGACACAACAGCAAAAATGGAGCTGGAGAATTGCATGGATCTCTAGCAACCAAAAACAACATCCTTAAAAAAAATCTGGAAAAACACAAGAGGTCTGGAAAAGGGCTCTACTGTATGAGCAATAGAGAAAATATGCTACAATGAGAAACTGAAAGAGCCTGACCTAAATTTATCTGAAACAAAACCAAGCAAAAAGTGAGCGCAGTCACTTCATTTTACTGAAAGACGCTTCCAGCTAGGCACAAGAAACTGAATATTTGGCTTATGCACATAAGAAATGAAGTTGTTTGTAAGCAGTGAAGACCACTGCAAAAACCAAAAATAACAACAACAAAAAAAACCAAAAAGCAATTCTCCCCTCCTCCCCCCAAAAAACACGCTAGAAAAAGAGCTGATTTTGCCATTTTTCAATATTCCAAGATGTGATTTGATGCCTTCCAGCCAGAAACATGCCACTAAAATTCCAGTGTCTGCTGGATAATAATCTTTGGGACAGGCTAATGACTCTTTTGGTTTTAAACACTTTAAATTATAAAACAAAGTTGCTTGAAGTATATTTTCTGGATAATATATATGCTACATGTACCAAATGACAAAATGAAATACAAGTAATATAATGGAGGAGCAGAAAAACAAGTCTCTCCAAAACCTAACACGAGGGATTTTCTATTTGCTATATACATTGTGTGAGAGAACCCATAGAGAGCAATATTGACAGGAGTCTGCAAATCAGGGCACTGAGGATGTTTTGCAATTCTGCTGAATCACAGTATTCATTTCCTGGGAAAGATGTTTGGCCCTTGATTTTGAAGAAGCCACCATGTTACCACATGCTTACTTCATCCTGTTACAAAGTGCTCCAGAAATTGCTAAAAAATTGCATATTGTTTCCTTCTCTCTAAACTCTTCTGGGCCTCCAGAATGACTTTTCTGTTCCTGAGATTGTTTTTATTCCTCTTAATCCTATTTTAAATGCTGTCCAATAGTTCGGAGATGATTAGAACCTTTCCTTCTCAAAAGTGGATGCATCTTCTGCAGAATAGACCCCTGCTAATTATCTGGTGTTTAGTCTTGCTCTCTTGTTTGACAGCCCCCTACATTAGCTTCCTAATGTACTGTAAGGTTGAATGCACTGCAAGATTTCTTTGTTTCTGTTTTGTGGGAAAAAAACAAGAACAGAATATCCCTGAATATAAAAGCAGGCAGCATACTCTTTAAGACTTTGAGGGATTCAAGAGCATGGAGAGAGAGACTTAGACTTAAACCTGCAGCATTATGTTGCCATTATGGACCACCTCAGTGGTCCATAGGCTGAAGGAATGCTTTTATGCTGTGTGGTACACATATATATGTAATTCTGGAAAGAAAGATGGCTCTTTTCAGTTGCATGAGTCTGAGTGAAACTTAAGGCATTTTGCTATGGGGCAGGAATCCAAGGAATATCCCAACATACTGTGACCTCCAGGCATTTGATGACACTTTGAATGCATCTAACATCTGCAAAGGATGTTGATTTAACAGCTTTGCAAAATGAAGTGTTTATGGAAGCTGTTTGCTGAAACAGAAGTGGGGGAGGCAGGGAAGGAAAAGAAACAAAAGTTCAAGAAGGAATGTGTCACTAGGAAGTTTAACTTAGTGCCCACATGCACCTCTTCTGAGATGCTCAAGTATTACCACTTATGACTTCGATTTTTTGATAATCTGGATATCTGTCTTCTTGGAACTGGACTCAAAAATTCACAGACCAGTATACCTTACTGAGTTTATAACTGTATTAGCACAGTTTCGTTTTAAACCTATAGTCATCTCTTCTTATTTTGTTGTTTAATTCAGAAATCACATTCTTGATCTCCTTGAAGATCAAATAACATGTTCTTAAGAAAAATAATAATAACAATAAAATAATCAGGGGGCCTTTAGCTTTTGAATCTTGCATGTTTTTTTCAAGTGAGAACCTATCATCTCAACAGTTTCCATATTAGCACATGCTGCTTTTGTTATAATCCTAACTTGATGTTAACATTAATATTTGACAGAAATTCTTCTATTACACTATTAAGAGACTACAGAAATAAGAAAAGTATGTAGCTTTGGTTTTAATTGCCTGATTTGCACTGACATTCAGTGCCTGCAGACCGCACAGTGGCTGCATGCCACCTGTGAAATACCAGGCTGTATCACACCATTGTCTTACTAGCAATTACTTAAAAACAACTTGTAGAAAATCCAAATTTGGTTCCTGAAGAGTTAATCAAACCTTAGCTGATCCGGGGGAGTTCTTCCCTGCAGGTCCTCAGAGACAGTTGTAATTAATTTGATCTTCTCCAGTCATTAACTCAGATTCATAGTGAGCTCTCCACATACTGCTCTATTAATTCACTGGAGATCGGTTCTCAGGATTCATTTAGTTAAGCAGCACTGCTGGATTACATTTTAAAACCCTTTAAACTGGTTGTAATTGATGTCTGTTTATAGAAGCTTACTTTAATGGAGTCAACGTGAGATGAAAATCTACCATACTAGTCTGAGATAGTGCCTTGCTGTTTAAAGCGTGTCTCCAGAGGCATCCAGTTAAATAAGAGACACTGCAAAATAAAATAAATTCCTCATTAATCAGCAACCTTTTCTTGGCATTTTTAAAATAGTTTTAGTCCTCCTGACTGCTGGTACCTAGGTAACAAACTTAAAGTAGACCTTCACTATGCATTACATACAAGTTTGTTAGGTACCTAGCCAAGAAAGTTCCTGTGAGCTTCAATAAAAAGTCAACAAAAAGTGGATGTAGAGAGCGACACTGTCTTCCATTAAGTCTCACCACAATAACACTCAGGCTATGCTTATGCCTGTTAGATAACAACACACTTATGGGAAGCAATCGCCTCCATCTTGGAGCAGGAAGACATGGATACCAGTACTCAGCTGGAAAAAGTTGGCTGTTGCTGTTTACCAATTAAAAACATGGGGTGGGTAATAGTGTGATGGATAACTGGTACTTAAATGGCTTGACTTGCATTCCTACTTTCTTTGTAGCAACACACAGTTACAGTAGGTGACATTCAGAACACAAAGTCTGAATATATAGTCTCATCAAAAATATACAGCTTGGAACAACCTTTTAAGCAATAAAAGAGGAAGAGTGCTGCTTACTCTATTCTAGGGAAAAGACTAGAAATTGGGCTGATCCTCTGTGGGCCACTGGCTTTACCTGATATGCTCCCACACTTGGGCAGAGAAGAAGAGCTTGGCTCTGTCCAGATCCACATGGCTAGATAGGATCTGTGTGACAGCAGGCAAATTAACTACAGCAATGTTTCCTAAGTAGCTCATTGACTGTAGATCATGATCTATTTCTCTATACCTAATCTGAGACCACACAAATATGATTTTCTTTATAAGGATTCTAGTTGGAATGAAGAAAAAAATTCAGTTGCTCATTATCTCTTAAAATGAAACCCAGGCTCTCTTAGTTTCCCATCCAAAACCCACAGGCATCACAAACTAATATTCATCTTGAGAATAAAACAGGGCTTTGTGTTGGTCTCTGTGACCAGAGAAGGAAGATAAACCTATTATTAAGTTATCTGCTATTGCATCTACTATTATCTACTGTTCATTCATAACTTCTTTACAGGGCTGTATGAGGCTAAATTAACAGCTATAAAAACTTGCAAGATTCTTGGTTGAAAGGATGATGTTATTTAAATGCAAAATCAAACTACTGCATGACATAGAGAAGAGATTTCTATCTTGCAGTACCTTTTTCTAAAATAATTTGCCACTGTCATCCCTGCCTTGCTGTGCAGAAAATGCCAAGTGAGAGTTTTGATAGGTTAGTTTAGGAACAAGAGTCTTCATATTCACAGGACCAGATTCAGTTTTGTTTTACAGGCACTGGTTTTGTGTTGTTGGTAAACCATGCAGAAAGTAGCCCTCAACATGATGAATTTTTCCAAGCTTTTTTATCTGTCAACTTTCGTGTTTACAGGAGTAAGATCACATACACTGTTTATACTTGAATGGTAAAAGGATGGAAAATACTGGATACACCTTTCTCCCTCAAGCCCTAATTGCAACAACATATTTACTCAGCATTTTTAGGTCCACTCAATCCCCCGTACTTAAAGTATGACTTGAGTGCATAGGGACAGTATGTGCTTTCACAACAAGATGAGACAAATTGCAACAATCTTCTTTAATGTGATCTCATACCAGATGAGCTGAACAATACTAGAGGAAGCTGGTGGCAAACTTGACTGTTTTCTGCCAAATAAAAGTGAGGTGGAAATGGAGGTCGGTGATTTTCTTGGCTATAGTGTTCTTCTTGTCAGAAGTGAAAAGAACTCACAGCAAATGCAGTGGGTAATTTTGTTAAGTATATGTTATTCACTGTAGCTTATAATATAAAAAAAAAAAAAAATGTTGTTTGATTCTCCAAGATGGCAAAGAAGCTACAAATACAGCACAAGCAAAAGGTTGTAGAATATAAGGAGGGGGTGACTTATACTGTTCTATGTTTATCTCTCTATTTTTTTGGGATGCACCACTGTATCATCTCAGCATCATGGAGCTATTAATGAGTTAATATTGTTAACAGGTAGGGCATGATGCATCCCATTTTTTTGGCAGGGAAATTGACTTCCCTGCCAATATGACTTCTTCATAATGATTTACTATGCTCTGCTGACAACACTGGACACGAGAACTTGTGCCTCACTCGAATTGGGACCATGCTCCTGCCAAGTTGCTTCCATTCTGTTGATACGGAATTATTTTAAGGATGCAAGAATACTTTGAGCACCTGCAACAGTTTGCAGTTCAAAAGGAGAGGCAGCTTTGGGGGGGAGGGAGGGGGGCAAGTGCCCGGTCTCTGCAAGCAGGCAGGTGGTCAAGGTTCACCCGCCCTGGGGTGGCAGCGTGGCCTGGCGTCATTCCCGCCCCGAGCCACGCTGCCGGGAAATCCAAGCCCCCAGCTGCCTGAGGAAGGGGCCTTCAAGGTCAGCCTCGGTGGGCAGCACGTGGACCACAGCCAGGTCCTAGGTCTTGAGCGGGATCCCTGGGGAACCACCGACATTTCCTGTTTCTGAACCTCTCCAGGAACTGCGCACTCACCTGGCCCTTGATCCTTGCAGCATGCAGCTCCCAGGGTCACAAAGGTTGGCCTGCAGGCCTGCACCAAAGAAACGCCGAGGCAGCAGCCTTTCAAAACCTTTCAGGCCCTCAGTAATCAATACATTATTACATTCATTTACTGCACACATGCTTCCCTCCAAGGACTGTTAATGGAAGCATTCCAGACAGATACAAACATGCACATTAAAGAGCAAAAGTCTAGTTCGCTGCACAGAAGGCTGGTACTTTTTGCCCGAAAATGTCCAGTTTGAGCCTATATTGGACATCTGGCCCTCACATCTAAGCCCAGAATGTTTTTTTTTTTTTTTTTTTTTTGGCTGAAAAACAAATTAACAAATGATATCTCTGCTTGTGCTCAGAAGAACTGACCAGCATGGTTCACCTCCAAATAAACTACCCCGAATAAACTTATCTGCAGGCCTTTTAGAGAGTATTTTGGGACTGTATCCCCCTGTCCCTTCATTGCTGCATTTATAGCCATACATCTGCCATATTGTGAAGGAAGAGTAGATTCTTTACTAGAACTCATTGGCTTCCACTTGGCAAAATCTACACTTTTTCCACATAAACTTCAGCTCTGTAGGTGGGTTTGGGTATAATATGACTTTCTAAGACATTCCCTCACCTCTTGCTCTGCTGTGATCTACGTGTGGTTTCCATTGAAGCTAGTTCACGTACTTACACATTTTGCACTATTCCTCCTTCACAAGGAGAGAAGACCAAGCGTCCCTGAGCACTGCACGGTCCCTGCTGAGTCCCTGCAGCACTGTACAGGGTGCTGGTAAACACTCTGCTGTTGCTTCTGACACCTGCTCTGATGCCTCACACCCACCCAAATGAATGGGAAGCAAAGCTATATTTTTTCCCTTCTTTGTCATGATGGAAGAGAAGCCCTTCCCAAACCTCCTTCCCAAAAAGCCAACTCAGTGAGACAAAATTGGAAATTGAAAAGATATTTCTTGAGAGACTTAAAACACTGACAGCTGTATGAAGGGTGGGAGACGAGAGGAGAGAAATCAGGTTTATGATACAATGCAAGTTCCCTTTTTAACTAGAGAGAGGTCACCACATAACTGAAACAAGTGTAAAATAACTGCGCTTTCTAGTCTGAAGGAGAACAAGTGGAGTTATGGACTGCAGTAGAGTTTGCCTTTTCAGGAAATGTAATGCAGTGCTATACTGAAGTGAATATATCTTTCAAATTTCAAACGTGAAAAACACTGCCATTTACTGCCCACAAGCCATAGAGCTCAGTGCGTAATAACAAATAGCTCTGTCTTCATCAATCCATACTGTTCTCAACAATCCTGCCCAAAGCTGCTTCTGGGTAATCATCAGAGTTTGATAAAGTGATTACTAGATAATGCTATCAAATAACTATCACAATTAAACAAGTTACATAGGTCTTGAAGCGCTGGAGCAATTTACGTGAGCAATGAGTTTCTCCTTCAAACGGCAAAATAAAAATATATTAAACAAAATGGGGTTTGAACAGCATGTTGAAATTAGATCAAGAACAGTAAGTTTGCATTTTCTGAATAGCTACAAATACTATGATCTACTTTCCTATGAATAATGCAATTACTTTAAGTAGCAAAATTGTTTTCCAGTCCCTTTTCTTTGGTATGTTGTTCCATTCTGTGTGTGAAATCTGTAGCAAGGTTGTTACACCTGTCACTGTGGTTTTCTGCATACCTGGGCTATTTTATGACATTACAGATTTCCTCTTCTCTATTCAAAGTACAGACACACAAATCAGCCTGAAAACAATTTGTAGCTATTCATGATTTCTACATCCAAAATGTCAAAAGCTGTTAAGCATAATTTGAGCTCTGAGCCTCCGTGTAATCTTGAGGTTGAGATGAAAGAATTAACAATCAGTCAGAGTGCTACTGATTCAAACTATATGGGATCAACCTGCGACACAAAATATTTCCAGCAGCTGAAATGACCACCAAATAAATTGATAGCAGTGTTTATTACGTGCACTTCATAAATAGAAGGCAAAAGATTTACTACAGAACAAACTTGATTACCCTGATGACAGGAAGGACTTTGAATAAAATCAGACAACAGAGATTCTAGGTCATCAAGGAAATCATAAATATAATTAATTGATGTCTCTTCCCTCTGTAACTGTCCTCTTGATGGAATTCATTTAAAGGCCACTTAAGGTCTTCTGGTTCAACTTCCTCCACAAAACAGATCAGGAAGATCAGTAAGCTTCCAGCAGGGGAGAGAATTGTTCTTGTCCTCTCCTCTGTGTTGATTTTAGTAATATGGGGTTCTCATTCATTTCTCAAGTTTAAAGAATTTCTCCTTCACTTCCAGGTTCAGTATAATTATGCCCCCCATTACGATTCACATCTCAGTTCCTTTTCTGTATCTCTGTCACTGTTCTGATGCTCAACGTCCCTTTCATGCCTTCCTCCAGCTTCTTTTCCCATGTGCTATCCCCAACATGCCAAATATCCTTTGAATTCTGGCTACCTTCTGTTAAACCCATCCCATTCTCCAGACCCATGTTCTTCACACAAGCACCACCCCATTCCTGAATCGGTAATGAATTACTTCTCAACAAGCAACCAGTGCTGTACATCCAAGCTATTACTCCTCTCTGTCTTCTGCATGGCAAGCCCTACAGTGCATAGACTCCCTTTATATTTATGTCTTGTAAAGCCCCAGGCACACTGTAAGCATTTAATGCATAAAATAAATAACAACAGACATGCAGCTCTGCTGGAGACAAGAAGGAGCATCGAAGAAGCCCGATTCAGCTAATCAAACTTGTGCTGTGTTAGGTGGAACTTCAACATACAAAACTGTCAGAAAAGATAACCAGGGCAAGAGAGAAGGAGACAGCCCATTCTTAACATTAACCCAGCAAAGATTCTGGCCTGTGTTTAATTTTGAGACCTTAAATAAGCCTTCCAAGCTCAAAGGCACTGCCCATGTGCACGACATGCATTTTCATTCTCATCTGAGCACGTAACTCCCATTTGTACAAGAGAATCTGTTAGATATCAGGATCTTGTTTAAAAGACTTCAAGGGGTCCTGTTTATTCAATGGCTAATTGCCATGGCTTTTAACGAAATGTGTCTTTTTACCACCTACTTCAGCTTTTTGTCATCCAGACTAGCTATAGCTTTGTTAGACTGACGGGTCTTTTACTGTAATCACAAAAGCTCCCCTCATTTAGGTACTGGTTGACTTTGTGATTAATCTTCTCTTTTTACAATTAGAGACATCAAATTCTCTGGCTTCCAGATGTAAAGCAAACTTTTCAGCCCTCTAGCCCTTTTCCCCACATCTTTTCCAATGTAACAGTTCCTGAAGTATGTGTATCAAAAGGGAGCAATTCTTTTAGTGAGTATCCTAGTAGGGCTATGAACAGTGACAGGAGCACCCTCCCTTCCTCTGCTCCTGAGAATTGGTGAGCGCCATTCACCAATTTTAAGCCACTTAAAATAGCTTACATTGATTTACAAGTTCCCATTCAGCTTTCCTTTGCCTTTTCACCATTCTATCTGACACATACTCAGTCCTGATTTCACATAGCATTAATCCTTTAAATAGTAATGTCACATGATGCAAAATTAAATGCCTCAACAAAACTGTGAGGATGTAATTTATTTTTGGAGGGAGGCAGAGATGGGCTGATTGCTTTGCCTTGAGAACACCAATATTCATTAGCCCTCACATCTTAGTACAGACATGGAAACGCAGCCTGTACCTTGGTGTTGGGACAGTAAGTCAACACAGTCCTCCCTGACCAGGTCTGAGCTGGTGGGGCTACAGAGTCTCATCTCCATTAGGATATTAGAGAGCAGCAACTAATGCACCTTTGGTGTCTCACTGAAGAAAATGCACCTTTTCCAGCAGGTTATCACAAGCAGTCCTACCTGCTGACTCAGTTCTTTTTATTAACTGAAGTTCATCACGATACTGCAGGTCTTTCTTCTCAAAAAAAAAAAAAAAAAAAAAAAAAAAAAAAAAAAAAAAAAAAAAAAAAGAAAAAACAAAGGAAATAGGGAAATATCACTCCCATGCTTTGCTCATTTACTGCATTCACTTCTCTACTATCCATGATGCCATTTTGATGGATAGATATGACACAGCAGTAAGCTGCCCCAGTCTTCGAAGTTGTTCCAAACACATAGGTTCCTATGGCTTAAAATACAATCAAATAAACAAACAAAAGAAAAAACAAACAAACCAACTAACCAAACAGAAACAACTCCCAATCAAACATGCCTGTTTATTCAGGTGTGCCTCTTATTTTCCCTAAAGTTCTCACTGAAGCAAGCAAGAGGTACTGAGGTTATTAATCAGAAAGACCTAGCTTGGGTCCATTTTGACATCTTTCCCATTTGAGTGATGTGATTCAGTACTTTTTTTTATTATTATTACTATTTATACATCACCACAGGTAAAGCTGATGCTTTACAGAGAAACAGATTGACAGGTCCCTGCCCTAAGGTGCTTACAGTCTAAATTAGATGTATACAGTGAAAGATGACAACAAAGAGGGCTGGGTTGAGAGTGTCACAACAGGCAAAGAACGATATGTACAGCTTCACATCATTAATGAGTGCTAGCATGTCCGCTTACTTCAAGTCCTTGATCTAATTTTTATATGATCATATGAAACAAGTGCACATTTAAAGACCAGGAATTAGAGGAGACAAACAAAAAGGGATAAGGAAAAATACGACTGCTTGAGGCCTAACACAATAAGAGAAATTGCCCATCTTGTACTTTGGCCCAGGTCCTACCAACTGAACTATGGTGGGGAAATGACAACGTGTCCATAGAGAGGTTTTACCGCATGCTGCCAGCACTACACCGTACGGAAGGCCTATTTAGTTTGTATTCTCCTCCAGGAAAGTGGAACCATTTGGAAAACCATTTACACTTTGGAAGAAATACCAGCATTTCAGAATTAGAAACAAAACATTTAGCATTAGAGAGAAACAACAAAAAAGATCAAAGACCCACAAAACACTGTGCTTGCCTAGCTTTGCAATTTCTTTTCCAGGTAAGGATCCTGGCTTACTAAGTGTTTTCACAATGACCTTATTCTTTAGTGGGGTCCCCAGATGCTACTGGAATCATAATGACAGGGAGGAAAAACATGTAGCTATTTCCTCAAAATCCATCTGAGGATCACTGCAAAGGCACATGCTCATATTGCCATTAGCTATGCAAATTTCCCTCTCTAAGATGTCATCCCTAGGATATTCAGATGTGGAATAATCATATGCGATTGGGGGTATGGGAAAGGGGTTCAGGCCTCTCTTTTGCAGAAACGTAGGATTTAGCATTCAGGTCAGCTCTATGTAATTGTATATTGCCTCCGACTGTGGCCACTAGCAGACTTTTAAGACTTTTAAGGGAACTGAACAAGTGATCTTTCCCTTGGCATATCATCCCAGAATCCAGCAATCAGCAGCTAAGGGACTTCCTGAGCCTGAAGTCACATTCAAACCAATGAATTTAATTGCCATGAAGACCCACCAAGTGAATCCTTCATTAATTTATCTAGTCCCTTTTTGAACTCATTTATACTTTTTGCTTCCATAATACCCTGTGGCTAAAAGTCCCACAATTAAATTACCCACTTTGGAAAACAGTATGCCCTGTTCCTTGTTTTGAAGCTACCCACTGACAATTTCAGCGGGTAGCCCCTACGGAATAACTGTTGCCTATTTATTTAGTTGCTTGATGGAGTTTCTGCCTTACAAACTTCTACATCATCTCTCTTTTCTGCTTTAAAAATCAAGACGACTGATTTATTTAGCTTGCCCTGGACTAAAAGTTCACTTCCGAGCATCCAGCTCACCCTTCTCTGGGTCTTCCTAGTTGTACTGTATCCTTTTCCTGAATTCAGTAACCAGAACGGGGTAAGATACCCAGTATGTGGGCAAGCTACAGATTTAAAAAGTATCACCATTCTTCTTGCTTTTGCCCTCCTTTGCTAGTAACAACTAACATTTTAAACAACTAACATTATAATAGTCCTTAACAAACTAAGTCTGACTTCCCACCTTGCCACAAAACTCCTTAAGGCCCTTACAAATCTTTTCTAATTATTTAATTTCCAGGATTACAACTTGGTGTGGTGAGACGGAGGACTAGTTGAGCCATCAAGATAATTTTGGTCTCTTTGCAATAGTAAAAGCATTAAGAACATTTTTAGCTTGCTTGATCTGGCTTACTTTCCTTTATTAAATCTACAGTAACATTACATGAATTCCATCAGTTTCACATTAGCACTGACCAGATCTCTGAGATTAAAATAGACCCACACATGAGAACAAAAGCCCAATCTCACATCCATATGATGTTTTTTAATCAACAAAGGTGAGTTGCATCCTGGAGCCTGACTCAGAACCAAATATGAACTGCTCCACATTTCTAAACACTGCTTTAATTCGATGAGCTGAATCTTTATTATCACAAGCTCAAGGAGGGTAAATTCAAAGCTGGATCTAGATACTAAATTTGCCCAAAGCTTACTTTGATGATATTTTGTCACGCTTACTAAGGTTAAATAGCCTTTTATCTTGAAAATACTTCATTGATAGCAATGAGAATGTTTCAGATGGAATTTTGCAAGGTAACTATCAATAGCAGAAACAAACTCCAAGTCTTTAAGTTGTTAAGCGGGTCCATTTTACAGTTGGATCATTCTTTTGATGAATTTTCTGATTTTTAAAATTTGAATTAAAAAAGAGCAAGCACCTATTTTTCTGAGAAAGTTTCCATACTCCACAAAGTTGTGAAAACTGTTTAGCAAGTCTATACACATTCAATTATTTTAATCTTCAGTCATAAGTCAATACTTGCAGCACTTTAATCATTTTTGATTCTCTTCCTTAAACTCCCTTCAATTTATCAATGCCTTTTTAAATACAGATTCTGCAAAATGTAGTGGAATCATTTTTTATGAAGAAAATGAGTGGTCATTAGCAATCCGCTCAAGTGAGAATAAATTTTAAAGATCAAACACACTTTTGAATAAAGAACAACTATTGTTTTATGTTGTTGAAAATCAGTTTTTCCCTTTTCCTGCAAAACCAAATAAATCTTTTATTAGAACTGCGCTAACTGGACTTTTGGAGGCAATCACATGGATGTGAGATTGGGCTTTTGTTCTCATGTGCGGGTCTATTTTAATCTCAGAGATCTGGTCAGTGCTAATGTGAAACTGATGGAATCTTTAAGCACTCTGTACCCATGTGTATTTTATAGAAGGCAGAGAGAATGGGCCAAAATACTTCTGATTAGCAGATATACAAGCTTGGTCAGATCACAGTTACTCTTCAGCTCTGCTGGTGAGTCAAGCAAATACCATCTGCAACCAACTTTGGGAGTCTGTACCATTTTCTGCATGATTTAGAGGGCTGGCTAGTAATCAAATCAACTTCAGGAAATTAAAGAGTAGAAGCAGTCAAGCAAATTATTATGTCCCATTTGTGCATACCAGTCTATGCACATTAAAGCAGTTCTTTACCATTCATTCCCTGTTTAGGGATATTTAGTTTCTGCAATGTTTGAGACTATTAAATTGTTCCTCTCAAATAAGTCACAGCAGACAATGTTAAATCATAACAACTGCTGTGTGGTAGCAGGTGGGTGAGGTGAAGAAGAGACAAAAATTAGTAGGAATAAATAAACACACCAGAGAATTCATCATTTTTCAAAGTGACACTGATTGAAACTAGGCCTCAGTTAAGATCCACAAAGGCAGTTCACTGCCTTCCCCAACTACTCACAGGCTGAGCGTATGTGATAATACAGAACCAAATACAACCACCTCTGATTCACTGAAAAATCAGTGGTGAAGACACCCAAAGGGCATTTCTGTTTACAGGATGACTGTTCTATAGGCAAACTAAGCACTGGGAACGATGTATCTGGGACTATATATATTCTTTACTTCCTTGCTTATATATAACTGAACAGAAAAATAACCCATTAGAGAAAAAAAAATATATTAGGGTTAGAGGATGGAATATGAACCTGAAGTTATCCACTTACTGTAGCTATTGCTATGCCTGTGACTGCAAACATTTCAGACAGGCTCACCATTTGAACCGTATCTCAAGCTGGCCACCAAAATATTGAGGCAATTGAACCTGTGGCTTTCACTCCAGCTTGCCTTATTTTCCTATACCCAAAGTGTAGGCAGAAGCCCATCTTTGCAAAGAGCTCTCAGAGTTTTGGGAGGAAAATCTTATGCATGAAAGGAATGGTTACTTTTGTTCTCTGTAAAACTATTTTTAATACATGTTCATACTTCAAGTCAAATTTACCCCATCTCATTCTGTGCACCTTAATTCATCCAAGGGTTCTCTGATAGCTTTTGGAAAATCAGAGGCACTTCTCATGACTGATCTGCATCTGTGACAGCTTACTCAGTTTCCATGGGTGCCTGTTTGCACTGAACACAGAGAGCAGTTAGGGGATCAGGTCCCCAGCATACCTGCCTCAGGTGAAGGTAGGTGGGAAGAACTGAAGCATTTGCATTTGTAAACTGACCTGGGAATTTTAGACCTTCTAATGCAAGGCTGATAAACATTTAAAATCCAGGAAACAACTGCAGAGACACATCAGTAGAGATTCTGAGCCCTTCTTAAGGAGCTTTTTCCATGCATGCTAACTGGAATGTTTTTTCTAGAGACTAAATGTGTTGCTCACCTCCACTTTAAGTTCTGGCACTCCTCTGTCCTTCTCAGAGCACCTAGTGAAGGAGAAAAACATCTCAAGAATTCACTGCTGGGGCTTGATCAGGTATTTTCTCTAATATGAGCAGGGAAGATGAATTTTAAACCTGGTATGAGGGAAAGAGGCTCTATCTAAGCATATATCTACTTACCCAGATATTGCTAAAGCCACTCAGGCTTCCTGGAAAAGACTTATTTCTTTAAAGGTGGACTATGCTGATCTTAAATTGGACGTGTCTATATTACTTCCTGCAAAACTGCGTATCCTTTCTGAGGGGCATAAATTTCTTTTTTATGACTACGACGATGCAAAGCAATTTTAAATGCCCGGAGGAGAGAACTAGAAAAGACGAATGGAAAGGAATTGAATGATTCATTAGACTCCAAAGAAGATTTGATGAGGAATTCTATAATTCTGGACTTTTAATTTAATTGTGTCTGTCTTTATTACTTTTTCCCCTTCTTTACCTTCACGGAGCTTCATAAAAATATAATTTTTAAGAGCTCTTTATCTTGCAGCACATAGCAAGAAATATAACACTGTTTATTTTGTTTGGACAGTACATTTGGGTTTTGAAGTTGGTGATTTATCAGTCTTCTCCGGTACTAACTATACCTGTATACCTGGAATGTCTTGATTCCTGTTTCAGTAAAATTATGCCTTTGATATAAATGTCTTACTATTTTTGAACTTTATAGCGTTTTTCTGCAGGTAGGAGATGAGTTCTATGACCTCTCTGCTTATTTGCTCAGGTATTGGCTAAAATCTCTTCTTGTTCACATTGCTCTAAGGCACAAAAATGCTGCTGAAATCAATGGAGCTGTTTGGGATTTACACTGAGCTGTGAGCACAATCTCCCAGGTTTCCATATCTGAATACTCTCGTGGATAGTGTAAAGCTTTTTATCAAACTATAAACTTTATGATATAATTAATCCACATTTTGGAGGGCTGTTTTTTTTTTTAAGGTACTATATCTGCATACCAGATTCTCCATTGCCACAAAGCTCATTTCTAAGAATTCCAGCTATTTATGAGGTGAGGTTCTAGCCTCTTGATTACCAAGCTGATTTCATACCTCTTGATTTCAATGAGCTTTGGTTCAGTCCCTCAAGATTTCTCTAGTATAGCTTTTCTGAAACCTATTGTCTTCATATTTGCTTCAATGATTTAGTTGATTTTTGTTTTCTCCACTATTCCAGACTAAAGATCTCCTTAGATACTCGGATGGAAGTAGAGGAATGCTAAAAGAGACTTTCTTAACTTTGGAGAAGGTAGTAGAAAACAAATGAAGTATCTTAATTTCATGTTTGTGAAGTGTGAACAGTTGAACAGAAGGACGAATTATGCATATGTGCAGATATTATACATATAAATGTACCCCAAAGCACTCTCCCAGATCTGCCAACACCTCAGAAATGCTACACGGGAAAGTTTCTTTCTTGAGACAATACAAAGAAAGGTAGAGCTCTATAGGTGCACCTCCCCTTGAGCTACCTTCTTTGGGTGACTTTTGTTTATTCTGCATTGAACTTCCACAATAAGTAACTACCAGTCTTCCTCTTCTCCTCATCACTGTCTTACCCATTTAAATTTTTCCTGAATTTTCCCTGAACACCTTTACTATTAAACATTCTTTGAACTTTTTTAAAAGCCCTACCATATAAATTTTAAGACAACCCATGCCACAAGCTCTTCCCTCTCAACTGAATAATTTTGTGTGTTCATTCTTTCACTTGAGAAACAATTTGGCCAAGATTTGATGTTAAAAAAGCATCATCTTTGGGGGTTCCACTCTCATAAAAGCAAAGTGTTTCCATTCGCATGGAAAGTGTTTCCATTCATATGGAAAAAAATAGGGCACAGCAGTCCACTGCACAGGTAAAATTCCTGTAACTTAGTTAATAATTTGAAATCAGCTAGGACAAAGTAAGGAAAAAACACTTCAACAGTGAACATTTGTTTCTGAACCAGTCCCACACCAACAATGTGCTTGGTTTTCATTGACTGTTTTTGTGTCAAGAACTGGAATGCAATTTTCTTCCCTCGCATTACTCCTCACCCCTGCTTAGGCCATGTGAAAACCACCGACTCAGCAATTTCATCTCAGACCCCATAAATGTATTTTCTCAGTATGACTCAAAGGACTTCTGAGCTCTTTAATAATAAGCACTAAAGTATTTGCATGATTTAGATTATGTGTGTCTATCTATATATGGGTCTATATATACATCTTCCTGTATTTATATTTGTTTCATCTATACCTATATATTTGGATTTTGCCCTATATTTGCATATATGTATTTCTAAATCAGTCACCTACTTGTGTGAAATGAAGCTAGGATATGACTCTGGGACTAATCTATTCAAATTAGTAATAAACGTCACACATCTAATAAAATTTAGGCCACAGCTTACTATTTTACAACAGATGAACTACTGCGCTTACATTTTTCCCAAACACCAATAAATCTGAGTGAAACTTCTGCTGGTGTAAAGAACAACAGTAAATTCCTGAAAGTCACCTTTCATTCAATCATCAACAGGCATTTTAATAATTAAGCTACTTAAAGTTCACCTAAACCATTAAAAAGCTGCTCTCCAACACGAGGCATCAGCATTCTGCAACACTGTGAATAAGCTCAGCTGTCCAAACAGGGACACAGAGGGGAAATTCAAAAACATATGAAGCAAAATATGCAGGTATCAAAACAGAATCACAGGAAGTATCCATCTGTATCCTAGAACAGTCAATCCAATCTCATCTCACCTTTACAGATGCATCCACGTTGTCTTTTCCTGCCCCTGAGCTGTACTAACCAGGACAAGGGCCACAGTATCAAGCCACTTAACTTGCACAGGCAAATGCCTATTTAAAAACAGTGACAACCCTTCTCCTCACAAGGGCCCTGCCTCCGCCTGTGCGGGTCTCAGGAATGCCATAGCGCAAAGCCTGTGCTCCCCCAGGAACAGCAGCACGTAGCAATACGCAGGGAACCTCCATTCTGCTCTTGGAAATGCCAATGGTAACGGAAGGACCCCACCTTGTCACCCATCCCAACCGGAGCCAGCCAGAGCGATCACATTAGCGAGGGCCATGCTGCTCAGACGGGAGCCTACCGGGCTAGTATAACTAAAACACACTCTGGAGGAAAGTGAATCCTTGTGAAGGTGCCACCAAACTGCCTCTCAGATAACTGACCTGTTGCCTGAGACTGTGTTTAGGCTGGTAGAGAAGATATAAATCTGACCCCACATTTGGAGAGCTAGCCAGATAGATGCTCCTTGTCTACAGCCCCGAAGTTTCCTAAATCAAAATATTTGTCTTTAAAAAGACATCTTTCACAAGTGCTCAGGACCAGGGCTCGTACCAAGAAAATAAGCATATCATTGCTTAGCATCTGTTTCAATACTTCCCATTAACTCAGATGCCTAAATATTTACTAAAGAGCCAAACTTTAGTCACATATGACCATCTTGCCTGTTTGACTTCTATTATCATCCAATGTTTCTATACTAAGTCTGGTAGCACTTTGTTCTTTATCACTACATCTTTTCTCATCTAACTGCATTTATATAGTGTGAACTATACTAACACGCCGCATTTGTACCTGTGGACACATGCGAGCATGTACATGCATATGCATGTATGTCTATACACATACATGCATCTTCCATACCTCTATCTCATAAAACTGCTTAAAATCCCAGACACCTCCGTGTTCTGGACTTCTTATCATTCCTGTCTTATTAACAGGGTTCTCTAGTGAAGATAGGATATACAAGCGTTGTTATGCTCACTGTCCTTCTGGAAAAAAAAAAAGCTCATTTCAGAGAAAACATTTCAGTGTGACAGTGTAAAGCTTCAGTTAAAACAAAACAAAACAAAACCAATGCCCTTCTTCTGAGATAGATACACTCAACTTGAAATGAAAGGAATAGTCATTTCCCAACTCTGCCTATTAAGAAAGACAGTATTTACAGTCACTGTGTTGAGATTAGTACATTACTGCATCCTCAAAAGATAAGACACACAGAGATGGGTGGGGAGGAGGGAAAGAAATCTAAAATACTCCCTCTGACTCGGTATGTATTTTTTCCCAGCACAGGATATTCAAATGAAAAAATATAACCCTTTTCTTTTAATGCACCAAACACCAGTCTGCCTATACTGCCGACCAACTCCCATTATTTAAACATTAAACATTTATCTGGATTCTGCATAAACAGAAACAAGAGCAGTGTTTCTAACATCTGTACTCGCTGAAATAATCAAGCTGCTATGCTGTGATTGTGTTGGGATCCTTTTACAAAATGAAAACAGCACTCATCCGCAATTATTCATTACAGCAGGGCCTCTCTCCTTCGGTGATGGTTATTTAAGATGAAACAACTCTCTTGTTTTCACTGACAAATCTGCCTTACCAGTAGGCTTTTTGCTTACAGATAAATTATCCTCTGGGTCAGTTCAGCTTAATTTTAAGAGGATTCATTACATTATATTATATATTAATTACATCAATTGCCTGCAATTTGATGCACTTTAACAAATAGTTAATGCACGGTTGCAGTTCTTCGTGAGAAATTACTACTCATACTGTTATTTCAGACTCATGCTGCTTAGGATTACTCCTCTGTCTTGTTCCGCTGACATGATCCCGTAACAGGATGAATGTATTTTAAACTAAACATTTAAACAATAAAAGGGAAGAGGGGGGGAGAGAGAGAGACTATGAGAATATTAACAAGCACAGAAACTTGAGCAGGGCAGCAATGAGATGAGAAGAATGTTGCTATTAAGAAATGTTTTCACTCCTGCCTGTCTATCACAGGGCCGAATCTTTAGATAAGGGTTTTTCAGCATGATACAAGATGTTATCAAACGCTGTTGTACAATATTTAGTCTCAAGGGCTGACTTAAAAGAAACGGCACCAACTATAAAACAAAACAACAGAACACTACCAACGAGAAGTGGGAAACAACCACAGCAAAGGGTTCAAATTTGATACACAGTTATTATCACAGCTTTGCTTTTCCATAGAACTGATTTTTATCTAGACTGGATATCAGTGATAAGGACACTTTATGTCTATACACATGTGTGCGCGTGCGTGTGCCTTTCCTCTCTAAAAGGGGAATGTGAAAGTGTAGGGGGGAGAGAGTATAAAATTGAATGCAGGCTGCCAAGATGGAAATGATATTTGTTTTCTATCACACCAGAGATGCACCATTCCAGCTTTTGTCCTTCAAAGCTGCAAGAGACCACGCTTTAATGCCTGCAGGTTGACCATGCATTGTTATTATACAGTCTTCATGTTCACATCATGTGTCATCTGACCAAAGGAGAGTCTACAAAGTGAAAGCCTCATGCAAAATTTATGCTTATATGGCTGTTTCAGTCAGTGGAAAAATCAATACTGCAGGCTTGATGCACAGAAATGACTGAGTGCTCTCTGACTGACACTAAAAGCACTGGGAGATTGAGGGGCTGCATTTGCCGTTCAAGGAATTGAGTGTATTAGAGCTCTTATAATAGTCTGCTCACCTTATATTAGCCTTTCCTTGGGATTATTTTTTGATAACAATTATGATTGTGGGGTTTAAGGCAATTACACTATTACAAAGAAAAAGCTGCTTTTTATGTCCTGTAAAGCTGTCATATATTTCACACCACAACTGCCTTCCAATTATTTTGCTACAATGCACTTTGGAAGCAAAATGTCCTAACTGATATATATTAGTCCTTTATGTTTTATAAATAAAAATCAAAGCTGTAATGTAATCCTTCAAAAGAAGCTTCTCAGTTTCCCAGATGTTATTTTAAAAAGAGTAAAATGCAGTGTGTGCTGTAAGTCTTAAAAAAGACATACGCGGTATCTGTTTTTATATGGGAGGATAACACAAGACAGGGATGTTGCACAGATTGTGCAGACTGTTGCAGCTCAAAATGCTAATGCCACCCTCTAAACATGTACAAATGTGGTGCGTAAAGATGGAGTTTAACCAAAAAAAAAAAAAAAAAAAGAAGAAAAGAAGGAGAGAGAGGAAAAAAAAAAAAAAAAAGAAAAACTCCTCAAAGATATTTTAGAAAACAGCTTTCAAGATGTAGACGGAGGCCAGGTTGCCAGGTTTAAGACCCAGTGAAGACTGCTTTTTAAGACATAGACAAAGAAATCAGAAAAAACATGAGGTAGGAAAATTAATGTTTGAAACAAGAAATGGACTCTTGTGATCTACCTTAAGAAAATTACAAATATTCCCTCCATCATTAGAGATCTCTACTTAGAAAAGGAATGAATCTGCACTGCATTTTTGTCCCTGTAAAAATGGAGAAATATTTTATTAGAGGGCTTTATATTTCAACAGTCTTCTACTTTTGTCATAACTCATGAGTAATGAGTAAAACAATTAATATGGGTTATGAAAGGATTAAGAAATGAATTGTATTTTGTTTTATAAATTTCCAAATTCCATAGCAACTATCATCATATTATTATTGGATACCCTTCATTCACGTTTTCAGCTTCTGGATATGTATAAAGATACCTAGATGGCACTCTCACTTTCAAAACATTCGGTAATGCTGATTTAAGTAGAACAGGTCAAGGAGGTGTCTTTATTTCAAATTCAGCTCATTAACAGTGAAGTGGGTAAGAATACAGCCCTTTCTGGGCATATACCAAATATTGTTGTCATTGTACTCTTCTGTCTGAAATCAATGGCAAGTTTGCATGTGGAATGACTGCACCTGCTCAGGCCTTTCTGGGGCACTGCAGGGCCAGGCGCAGGGATTGGGACAACCATGTAGTAGAGTGAAGTCTGCGTAGGCAGTGGGTAAGAGATTCGCTGAATCCCTGTTGAAGAGAGGCTGAATTTTCATCTGCTTATTGTGAGGAGCAGAAAGGGAGGGAGATGGCACCTGCAGAAGCAGAGGGTACATGGCTGATTGCTGCCTGATAGGAACTAGTGAATGCAGAGCCACACTCTAAGAGATGTTTGTCAAACCTTGAACACAGTATCTCTGCACAAATGTTGGAAATGACTTCCTCATGCTGCTTGGGGAAATACAAACAAAACCCCCCCAAACCCAACAGAAACAGGGAACAGGGAGGTTGGCAATACTTCTTAGACTATGAGTGATATCACGTATGTCCCTAGCTTGCCTGACTTTGTCCACTGCCTTGAAGGGAGGTAACACAACCACTCAGCAGGACAGAAGAGTATCTGCGGCAATGCAGATTACTGCCTTGCTGGTGGAAGTGTAAAAAACAAAAGAAAGAGGAATCAAAGGATTCTGATTGTCTTTCCTGGAAAAAAAAAAAAAAAAAAAAGTTTTTAAAAAAAATCCCTCTTTTTTGAGCTGTGTAGTGACTCTCTCTTCAGTAGGTATCTCTCTTCAGTAGGCCATTCAAAAGAAGAAATGAAAAAAAGGATCATACAAAATGTCCAAATTCTAGGCTAGGATGATAGCATGTGAGGACACAAAAAGCATATGGATTTTAATGCCAGAAATGACTGTAGCTGGAAGGAATCAACACCATACATTTATCTTTCCTAACTTTCATCAAGCATGCCAAATTAGAGAATAAGGTCTGTGGAACAGAACTTTCTTACAAAATAAAGGTGTCTGTTATTAGATAAATGTTGAATTAAAGACAAAGGGCTCTGTTCCCAAGCCTTTGTAGTAGCTTCAGTAGTAGCTTCAGTAGATCCCTACCAACTTACAAGATTTTCCTTTAGGAAGATGACAAAACCAAACTGGCAAACAGCTTCTGTCCTGAAGGGATTTAGACTTCTGACTCCAAAATAACTGGGGAGAAGACGTGACTGACTGTTTCTAGAGTGTGGTCATTTCCTCCTGCCTCATCCTGAAAAAAGGGCCACTGTGCCTGTGAAAGAAATGGCTAGAATTTTTTTCCGCTCTCTCTCCCTTGATCCTTCTCTCTCCCAAACAAACAAAAATGCCACACTAAAGCTGTACTGGAAACAAAAGCATCTAACATTAGCACACAAGGTACAACCATTTTGCTTCAGAGAGCTTGCGATCTAGCAACAAACCATTCTCACCCACACATGCCGAAGAACTGGCTAGAAGCACCCACATAACTATTCCACTGCCCCCGGATTTATAAAGCTTTACTAGCAACCTTTGGGTCAGCAGACGGTGAAGCGAGACCTTAGTTTAACACACAGCAACTTGCTTTTCTTCCATGGTGTGCCGCTCTGAGGCAGCATATCTCATCAGAGCTCGAGCTGGGAGCTGTCCAAGACAAGAATAATTGTGTTAATGTGTCTTTGTGAAGTTCCTACCACATGAGGTCTTTGATCAGTGTCTCTAAGTGCTACCCGAGTGCAAATAAACACTAACACTACCAGCTCCACTCAAATAGCTGAATGCTACCTAACGTGAAAGGTACTATAAAAATACAAAGAAAAAAATGGCACTTTAAGCCTTTAAACTGTGAAAGAGCAAAACTATAACACAGGAAAAAAGGCTGGCAGGGAAACAGGAAATTGCAAACAAGGCGGGCTTTCAGAGATTTTCCATAACCTATTACCTGAAAATGCTGATAACTTCTTGAAAATATTAAATGCATGCATATACACACAGTGAAAGTAACTATGAATAATCATTGCTAGTATGTGCCTGGAGTGGATATGAATAAACTGAGACCTGGTGACCCAAGACAAGAATGATCCCTGAACGTGAAAAGTAGTTCAGGAAAACGATGCTCAATATTTGTTATATAAATATGTGAAAAAAATTATAGGGCATAAGCAGAAACCTAATGACAAGGACAATAAACTTAGACAACAAATTGGTAGCACTGCAGGAATTCCCAAAGTAACAGACTGAAAGATTAAGATCCTAGTGGATAAGCTTGGAAGGGACACGGAGCTGAAGAGCAGGGCTTAATAGGAAGAAAGGAGGAGAAAAGAGTGAAATAAGAAAAAAGATGCAAAAAATAGTTAATGGTAGAGAACAATTATCACAACTATGTAGAAAGCTAGAATGGCAAGTTCAGGGGAAGGGTTAGGTATACGGAGGAAGAAATAGGAGAGCCAAAGACAGGTTATTTTACAGAATAGTGGAGGTGATGTTGTTAGAAGCAACAGACAATGGGGAAAGCTAAGGGAAAACAAAACACCAGAGCCACAAAGCGGGACAGGGTCAGATGCCGTTGGATACACCTGTGTCCCTGTAAGTCATCACTGCAAAAAACTCAGTTAAAGATACAAGGACGAATGACAAATTAGCATAACTTTCACCTATACAATCCAGTAAAAAAATGTACTCTAATAATGGAGTGTTTCCTGTTCTCCGTGTAAGAACAATAGCTTTAGTGCCTCAAAGTAGCATAGCCTGTGTGTTGTCTTTTTTCCTTAATCGCATAGTGTATTTATTGTTCAAAACACCAGGTTTGAAGGAAATTCAATGAAAAATGGCTGAATGGGTTATGTATCTGCTAACAAAAATATTTTGTACAGCTACAAACAGTCGTGGAGGGGCAACTAGTCACAGATGTGACAGAGGGTTTTAACTTTTATAATGGTTTCTCAACTGCTTACCTTCTTCTCTTCTAACACTTTCCAGTTTTAGTGGCTGAATGTAACCACCATATTTTCCTGGGTGAACTTAACCTTTGGTTTACTTTCCCTTGCTCCTCTGCAAAGAACTTCCTTGGAAAAATCTTTACTTGTCAATAACCACTGACAAAGTACTTGGCTGGAAAACACATCTTCCAGACTGATACTCCCAGGAAAATTTGTTGTGTGCAGCCATACTGGACTTTTGCTTAGCTTTTTCAGGTTTTCAGTATTTTAAATGTATATCATTCTAATGAACATTCTTTTAAACATAGAAAGCACACACTGGAGGACAAAAGACCTAAATCTGCCAAACTTAATTATGCTGAGTAGTACCACAGAGTGGATCAGTGGAATAATAATACTATATATTAAGGTGAGATTCAACATAGTAAAGACAATGTATTATAGAATAGGAATATATCACAAATAGCATAAAAGCTGTTCTCCTGCCTCTTCAACACCTGTAAAATTGATATATGCTGTACAGTCCAACATAATATGCTACTAGATTATTCAAGAAAGAATGAGGAAAACATGCTACAACAAAAACAAGCATCCTTCAGTTGGAGGATGTTCTGATTCTGTCTCTAATCTTAGACCTCTGAAAGACGCATCTGAGCTTCTGAACAAAACACAGCTGGATGTACACTAAAACTATCATTATTTTTTTCTTTTTTTCCTCTAATATATAACATACATACCTCTAGAGATGCGTGTTTGCTTAGCTAATGGATTGAACAAGAGCAATGGTTGAATCATGGAGGCATTGTTAGCCGTCTATACAATAAAATGCTCTGACCATTAGCTTACTCAAGATTTTAAAGAAGTCAACAGACATGGCAAGTTATTATCCACTTCACTTTCACTGCTCTTCTATTTGGAAAAGGACAGTGAGAGCAGAGATGAGCTGTTGTGACACTCCTGGAAAGCCACTTGCTCCTGAAAATCAACATATTTCAACATGAAATGTTTGAAAGTGGTTGTTCCCAAAGGTAAGTTTCAAGAAAGAGGAAGGCAGCAAGAAGCTGAAGTTATTTTTTTTTTTTAGATTTGCATTCAAAATCAATGACTGTTAATCTAGTGCTAAGCATTTCTTCAGAGGTAGAATTTTAAATACTAATTTTCAGGAAGAAAAAATTAAGTGATTACATCACTCTCTCTGCCTTCCTTTCTTGAAGTGTTTCTGGAAAACACAGTGCATTTCGGAGATAATCACAGGAATTTGTGATCCCTCCAGCTCATGGCTATCAGAAAGCTGGGTGCTCTGCTTTGAGAAACACCTTTTGTGGTTCTCCTATCCCAACACTGCCTAACCCAAACTGGCCTGTGAGCAGAGTAAGAAGCTTCTCCTGTTCCACAGTTTCCCCTTCAAATCACAGCATCATTATCTTTTCCTAGTGCTTCTCCTTTGAACAATACTGCATTTAATCTATGACTCCTATCTACCAAAACTCTTCTTCACAAGCAAACCTCCAGCTTCCTCTTTGTGTTCTCCATCCTCCACTCCTCTTTCCAGACAGTATTGCTGTGATGTCTTCCAAGGAGAGGTCAACAAATTATTATGTAATTCCTTTCTCCAGAGTTATATTTTTTCCCCCTTTCTCTCCTTTCACTCACAACTCACTCCTCTTCCAACCATCAGTTCTACCACTAGTTCTACCACTGGACCCAATGACTAGGTCCTGTCTCATCACTGTAGACTCACTGCCTTTTGCTCTTCTTCCCCTCCTATGCAATGTTGACTCTTCCTTTTCACAGTACAAATTTGCTTTCGTTTCAAGAAAATAAACACAAATCTAAAAAATATCAGCCTTTAGCTCAATCTTGACCTCATCTCACGCTACAGGTATTGTACCAGCTGCCTTCTTCAGTTAATTAATATGCTCATTCGCAGCTTAAAGCTGTTCACTATCTTCTCCAAATACTCCAAATACTACCCATCTCATGTCATTTGCACTCAACCAGACTTGTTCAGATTCAGTGCTCCACCCTCCTCCTTCTTGATATTTTTATGAGCTGTTTTCTTGTCTCCAATTTCTAATTGTTTCATTGGCATGCCTTGCAGAAGATCCTTCTAATCCCTCATTACAGTCTTCTGTTCCTTCAGATTCTGCTCTTGTTCCTCCCTTATCTGAGCAACCTCAAACACGCAAATTCAACTCCGCATGCTGAGAGCAAACAAATCTGCCAAATTCTAAATCACTAAGATTCTTTATACATACCCTATTTTAAGGTCTCCCCTATTCACTTGCACGGCCAAAACTCTTGTCCAAACTCTTAGCACTTTACATCTCAGTCATGACAATATCCTTTCTTTGCTCCCAGTAAAAGGAATTTCTCTCCTCTTACTCATTTAGAGTGCTGCTGATTCTCCAAGGTCGTCGTTTGAGATGTCTCTTCACATCTTTTAGTTAGCTTACCCTTTTTCATCACATCAAATACAAGCTGCTTGTTTTCACTTTCAAGAGCTTTACTGCCTGCCTCTGCCCTTTCTCTTCCTCCATTATCTCTCAGTTACTCTTAGAGAATAGACAATGCACGTTAAGACCATTTCAATCACTATTGCTTTACTGATTTTTTGTATTCCCTATCTGACCAAATTCACCTGAGATCTTCTGTCTTACATGCAGCTTAGAAGTCCTTATGGGTCTGTATCTTTTAATGCACAACACTATGGCATCCTGGTCTACGAATATATTCTTTAAGTATTATTATAACACAAATGATAAGCAAGCAAACAAAAAAAATTATGCATGGTTTTTCTGCAGATACCTGTAGCTAGGAAGCTACCTACAGCAAGCACAACCTGAGGGCAAGTTCTGCTCCAGTACTCTGCATAAGCAGAATGATAGAGAGATGTTGCAAATTTAGGGGTATTTAATGCTTAGCTGCAAGATACAAAAGGGAAATCTTGTACCCTGAAGCAAAACCAACAACATTAAGAAAGACTCCCACTAACTGTAGTGGATCACATTAGGTTAGGACCCTCAGTGGACCACATTTCTCCCCTCCACACACATACTATCCTCGCAGCCCTCCCAGGAAAGCACAGAGGAATGAATGTAAGTGTGTCTCACCGAGGGTGCTTCTCCCTCTGAATATTTCTGTTGCGATTGCATCCTTTTCCTCTGCTTCTGTCAAGAAGCTCTGCATTAAGAACATAACAGAGCCCCTTCTGAGCAACTGAAATCTAGGTGTTGTTGAGGAATGCATAATTTTTCACCTTGGAGTTTCCATTCTTTCCCAGGACGCTTCCTTCCTGGAGATGTCATTAGACTGTGAGCATGGAAAGGAAGAAAAAAATACTGTGCAGAAAGGAAGGAGATCAATGCACATGGAAAGGCGTAGAGGCAGAGCTTGTCTTCTATTGCTCCCTGACTTCTCAACATCTTAATTCTGTCAACAATAGCATCATCATTAATAAAGATCTTGTGAAATCTTAATCTTTGTAGATGACAGGATAAAACACAATGGGCACAAAAGCCATTTTTTTTTCCTGCACAATGAAGCCTTTTTTTTTTTTTTTTTTTTTTAACTTAAATATGCACAGTTTTTTTTCAAAGGTTATCTTCCAATCTACAACCCACCACAACACAATCAACTGTTCCACTGACTAGATTTGGATATCTTCTACAAGAACAAAGGAGGACATCATTGACTAAAACACCTTCCCCACAATATATGCCTTTTCCTATCTTACATAGTAGTATTAAATACACCGTATTTTAATATCAGCTTGAAAAAAACAAAGTGAGTTTAACACTTTAACAACACATGAGAAAAGCTTGAAAGGCAAGAAAGTTGAGGGACATTCAACATGAGAAGAAAATATTTAGGTTCTAGGGCAACCTCTCACTGTGCTGAAGCCTTGTCTGTTTTATAGAGGACAAACTGTTCTGGTTTGCATTTCAAACCATTCTAAAGGCAAGACGTGTCTCCTTCACACTTCATTTTTGGCACACCAAGCTCCTGGCCTGAACACTTACTAATTCACTTTGTTTTCCTCTCAGATATTATGAAAGAACATGATTGTCTATCACAATATGTGCCTCAGAACCAAAATCGGTAACTGATGATCCAATATAAGCGTGTTACAAAGAAAAAAAACAAAAAGTCTGAATGCTATCCTGAGATTCAGCTTCTCAGATGCATTAATGAGACTTAAATAAAACAATGCAAACCAATCTCCAGCCTTGTCTGTTCCTGCCCACCTCCCCAGGCTTTGCCCACTCTGCCCAGATTTCGTCCCCCATTTCAGCCCAGCCCGGGGTGTGCAGGTGCCTGTTGGCTGGGGCTGGGGCTGTCCCCAGACGTCCTGCTCCATGGCAGGGTGGTGGCACAGGCCCTGGTAGTAAGGTCCTGCTCTACCACCGCGGAGAGTCCATGCCAACACCAGTCCTGGGGGCCTGCTGGCTCTCACAGTGCCCTGGTACCCCAAACTCAATACAGTGGCTTTTAATTTAAGGTTAGTAACAAAATATGAAACACAAGATACAACAGTTAATGATCACATCTGCATCATATCACTTTCTGAAAACTAAATGGCATCTTCTTGCACCAATCTGATGTACCTTTTTATGAAGAAGTTAGTTTTAAATTGTGAGCTATCAGTTCTTATGCAAAGTTGTATAAGGTGGATTCCACCACCAGACCCTGAAATTACCCCTCTACAGAGGCACATCAGATATAGAATCCAGTACATATATATTTTTAATCCATAAGCTATAGGACCAAAACATAATTATAAATGTCAGCGAACACGCAGTAGGTGTCATCTCCCGCTTACAGTGATAAACATAGACTACTTGAACGTAAGAGCCATTGGTCTCAGCACTTCTGTTAAAGTTCAAGAAAGTCATACAGTTCTACACCAAAAATTTGAGCACCCACCCCTATGGTCTCTTGGCGATGCTAACTATATTTTAAATACCAGAGGGAAATTTTTATGTTCTGAACCTGACTTGAGCTTCAATATCATTAATACTGAATTTTAAATCAGGAAAAGAAACTGTTACAGCTACAAGTACTGTTGCAAACTTCTTTAAATGGACCGTCACATAATGAAGTTTCAAACTTACTCCATCGGTCATACAGAAATTGCTCATACCAAATGATACAGATGTGAATGGTGGTACAAATGTCCTTGCTGTAAGGTTTTGGGTCATCTATGCTATTTTATACAGGCAATTTTTTTTTTTTTTTTTTTACTTCCCCACCTATTGTTTATGATATGTAGTGATTACCTAAGGAAGTTATTTATCTCCAGATCTTTCCATTCTCTTCATCTAGACATGTTTTGACTACAAGTCAACAACGGTTTGCATATTCAGATCACTTCGTATCAGCATTTTGTATTTCATATGTCAAGAGTGGTCAGTTCTAATGCGGATTCCAATGGAAAAATCTCTAAATTCAGGGAAAGCTCTTTTGGGGATTATTCTATCACCTTCCCTGGCATCTTTTCTAAGCCAACGCTCTTGAAAAGAAACTATATGCAAGTGACCTTTTTTTTTTTTTTCCTCCAGTTGAGACAGAAGAAAACTGAGACAGTTTCACTTTTCCATTTCTCTTCTCTCCCTTCTCTGCTATTCTCCCCAACTATATCTGTATTAGCTCTGATAACCCAATCAAATTACAGCCCAGACCATTAAACTCTTCTTAACAAATCCCTCTTCAGTCCTAGTTCAAAGCTAAAACACAGAGACGCTGTGTGCCATTAAATGCTTCTGCTCCTCCCTAGAAATGGATATATTTGTTAAGTAGGTGAAGTGATTCTTTTATGGGCAGTTTTTAAAGGGTGCCAGATAAAAGGATGCTATATAAATGTAAGATACACTTTTCCATCATCCAATATCTCAGTGAAAGGTTGTAATTAGTGTACGCGCTGCTTAAAATAAATCAGAACTTCACATTCAACATCTCAAATGCAAAAACTTGACAAGATGTAGATTACTTTATGCTGGACATAAAAAGCAGCCTGTAGTAAAATATTGTAATGATGGTCTGAAGAAGCTTTGAAATCAATAAATGGCAAGTTCCTGAAATTAGGGAGGCCTGACCTGCTCTGCTAGGAACAGCTAGTACATCCCATATATCTGGTTTTACTTGACCTTAAATTTCCTGCAATCCTTTTCTTTCTGGCTAGTTCTAAATTCCATTAAAGTATTTTGTTGGTGCTGCTGCTTTGGTTGGCTTTTGAATCTAATTTTATATTAGAAAAGATACAGTAAATGTTTAAACAGGAGAGAAATGCTAGGAGAGCAGAGTGTTCTTAGCACTGCTGGATGTTTCTAGCCTGTGATTTATTTGCAGTGTAATTCAATTATTAAAAATAGACAGTATTTTTATATCTTTCAATTCTGCTATACACCAAATCACAAAAGCCAGATATTTTCTATTAGTGTTTGATAGCATGTGACTACTGAAGCTATAAAAAAAATAAAGGGCACTTACAGTTTTAGTATAAACTATGATTAATTTTTATTAGGATGATACATTTATATATTATAAACTGACAATTTATTTGTAGATTTTTTTTCCTGCAAGTTTAGTAGCTTCCCTTGGCGCAGAATGCAGAATTGTATATGAGATATTTGAGTGTCTAAAACGATGTATGATAAATGAAGTAGCATGCTACTTATACGCTTATCATGTTCCCTGACTAGCAACAGGTTCAGCAAAGGGCACAGCCAGTAAATGAAATTTTCCACCAGGACAATATATCATCACAAGAAATGTATGCGTTGGAAACGTACAAGCTTGCTCAAGATGCGGACAAGGTGTGAAATGGTAAAAAATGAAAAGCAGAAACAGCATATAGTAAATTTCAAATTCAGCTCTATTTCCATATTGGCTGAGCCTGGCGCTTTAACCGTTTGAAGGCGTGCAGTTTAGAAAATAACAAATACACCTGAAAAAACTTATATATGGCTCCGTTTTAATGCTAGGATAAACTTCCTGTATTAGATAGTCTATAACTTCTTTTGAGAAAAGTAACTGCAAAGCATCTCATGAGAATACTTTCTTAAATCCGCTTCAGAGTCAAAAGATAAAGCAACATTTTTAAATGCATATTTCCTACTCAGAGTCACAGGTTGAAAATCTGCTCCAGGATACATTTATCATAACTTTCAACACTATGGAGAGCACTAATTAAAAAAGAAAAAAAAAAAAAAGAAGAAAGAAAGAAAAAAAAAAGGAATGGTATCTATATTTCCCAGCGGAATTTAGTTTGTTTATAAAAAAAAATACTTTATGATAGAAATTTCTGGCATATTACCATGGAGCCCTAACACTAATAAATACTCCTGTTTTTGTGCAGCAAGGTACACCAAATACAGAGCAAGAACTTCTTGGCATTCTGGAGCGAGGTGGAATCACTACTAAAAATACACTGCGGGTGTCTGTTTTTATGGTTAGCAGCTGTACACTCTCACTGAAGGGAGCACTGGGAAAGCTGATGAAATTTTGGAATTTCACCCAAATTAAGCTTCAAAAAAGTTGTGAAATTTAATTGTTCCACTATTGAATATCTAGCATAATGCCACTGGCTTGTGACTATCTATCGTGGAAGCAACTCTATTTAAATACACCTTTTCATAAATTTATTAAACTGAGGACCAATGTGGCTCTCTTCCTGCATCTTCACTGGCTGAAATATGCCTCTGCAGAGACTTGGCTGACTCACTTGTACTGTACACAGCAATTCCAAAACCATAGGTAGTGCTAATAACAAACATTCAGTCAAACTCAGAATCTGGGCATAATATCCTGCTTCTGCATTTTTCTGCCAGAAATTTCTCCTTCTCTTATCTTTTGCCATCTTCCTTCCAACTTGCAACCCTCCTCTCACACCCCACTAAAACCAGAAGTAAAATCTACATCCAGTCATGTTCAAATATTAATGTAATAAATGCTCTGCTTCTGTTAATTTCTTTCCTACCAACAAACATTGTGATGGGGGTCTTGCTCCTGTGGGCCAAATCATTGGCGTTATTACATACGTATGAGTGACAACAGCTAAGGTCTTCTGACATAGAAAGACGCATGTACAAAAGAATAATATGTATTTACCAAAAGAGAAGTTACCTCTCTTCTGGATGTGGAAAGACTTGTCCTGCTTACTCTCTAAGCTGTATGGCCTTTCCTAGTGACAGCACTGATGCAGATTAGCCAAATATTTTGACTGGAGAACCCGAAAGTCTTTCTGGTGCCCCATGCCTTTAGAGGGAATTATTCATCCCAGGTGTTTAGGCTTTACATCTTCCAACTTGCTGGTGAAATTGTCACCTGACTGACATCAAAGAAGATTTTGCAACTGCCCCCAAAGTGGCCAGGATTTCTCTTCACTTGTTTATTTAATCCTAGACTTTCCTGCATTATGCTCTTTGGCATAAAAAGAAAGAACAGAAGAGCACTGAGAGCTCCTTTGGGTTTACTGGGCTTTCCTACCACAGAATTTCAGGAAGTTCATGTTCTTTCTACATTTCCAGCAAGGAAGGACCCTGTCAAGCTGTGGTGCTCTGGAAACATAGCTCTGAATTTCAAGTTTCAGCAAAAGAGCCTATGAATCCTACAAGTAAAATGAATCTTTTTCTAATGCAAAGTTGAACAGGACCATTTGCTGCAAACCTCCAATTTGTGCCCTTTGCTCTCTCCTGCCGCAGGTCCCATGATCTTTGGTATGTCTGGAATACAAGGCCCAGTCTGCTTGGCACCCAAGTCAAACACAGAGGGTTTACACACTGTCTGGTAGCTCTGCCACGGAGTCCTGGGCTGAGCACTGACCATCTTCCAGGCGCAGGCTCCTTCTCAGCACTGACCTCAACAGACCCCATTGGCTCTATCACCACTTTAACAGCACAGGCATTTCTTGTGCCTCTGCTTTGGGCCACAGTCTGAGTTCAAACCATCAGGCACAGCCCTGAAGTTGAAAAGTCTCTCCTACAGTCAAGTTCTCGTATTCTTTTGCAAAGTAGTATTTCTTTATGCCTTTTTTTTTTCTTCACTATATCATCTCCCCCTTTTTTGACAATTGGCTATTTTCACACTATTCTCACAATGTCTGTCATTTCATCCTGCCTTTCTTGGATGGGTCACAACTTCCATGAACACCATCTTCCATCTAGTTTCTGTTCCTTCCCCCCAGATCTTCTGTTGCTAAGATTAATTCATTTTTTCTTTAACTTTTTGGAATTTGTCAGCTTAACTTATTATATTGATATTTGCATCCTCAAAACATGCAATAGAGATTGGCACTTTCCAACAAAATCTAGACCTGGTTAATTTTCTTCCTATTTTGCAGAGGTAAACATCAGACACCAGATTTACATCAGACCTGCAGTTAGCCTTCCTGACATCTTTTTATTTGCCACCCTTCCCACAGGTGTGAGTGAAAACACAGACAGTTCAGATTCATCACTATTGACAGGGCATAATGCAACATGAAATTGCTCAAAATGGCTTACAATTTTTTGAACAGACTGTCAGGGAAAAAAACTATTTAGAAGGACTGGAAGAACTAACAGTTCTACTAGTTTTGCAAACCTTAGCTTGCGAAAGAGTACATTTCTTTAACTGTTCTACACCTTTTGGTTCTGTGACTTCAATACCTTTCTAATAGCTTCATTTCTCTGATACCAATAATGTAACATTTACCATTATAAAACATATTTTCCCATAAATCGTCATGTGTGGAAACAATGACTCTTAATTAAGAGAGATATCAACAACTGATTTCAAAAGCCTGGGGACATTTTACTTTCAGTCTAAATGACACTGTAGTTTCTAAAGCAATCATTTGGTATCTGCATGGTCATTATAATTTATTCTGCTTTCTTCCTTAATAACATCAGCATTCTATATCACAATTTGGCATGAAATACTTACCTTTACAGGAATAATTCTAAAATAAAGAAAAAAAAAAAAGCAAAGGGGAAAAAAAAAAGTCAAGAAAATCTAGGAGAAATAAATGCTTAAATAAATTCTCTATATTTCCTACAAAATAAATTTTCTATAGCAGACTTGGAACATGAATGAGTTGTCCATACAAATGTGTTTATCCATGTTTCAAAGTGCTGTATAGACATTGTGTTTAAGTTCTAAGCAATGTTTATGCAGATTTTTCTAATTCTTGAAATTTCCACAGATTTTCTTCTAAAGAATTCATATAATAACATTCCTATTCGACCTGACTGAAGATTTTTATAACATTTGTTAACAAGCACCTTAAGAGCTCAGGCCAGAACAACTCATAGTGGCTCTAAGGAGTTTCCTAGTCAATTTGGAGACCCATGGAAAAGCACCAGAAGCAGCAAATTAATCTAAGAGGATATATTCATTCATTCTTTTGACTTCCTGAAGACGATATGAGAAACAATCAATTAACAGTGAATAGTGAGCAATGTAAACATCCAAGATTTATCATATTTTATATTACCTTGTCATGTTTAAAAAAAAAAAACAAAACACACACACACACACACACACACACACACACACATACAAAGGCTCCAATATGGGGTAGCACACAGTATTTCCTCATTCTAAATGATCAACTGGCCCAACGTCCTGAACTATGTTAATAATCCTACGCCTCACAGACTGCAAGACCGAGAGAAATAAAGCTCTCCTTACATTCCCCCTTGTCCTTAATGTAGTTTTAGTGGAATTCTTCTATTGTCACCAGTCAATTGTTGATTTTAATAATACACAGACTAGTATCATCTTTGATATTCTCCCTTAGAAGACAACTAGATAAAATTTCATGAATTTATGGATGTTACAGAATTTATATATTTACTTGGGTGAGGGAGAGAGAGACAGCTACAGAACAGGAAAGTCAGAAGAATTAGACCCTCTCTTCCACGAACAATAAACTTTCCAGTCTTTAAATGCCTACAAAAATTAAATGATGTCAATAGACTTGGTAGCATTTTAAATTATCTCCAACAGAAATAGTTCACTTAACTAGGGTCAAGAGGAAAGACAATGGAAAATAAATGGCTTTTGTGGTCCATTTAAAGCACAGCCTCAAAAGTAAAAGTGGTGATTGCAAGTGCTATAAGTCTGAGGTTACATGAACGTAATATTAACTTTACAAATCAAGAACTTTATGATGAAATGGATCTCTTCATCTGAAAAGGCCCAACTGCTATTCACTACTTTGTGGTCTGTGGAGACGTTATCTGATCGCTCCGTGATGTATTCGTGGTTTGTAAAAATGGGGACCCTAATGATCATCAGAGTCCAAGTATCTTCCCTGGGGCCTTTTTAATCTGCTGACTCTCACTGAAAATCTACCAGCAATACTGTCTCCAGAGCACCAATCATTAACTCATTCATAGTCACAGGAGCAAGGGTCCGGGGTTAGCAACTATTAATTAGTTTAATTATTCCCTGGACAACAATTACAAACTGCAAGATCCTCTTAACATCCATTCTCAAATCTTGTCTTTCTGCAATGCTAATGCTTCTAATGGTTTCATTTACCACCACTTACTGATCACATTCACTATAGTATATTGTTTCGGATGGACAGGATGGAAAGCCAATACCTAATATTGACCCTTACAGTATCCTGTGATTAGAAAGGCCGCCCCTACTATCATTAGCCACATAGTTCTATTGAAAAACATATATATTGTTTGTGAAAGATTTGTGATATTTCTCCTCTTTCACACGTGCTTACAAAATTAATTTCCTGGAGAAATAACAGGATGTTTTTCAAACGACTCTCTTCAATAATGCACTTGTACATCATAATACTCCAGTCGCACAATTTGATGTTTAGGACCATTTTAGCTGATGCTGATGTGCACACGGTGCAATTTCAAACCAATTCCCAAACCTTTATTAGAAAAAATAACAAAGAAAAGAGGCACAAGTGTACAGTCTGTGCTTGGCAGAGGCTAAACCCTGCGCAGTGCTGAGTCACTTTGATACTCTCTGGAGTTCAACCATAAAAAAATAAATTAATTAATAAAATGCTCAGAATGCGTTTGAATCATTCCTAAAGAAACGGTTCAGCCTAAAAGAAAACTCAAAAACTAACTGTATAAGCCTAGTTTCACCTTCTAAGAAATATAACACACCTTTTCTGTGAAAGGCAAGATAAGATGTCCACGCTCAGGACGACTTTGGTAGGACAAACAGATAATTCATTTAACAACAGAAGGAAGCACATCAACTTTTAAGGTTGTGTTAATAGAGGTGTTTGGGGCAGTAGCACCTGCTACTTTAGTAGGCATTTTAAAGGCTCTCTCCTGGACAGTGCCTCAGCTACACACAAGTAAGTGGAAGCAGCAGTGTTGCTTTTAAATGTGCTGTAAGATTGTATTTGTGAGCATTTGATGTTCTTCTTTAATAACCTCAAGTAAAAGGCTGAATGAATTCAACAACAGTAGCTGAAAAAAGTGCAATGAGTCATATTATAGGAAAATGGAGAAAAGGATACAGGACTCTCCACTGAACACAATCCTATATTGTAGGCAATCTGTGATAACACCCTTTTCATTTCAGTTCAGTCCCATAAAATTACCACTAACATTACAACTCATGCAGAACACAGATAAATGTAAAAATGTCACAGAATTCTTCCAGATGGGACTTTTAGTTCCACTAGATCACCATCTACTTTTTTACTTGTCTAATATTTCATTACAACCTTCCATAAGTTAATTTTCTTTCCACTGACCATGTAAATCACAAATCAATTTTCATTTAAAATGCCTGACTACAGATTGCTCCTGAAAGCTCAAAGCATATGCTTCAGTGAGCTCTCCAACATTCTTAGTGCACATTAGAAAAATGTTGTGGTTTTTTAGAAATCTTTTTAAAGGAATTAATTTTACATTAAAGTCTGGCATGAGCCCCAAGTTACGGTCCTCCTCTCTTCGCTTTTCGCCCCTCTGCCGCTGCTTTAAAAAGCAGGTGCATTTTTGGAACACGACTGGATGCAGAGCTAAATGTCTTTCATGATAAAATTAAGAACACGATAGTCATTCCGAAACCAAAAACGTCAGGCAAGAATATATACTGCTTTAAATTTGCAGAGAGTAGATATGATTACTTAATCCCAAACCCCTACTGCAATCATGCAGTCCTCTAGGGAAAAGTAGGCAGAAAAAGAGGAAAAGGAGGCAACCCATTCATAGCTCAGTCATTGACTGTCCTTCATTTGAATCATTCTTTTTTTTTTTTTATATCATAGTCTAAAAGAACCTTTGTATAACTCGAGCAGCAGGCTGAAATATATGACTGAATATTGCTAACTTTACTCACAGAAGTGGCCACGCTAAAGACAATGGAATCTGACCGTGAGATGAGCAGGATTCAGCCTTTAAAACAACATATACAAAATGCTTTATATGAATGCCCAGAAAATATCCTGAAACCGTATTCTCTGAGATGCTATTTTCCTATGTTAACTTAAATACCGCCATGTGCACCTGCAAATTCCCAAACATAAATCTGTAGCCATAAAAGAGCAGACTAGACTCAGGAAACCTGGCTGCTACAACTGGCTTTGTGACTGTCCTGCTGAGAAACACAGGGCAGCCCCTTCACTACAGCGTGCCTTCCACATTTGTAAACAGTGAACAGTGAACAGTTATAGTGAATGGTAAATTGGGATCACTTACATCAAATATAAGTATTTGCTCAATCTGGTTTAGGTAGGACTGATTGTGTCCTCCTGCTACTCTTTTTACAGGGAGACTACATTTCCTCACACCAGGAATTCCTGTGCTGTTCAGTTTGGAAGTGTTTCCACAGGTTCCTATTACTACAGGACTGAAGCACCAAACCTGGAAGGTCAAATACATCAACAGAGCAATTGGGTGTCTTGGGAGCAGGAAGAGCTGTTTCTTCCCTTGGAACACCCCTTTCTGAAGGAATGGTCCCAAATCACCAAAGTGTAAAGGGGAGAGAGGTGCATGTTTCCTCTCAGCCTCTTTCCTGAAGTTCCTGGTCTGAATCCACATCTAGGCTTCCCTTTCACTTTGCTGTGTCTTGTTTTCCCTGCTCACCTGGCACTACCATATTTACTAGGAGTCCCTGGAGTTTCTGGATTGTCCTTCCATCTCCGAAGTTCACTTCTCTACTGTTTTTCATCACTCCACAGCAGCTATCAGGAAGTGAGTCTAGCTTTGAATCCCCACTTTCTGAAGCACTCTAACACTGGGATTCTAGCTGGGGGCTGATGGAGAGGGTGTCAGTTTAAATAAGACTCCATGTCCATGACAACTGAAAGCAGTTCCCTGGGAAGTGGGGCTCTTTCTCATAATGCAGTGTGTCAGTGCTGACCACTGAAATGGAGGAGAGGCCCCTGAATGGTCTCTGTTACAAGCAGGGTCCTACCGAAGTACTTGCAGGTTATACTCAGCCAAACCTTAAGATCTTCACACAGGGTTTTTGTTGTTTTTTATTTTAAACCCAAGCTCCCAATGCCAGCGGGGCCTCAAGTATTGCATCCACTGTGAATTTGTGTCTCAAACTGAGAACCGAGAGCCTGTGGACTTGGCTCTGTGCTGCCACATCACGCTCACCACTTCGAGTTGGCCACTTACACCAGCGAAGTGGAAGGACTTCAGATATGAGGAGGTGTGGGGCAAAACATCTGCTTTGTTTCCTGATTTAGAGAAAACCCATCATCTAGGGAGGAAGCTATGCGAAACAGTGAAGTCTCAAAAAAACATGTCTATGAATAGTCAATAGAATGCTCTGGGGTTTTGCATCATTTGTGTTTTTATTTGTCCTGCAAGGTTTCTTTAATTATTTTCTGTTCAGTCAGCAATGGATTGGCAAATACATCCGATGACCGAGGTGAGCAACCAAAGAGGAATCCCGACTAGTGTGGCCGGAAAGCAGGCCAGAGACCAGAGTGCCTTTCTGTTAACCAGATCCTCTGCCTCTCTGTATTACTTGGTGAGGTAATTCTGCTAGAGGTTCCTGGATGAGAAGCCTAACTGAACCCTCAACAGTAGAAGTAGATGCCCAATGATCATAGTGACAAGCTGGGATTTAAGAACATAAAAATCTTAAGGCATATTAGAAAGTAAAAGCACATGAGAAACACTTCTGCACTAAAGGGCAAAAGAAACAGGAAAACAAAACAAAACATATAAAAACACAGACATGTACTTCTCACAGTCTTTCAGTCTTTTCAGCCACTCATGTTTTCATGAACTCTGAGTACTTCTGGATGAAGAGATCAGCATGAGTATAAAAAACATGATTTTGGGGAAGCCACTGTGAATCCACCCTAGTAAGTACAGATTGCAAGTTCAGATTTAAACATTTATAGACCCATTCCAGTGCCTATCAGTACATTTTTATATGTAAACATTTAGGCATTCCATTTGGAGCATTTTGCCTGCAATTACTAAACAGAACATTACAGCTGCCAGTGGCTAAAATCAGAGCTGCCAAGTAACATTTAACGCTGGAAGTGCTTATGGTAGAGGGTTATACGCAACGTTGTAACCTGGACATTCAGTGCTCTGAAAGAAGCCTCTTCCTAAATAATACTGCTCTGAATCATCAATAATGTAGGATTTGTATTTATTGCATGTACCAGTCACCAATCATTTCTTTCTGAAGCACTAATATAAGTTTAAGGCTATGTCAACATTAGAAAGTAATTTGGTGCCGCATCAGCGGGTGCCTAGGTGGAGGCAGTTGGTGCTAACTCCCTCTAATCTCCTCTATAGGCAGTTTGGGGTTTTTACTTTGGACAATATTTACTCTGGCTTTCTGCACTGAATGTATGGGGGTCCTCTAGCTGTCCCAGGGCCAGCCATTGGTTTGGATGTTTGTGCCTCTTCTTGGCTCTGTAAAGCACCTGTGTGACCCGCTCTGTCATTTAGTTTCCTCCAGAAGGAATCCACCCTGCATGGCTCATACTAGCATGGAGGTAAACGGTGAAAACAGGGCGATTCATTTCAAACCTGCACCACTGCTCTAAATGAAAATCCTCATGCAGATGCAGTTTAACATACAGTAACTTTTTCTTTATGAATAGGTTACCTCCTGCCTTCCTATGCCACTTGAACACAATCAGTTTTTAACACCATTAAGTTTAGGTTTCTGAGCTCCAGTTTCTTAATCTCCAGCATGCCATTTATGAAATGATAAGATTGGGAGATAAGGAGATTGTAGGTGGAATGCGACTGTGTATAAATAGCTCTATATTGGAAATCTCATCCTTGCCTGTTATTTACTTTTCTCCAAGTACGATAATTATATTTGTATAGGTATAGGTAGAGATACAGCTTAGAAGCTACATTACAAAGCCACAAGAGTTCCTGAACTTGTTAACATGATGGTTGTCATAGCTTGTTTTGTTTTGCATGAGCAAGAGCTCATTACTGAGAGCTCTTGTCATTCACATCGACTTGTGTCTTCTTAATGGACCGTTTCTGAAAAGAATGGCAGGATATATATATTTCAGTTCAAACTGTGCCTTGGAGTTTTGCTCCCACTGAAGTCAATGGTACTTCAGGACAAAGCAAACTTTATAGCTTGCACTCTTACAGGCACGTTCCCTTCTCTTGCTCATGGTGCCTTTGAGGGAGACCAAGAGCAGTTTTCAAATTATTTTGCTTTCAGGCATTATTTCTTCTCTACTAGGATTACTCCCTAGTTCTCCTCTACTAGGTAACTCCCTTTCCCAGGTTCAAAAGATGCTACTGTTCTTTATATTCCTTGCAGTGCAGTAGGCTGCCATGATGCAAATACACAAGTGCCACTCTGTACTGTATAGAATGGGTATCACTTGCTGTGCAAAAGAGGTGACCTAAACCAAGTCTCACTGCTGGGGAGGGTAATAGCAGCACTGCTTCTGTAGCAATCCCCTGCCAGGCAATTCATGGGCTGACACTGATGGTTGCTCTGAAGGGAGTCACTTACCCTCCAAGCTAGAGGTAAGACGCCAGATAAGCAGTAGCCTGTAAAAAAGGATTAAAAAAATGGAGAAAACTGGGGGAAAGATTAAGATAATTTACCCTCGTTTATTGCATCCATCATAAGCCCCATTGTCAATATCTATTGTGCAAGTACCTGACAAACTTCTGCTTCTATCTTCTCAAAAGCCTCCCTCGTACAGAAAGTTGCATACCTTTCAGGGGTTTATTATAAACTGGAAGTGAGTAACAGTGCGATATCAAAGGAAATAAAACTCCAGTTGCTATTGCTGCTGGGGTTGCCTTCTGAATGTGGCTTATACAATATTTCATCTGTGCTGACACCTTTCACTCTCAATTATTTGGCTGCTGTCAAAACAAATCAATCAAATTATAGCACTGTGTCTTCATGTTACCATTTCACTCCAAGTTAGCTGCATTAGCTTTGAAATATATGGAAACATAAAATTTACCTCTATCATTTATTTAATACAACTTTCTCCCCTGTGATGTTATCTCACAAACATAGCAAACTCAAATTATCTGATGCCAAATGCTGAATATATATAAATACTACTAAGGAATTTTAAAGCAATGGCACTCACGGGAACATAAATGCATAAAGATACACTTGATAAGTCTTATACTTACAACTCATGATAAACTTCTGACAAATGGAACAAATAGTATATGTTTTTAATTTTGGTTGTGACTGGGCAAGGTGCTCATATTAGATAAATGTAATTTCATAAGATACAACTTTGAACTACCAATATCCCAGTAAAGAGGGATAAAACAAAGATTTAAAGAACTGATTTTGTTAGCAGTAAAATGAAAAAAAAAAAAAAAAAAAAAAAAAAAAAAAAAAAAAAGACTGAGTCCAAATATTTTTTTAATCATGTTGGGTGCTGAGTGGGTAACATTGTCTTCGGCTACAATTCAGAAATATTGACTCAGGAAAGGAAAGGCTAAAGTCTAAAGGAAAGGCTCTGAAAGTGATTGCTCTGTTCAGACAGAGGTTCGCAGAACCTGTAAAAAACTGGTCTTGAGAGGTTTTATCCTTTCAAAAACAAACAAAATAAAATGTTGCCAGTGAGTGAATTTTCTGAAAATGTACTCCTATCATTGCTTTTTAGACAGAATTCTTGCCCTGTTTCTCTACTACTTCTAAAACACAGAATCCCAATACACTGGGAAAACTACAACCGTTAGACATTCACCTTTCCTTCATTTAACACTACCGATGTAACGGGAAATTAGTTACGCAGTACAAAATGCATTCAGGAATACTTGGCAGAGGGGAATAACTTCAAAAATCAAGCTGGAATATAAAGGATGGACAGACAGAAATAGTACTGGACGAGGAAAGGGACAACAGACTGAAATGCCATTGGACAAATGAAAAGCGAAGGATACCCAAGGATACACAAATTCCGTAAATCCAAAGCATCAGCATTGACTTGAATAGAACCAAACTACAGAAGTGAGATGAGAAGCTTGTTTTTAAGCTGAAGGTTTTCTTCTAACATCAAATTATTTAGGATAGAAAAATATAGCAACTAAGTGAAGGAAGATTCTGTAAAATAGGTTGAATCTGCAGCTGATTAAGTTCAAAAGCAATATTAATGTTAAAATAAGTACCCAAAAAAACAAGTAAGGTGAGAAATAAACATAGCTCCCAAATTGTATAGCCTTGATGGAAACTTCCAACCCTTTGGCTGGTTGGAAAAAGGAATTAGAGGTCCCAGATAAGGAAAATTCAGCTCATAGTTCCAGATAATGAAATGACAAGAGAGCCTGCTTTAAGTTTATGAACCAGAACAAAACTTACGAATTAAAATGACATTTAGCAAAGATCTAGCTACGTCTAAGCAGCAGTGACCTAAGGCATCTTCTAGAAAAGCATACAAATGAGTATCAGCACATTCTTTACAGGCAGTAAAAGAGTCACAGAGGACATGTGAGAATTGTCTGTGTCCACACTGGACATCTGGAGCGTGCAGGAAAATACAGGTCTTGCAACTGTCCTCCCTACTAAATTGCTGAGAGCAATGGGCTTGTGAACCTTCAAAGAAAGGAAGCAGCTTCAGGGACCAGCTAACAAAATGAGACCAAGGTAAAATGAGTGCAGGATTCCACCTAAAGGATATAGCATCATACTGAGGTCTGGAGCCTCGAGCAAATCTCCCAAACTACACCCTCCTCATTTTGGATGTCACCAGACAGGCTCTGTTTCCATTTCTAAAGCAATTTCAGTGTCAGGCAGAGGGCTTGTTGTTTGCATTTGTTTTCAGAAAAAAAACAAAGATGCTGTATAATGTCTCAAGTTGAATAAACTTTAATAGTAAAGTCACAAGGCATCTTCACAACTTTCCATGGGAATTAAAAAAAAAATCCTCCATTTAATATACAGAACCACATAGACTTTAAAGAAATTTCATTTAAAAAAACTGTCTCCCAGGCCATTAACTTGTATGTTCCATGGGTTCAGAATTCACACTATTAAAAAAGCCCGTAAACCCAGTTGGTCAATAAAGACTTTGTAGTTTTTATGAGTCCCTAAATATATATGTGCTTGATTAGAATTTTGCTGGTCTATCAGGAACGCAAGTTTATATCCGGGGAGTTTTTAAAACATGAATCATAGGGATTTTATTAATACAAATATCATAGAAAAACAAAGGAAATTAAACCACAAAGACTATAAATGCCTAACTTATATCCACCAAGACAAGGAAATTAAGAGTGAAGGCTGCAAATCCATCCTGGTAATCCTTCTATAGCTCACTGTATTGTAGTTAGGTATCTTGGATCAGCCTATGAGTCATATATGCACAAATTGTATGGATGTCCCTATCTATTTGCATGTGCCCCGCCAGTGCATGCAGCATGAATGCTACGATGCTGAAGTGAAGAACACAGTGAGAAGCACTAGCCAAGAATTTTACTTGCATTTGAAATTTCCTTATAAGATCACAGTAAGTTAAGTGCTTAACATTATTGGAATGAGTTTTCTCTACACTAATTTAAATTGTCACGGTCTAAATTCAAGAAGAAGATTAAAGGCTCCTGGAAACAGGTGCAAAGCTATACTTTAAAAGCAGCATTAAAATGCATCCATGTTCTGGTTGACAGCAATTTCATTTACAATCCTGCACACAGAATACTCCTGCCAGGAGCAATATCAGTCTGGGGCAGGGCTAGGAGGATATCTGCTGCCAAATAAAGGGGTACATTCCTATAAATGCCTAGGTCTCAGATACCAGCCATTGCGCAGCTCCTAGCCCACAGGTCATGTCTGTCAGAGGATATTTAACCAATGGGATTTGGGTGAAAAGTTAGTAGAGGAGCAGTCTCCTTCTGTCTTGCCCATCTGCTTCTTGGCATATGAGTTTGGAAACTTAGACTCTGCCACAACATGGCCTCCAAAGCTTAAGTAGGTGTGAACTTTTACATTTCAGATTTGTTTTGCTCCTCATCACTTTGTTGTCCCTCATTCATGTTGTTCCACAACCCTTTCCAGTGAAAAAAATAGGCACATATGGAGTCTATTTTGGATTACAGAACATAGAGACATTAACACTACTGCATTTTAATGTCTCTGACGGTAGCCTTTAACTCATGGGGCAGAAAATACAAGCAACAAATAGCTAACATATTGGGAATGATGAATAAACAACTAGTAACTAATAAATTCCCGAACCTTTCACATTTCCTCTGTGAAGGCAGCAATTTGCCACTGAACAAGATGAACAATTAACATGGAGCCAGGACATTCCCACAGGAGAGAACTTGAAAAGTAGGGGAGAAACAGAACGAAAAGAAGAAAAACAGTGATTTTTCTTCTGTATTTCCTTAGGAGAAGCAGCTTTGCCCTTTCTCCCAAAAGCCACTGTTAGGCGTCCCAAGCAATATGCTTCCTGGGAGACCAGCTAGAGACATAAAACCTTCTACACGTCCTGTCTTTAGGGATCTCTGCCCGCAGCATGTCGAGGGTAAACTCAATGTCGAGGGAATGCAGCCTGAGGAAACCTGCTGTGTGGCTGGCTAATCCTTGGGCGATCTGTGCACTCCAGAGCAGTACACTGGAGGATGCCTGAACTTTTTTCCAAGCAGCAGTATTTCCAAGCAGCTAGGTGAGGAGGGGAGGCTTACGGGTAGCTATCCCATCTCTGGGTGAGCGAGCCCTTCCCAGTGACCATGTTGTGGGCAGCACTTACGCAGTATCACGGCGGGTGTACTTGGTTCGAGGGCTTCACTGAAACTGCTAGCAAATGCAGCTCCTTTTCTTGGTTCTTGTCATTCGTGTTCTGGTTATGTTAGTACAGTGCAGGAGTACCTGGGAATAAACTATTCCTCTAAGTGAAACATCATTTTGATTATTACTGACATTGGTGCTCATTAAAATACATAAGTGAAACACTGCCTTTCTGTAGACTCTGAAAGCTATTTCATGTTACTTGAAGGGGAATACAAATGAATAGGGACTGCATCACTTTAGTTAAAAGCAGAAAATGTTCTAAAAACTGGGATTTGGACGCTAGATCAGTGAGCAATTGAGGTTTGCAGTTTATTTCTTTTCGGTCTTTCTTGTTTTTCACATCTTTCTGGTTTCTGATGTTTAAGCCGTGTGTACATGGGGGAACGGGGATAATGTGTGTTTACTTTATCTGTTATGCAATTAATGAAACAAATCTATGCTAAGATGAAACAAGATCTAATAAACGTAAACAATACATTTTTCCCTTCTGTTACCATTATGTCTTTACTCAACATTATACTGACTGATCAGATCTCCAAGTGGAAAAAATAAAAAAAAAACCCTTTTAACTTTTTTAACCATTATCTCTGTCTTGTGTTACCCATATCAGCGCATTTTAATGGCTGTCTCAGCTCTCAAGATGCTTAATACATTTCTCCTTGCATAGTATCGCAGCTAAAATATGACCTGCCTCTGTTTAAATAATGTAATTTAATGATTTCACATTTTCAGCCACGCAAGGCTTTCCTTCAGCACTGAAGTCTTCCACTAATGATTTGGGGAGATAGTTTGTTCGCTTTTCTTTCAGAACACAAGACTGAAAAACTCTGACTTGGAAATAAATTATTGACATTCACTTTAGAAACAGTACAGTTTGTGGTGGAAATAAAATACACAAAATTTCCAGCTTGTTGATACCTTCTGAGGTTCAAGTACCATCCAAGTTCTGTAATAGCAGAGAAGCCCAAAACACTAATACATCATTGCCAAGTCATGTAATTTATTGGGCCCACCCTTCGCAGAGAGACTCCCAAATTGATATCCACAGAGTGAGAGTAGCTAGAGGCGAGCTGGTAGACCACAGGGTGGCAGGTTTGGAGGTTTTTTTGTTTTTGTTTTCCATTTCTAACACGTATGCCATACTAAAAGTATAGATAAAACCCTCTAACTTGCTAACTAAAACCGCTTTGGCAGTCACCCAAGTGAATAAAAGGATAGGATAAACCTTTAACAAGCTCCTATCACTGGAATAGATTCCCCATTCACAGCGATTTCAACAGGAATGCAAAAGGCCAAAAACATAAACTAAGAAAACAATATAGAATAAAGTCAGCCCCAAAACAGTTATCTTCCTGTTCAGATATACAGAAATGTTATACTTGCATAGAAAAAGCAGATGGGCTTAATGAAAGAATGCCTTTCCATAAATATCGCCTTACTGAATAATATCACAATATATTTCTGGTATACTGAATACTCGGCATTAAGTAGCTATTACTCCCTTGAGGAGATGCTTGAGAAGAACAGCTAAAACGAAGAGGATGCCTAAATAAAGAGAAATGCCTAAAAGGGAGAGAGAAAGAATGCCTCCCTCCAAAAACCTTGAAAGAAATGTGACCTGCAAAAGGAGCTGCAGAGACTGAAACTGTTCAGTTCAGAGAAATGTTTGCCCAAAACTGAAAGAAAAATATTGATGAATACCCGTTTGGATGATAAAAGGAAAACTAGCAGAATGTTTTCTGCATCAGTCAGTAAAAATGGGTCAAGAAGCAATGGACTCAAAGCGGAAATGGAGACAGTCGTATTGTAAATGCATTGCCTTGTAGGACATCTGTCTCATTTTCTCCCTTCCCACAAGTTCATAGCTGTTAATGTGACCCCTCCAAAATTTTTGCTGTTCAGAAAAGCACTCCTGTGTTCCAGATGTAAGAAATGGTTAGGGGATAACAGGTTTATAACTGTGTCTGGAAACAGGGGCAACAGCTTCCTTGGATGGTGTTTAAAAATCGTATCTCCAGCACTTTAGTGCATTCCAGTAAAAAGTTATGGTTGTTGATTTTAACATTTTGCTCAAAGACCTGCTAGTAGAAAGCCCAAGTTCTGCAGGTAAATCTGTGTTACGTTCAGAGATGTTTGCTTACTCTAAAGCAGATGACTCCATTCTGCTACAAGCCCTTAGCATCTCCATAAATGTTACTCCTTGCACATTTCTTGTGCATATTAAATTTGCTTAATATGAGCCAATAAAAATGTATTTTCAAGCAAGAATTCATCTTCCTTCTGTTCACAAGCATTTGACTTATTTGCTCAGGGAACAGAAACGGTATAGCAATGTGTGTGACAAAAGACACAGAGCAATGAACAGAGAATAATCAAACATATATCAAGAAAAATAGTTTTCAAAGAAGCTTAGGATCTAAACCTATCGTCACTTACAGCAACAAAACTCCTATTGACTTAGTGGTGAATCAAGACTATCTAGCAACCGAGTAATTTAACATAAATAAATGTGAAAAAAAAAACTTTCTTTATAAGTAATTGACAGTGGAAGAGTAGGTAATTTCACTGAATAGGTTATACTGTTGTGAGTTATTTCCATATCATTAATCTCTCAACTTTATCAATGTCTTTATTTTTTAAAGAATTTTTTGTTTTCTCTCGTTTTAAACACTATTTCTCTGCTATGATTCTTATCAGTGAATGCTTTATATTTTCTTGCCACAAGCCAACAATCTTCACTGTTTTCTCCAATCACCCTCTGGTCCCATGACTCAGAACCATCTGAAAGTCTTTAAGAAGAAAACCATTGTTAAGCAGCTATGTGGATCACATCAAATTTGGTCAGGTTACTCCTCTAATGAACACGCAGTAGGAATTCAAGTATTTTACGGGATCAGATCTTTTCTGAAGTTCTGATCCATTATTCAAAGAAGTCTTAAGGGAGTCTTTTGAGTTACCCGGCTTGGGTAGTTTGGGATGAAGAGGTTGAAAAGTTTAACGATGAGAGAAGAACAAAACCAGAAAGGACCCAGCTTGGATATCTGTGCTTGACTGCTCTGGGAATTTAGGGACAGCAGAAACGAGAACAACGAGAATAGAGAGTAGATAAGTCACAAAACAACATGAAAACACATTCCTGATTATTTAGATTGGCCATGGTACGGCGAGACTTAAGGGAACTGGAAGTTGATGAAATTGGTTTGTTGCTGCAAAGGCTTCTGAGTATACCTGGCTGTAACACACATTCTGTGATTATCCAGAGAGCAGAGACCAACCACATTCAGCGCCGTTAATGATTCCACACAGCAGAAAACGTCTCTGGAATCACAGCATTCTCATCCGACTCCCACTTTCACTTACACATGCATAGGTTAACAGGCCATACAGGAAGCAATGAAAGCATACAGCATCATTAAGGGCTCTCAAGTGCTACCTTGACAAAGTCACTACATTTCTTTGCCTACTCACCTCCAACTAAAGTGGGCAACGGGACTTGTACTGCAAGTTTAAAGGCAAAGTATGCAAGGCAAGGCACACAGGTGTGGGGTGTAGAGAAGCAGCCAGCTGAATTCATGGCTCCTTTTCCTTTCAAATATTTTACGGATGACATTGCCTCCATGGAAGGGGAACTGCACCTGGTGATCCAACCAGAACCTATTTGATCCTATACTTCTGCGTACAAGTAAGAATCACAGAGGAAGACTTTTCAGCCAGATCATCACTTGCAAAACTTACTTGGCGATGGAGTCGCTCCTTTTAGCCAAGAACTAGATACCCATGGCTAAACTAAAGAGCAAAGGTTGCCTGGCTTAATCCCTACTCTCCATCTCTGCAACGCAGGCAAATTAATGACGTAAGAACTGTACAAGCTTATGTTTATTTATAATACCACATACACTGCAACCATAACCTGGAACACTCCAGAGTGGAAAGATACGTTTTTATAATGCCTACTTCCTCATTAAGATTTCATCACCCACCTACGCTAAAAAGGCACTTCTCCTTCACTTTGTTATATCTGCTTTCACCCGCTCCTGTTCCTGCATTATTTTTTTTAATCTCCAGATCCCTACTTTACATGCACTCTCAAATTTTAAACAAGCAAAATTTGTGCATTAGTGTGTCCTTTTCATCTATGATTTATGAATGACAGGTTCTTTGGGGCAGCTTAATGGTATGAGAGAGACATTATTTTAAACATTAAAGTGAAAACCATTTACAACTATGATGAGAGGTCTGTTGACATTAAACTTTAAAACATGCACAAGGTAAAGGCAAGTAGATGTGCCAACAGGTAAGAGTACTATGCATGTGGTTTATACGGAGTTTGTTCTGCACATTTGCTGTCTCTTCCTTTCCCCTGTTTCACAACCTGTAGGATAAGGTGCTTTAAACAATCCATTAAGTCCTCGGCAGCAGCCAGAGTTTAATCACCTAAAAAGTACTTTGGGTGCAGCATGAGCAGGCATTTAATAAAACACCCATTCTGTCTGTGGAAAACTTTTCTTACCATTTATGTCAGCAAGAAACGAAGAATAAACGAGTACAAAAAATTGAGAGAACTCAAGCTGTAATTCGATACTCTTCCCCACACCATCATCACTATCACTCCGGATAATCACACCCTTACCATATGTCCATGAAAGCCTTTCTTGCAATTCTAATGAGAGATTTTTGCTAACACTTATCTTGCTGTATTTGGTACAATTCAGTTCAGCAACAGCCTTATTTGTAATAGTAAATAAATACAATTGTGTTTTATATCACGTGTTTGAATTGAGCACTCTTTCTAACTGTATGAGATCTACTGATTGAACAGCAAAAGAACACTAGAGAAAAGCAGGTATGTACAGTTTCTCTCAGTACAATGTTTCACTTAGACCATAAAGAGAATGCAACTTGTATTTTAATGCAGACCTGTTGCACACATGGTACAGATGACACAGTGGAAAGGATACATATATTAACTTTTTGCTGCTCTAGTTTAGGAGCCATGCAACTCCTCCAATCACTTGTACCATCCTCAGGGGATTCAGTGGATGGCAGAAGGCTATGGTAAAGCTGACCTCACATGTGAGGAATGAGAATGCTTACCTGAACCATTAGTGGCAGCTACCTGAAAAAAAAATGGTTTTATAATAGAAGGTTTTTAAAAAGAGAGTTTGATGCACCACTGTGTTTTTAGTTGCCTCTATTCATTCAGCATGCCCTAATCAGTAATGGTTAAGCAAAATACCTGACTTCATGCTGCTATTTGAAATTTTAAAGTGAACTGTGTGTAGGGAACATTGGTCACTGTTACTGAAAAGTCAGATGAACCAATCAAGCACCTCACAGTAGACACCCACAGAACGTAAAACACAACCCTCAATGCCTATTTATAAAAATGCAAATATCCTTTGTGTATCTTGTGAGAATTCAAAAGTAGTCAAAGCATTAACTTCCAGTTAAGTATCAAGAAGAGCATTACACAGGATAAAGGGATCACCCTGTTTGAGAGAGAGAATGTGAACAAAACAAAAGAGGCCCAAAATCCTTTCCAGAAATGCCAAACTCAACTTACCTTGTAGATTTTGCAATGGCAAAGTCATAATGCCTCCTGCTGCAGCTGCTGCTACCAGCCCTTGGATGTTGGTGAGATTAGCGGTAGGTAGAGTTAGGACCAATCCTTGTTGGCCACCCAGCTGTCCAGCCATGTTGAAGGGAATAAGGATGGGCTGATTGAGGGCCGGAGTGCCGCCCGGCATCACCCCTGCCACCGCCGAGGCCAGCTGCTGGGCTGTCAGTAGCGGCTGCAAGGAAGCACACGGAGTGAGCGCCCTTTCCCGGTGCCTCCGCGCCGCACGCCCGCGCCTCTCCTGCTCGCGACCCCTCAGCGCTGCAGTGCACACGGGCCATTAGAAGGCACGGATCCACCTATTTCCAGCCTCTTCCAGGATCTCAAGACACAATTTTCAGCAACACAAAATGCTTTGACAAATTTGGTATACTGAAATTGTCCTGTAGCATGGGAGCAATTCCAGTTGAATCTAGAGTGGACAGTCCATGACACATGCACCTAAGATATTTTATCAACACAAAGAGGCCTGATTCAAATCAGCCTACAAGTATCTGCAAACATTTCCTAATTTTTCCCGCTTGTATATTAGTAAGTCTTAAAAACACCATAGTGACAACTGCCAGGAGCTATGTGGACTGTATGCAAACTGTACCATGAGCTGAGTTCAAACAGTACCTTCTCAGGCTATGGTGATGGTTACTTTTAAAACTCTATATAGGGCCATATTATTATGCCCACATTTTTCTTCAAAGAAAATAAATACCTGGCATAACAGATGAATGAAATGCTTTTACTAACGCAGGAGCTATACGTGACATGCAGAATTGTCAGAGTCAATAGGCTGCATTAAAATTGCACTAGCTTTTTAATATTAAATCACAACCCGTATTTCAAAAATCACTTATATAGAAAGTTCAAATAATTTAACCTCCTAAATATGCCAAAACAAGCACAGAAAAAAGCTAATCTTTCCAAACAAATACCTTTCAAAACACAAACATGGCACATGGATACTACCTTTTCACAACCTCAAAATGCAGCCAAATAGCTCAGAATCATGTTTTCTACATTACACAGAAAAATTATGATCATTTATGATTACTTCCTTTTCATCAAACTGTATGTTTCAGTTAGTCTAAAGGAAAGATACTGACCTGGGGCCCAACGGGGAATGCAGGATGGGACTGACTGGGTTGGTGTTGGTCGGCTGTGCTCGTATCAGACAGCACTGCGTTTCCTCTGGCCTCTAGAATTCAAAGAGAAAATCTAGCTTAATATCAAGCCTGGGGACTGGCACATTGCTTTTGACTGTGATGTCACATAACATCAAGCTGAAAATGATATGCTAAAGTGCTTTATCAATAACTCAAGCACTCAAATCACTTATCAGCTGCATAAATTATGCTAACATTCATTCAGAGCAGCCAACTCATTCAAGGAGATACGAAAACCTGACAGCACTGAAACTGAAGCTATCATCAACCCAGCTAATGTGGGTTGCATTATACATCAATTTACATAGAGTACATGAGCGCTCCGCGTGTGTGGGAACGGCATTTTTTATGCTTAGGTGAGCATCAGTTTTTCTAATTCCCGAAAGCAAAATAATTATCTGGAAAACAATCAAGTCACAACTGCTTTGTGTCTTAATAAAGTCTTTTCTTATGTCACTTACTGAGGTAAGAATAAGGCACGGTAAGGGGCGCTAGGCACAATAAAAGGCACCATGTGAACTGAAAATCAGTATTCCTCCAAATGACAGCTACTTTCCTTGTCTTCTAAAGAAGGCGGGGGGGGGGAGCAAAATTCTGCAAAACCAAGGCTTTTCAGTGTTTATTGAGATGATCAGTATCCAACATGAACTATATGCTGGCACCAATGACTTGCTAAACACAGAATATATCCCAGCTCCACTGCATTTTGATGAAGCCTGCAAAGCATTTTTTTTTAAGGAAAGAAAGACAGACAGAAATCCTATCTGGTTTAAGAAAGCACCAAGTTGTTTTCAAACCTATGACCAGATCTCCACACCCTCCTGGGGAAGGACTCATTGATTCATAAACTTTTTCAACACTGATGGCAAATTTTCAACACATGAGCACACATCTATCTTTGAAGCTGAAGGAATGACAATAAGCATTAAAAGTAGCTGTAGTAGGAAAGGAAAATCCAGGCTACAATTTCAGGTTTTCTAGTTAGTTCAATAGCTTTTGCTCCATTAACTTGTTAGTTTTCTTTCTTTCTTTTTTTTTTTTCTCCTGATGCGTGGTTGAAATCCAATTCAAAGTAAACCTTAACAAGATCCTCTTTTCCAATGTTTGTCCTATGAATAGCAAGTGCTAGACAATTCCCAACTACTTTATGGGCAAGCCATGATGTGCTAGGGTAAAAGGATACAATTCTGTCATACTTATAAATTTTAAAGAGGGTATTATCAGCTCATTTAAAACAAATTCTTCTATATATTCTCCAAGGGGACAGACTTATAAATAATGGAAATATGAAAAAAAAAATACTTCAGCATATTAAGGTACAAATAAAATTGACTGCTACATATTATTCAATTGACTTCTATCTCTACAGCAAAGTGTCAATCATAACAGCATTTTAGAATGGTATTAAACAATAAATGTGCAGAGCTATTATGCAGAAATCTGAAAATCTGATTAATTTGTAATATTTTGGTGTGCTCTCCGAGACTCAGAAATGGACGTTGCTTTGGGAATGCTTACAAACCTTCTATTGAAATTTCTAAATTGACTTGGAACTAATAAAACATACAGACTCGCTGACATTTTATAAAGTGAATTCCATCAAAACGTTTGGCATTTTATTGACTACTGTCATTTAATAATAAGATGACCTATTATAATTGGCGAGGACTCCACCATTGCCTAATAACATGGGAGACCCAGTCACTACATTTTTTGTGTGTGATTTACTCATCTGAGATACTTGAAAAGCAAGAAATGTAACTAGAGATGCAAGGTTCAGTGAAAGCTGTTTCTTTCAAATGCCTTGCAATCCTAGCAGGATTGCTGCATCAAACAAACCAAACCTAGGTTTGCTTCAGTATAGTTTCCTCCTATACAAAACACGGTTCTACGTTACTGAACAGAAGTTCACCTTAGGTAATATCCATGTATCATTGTGCTTTTTTAAAAAATCTTATCACAGTGCTATGTATAAAGTGATATTGCAAAAAAGATTCAATACCAATGAACATATCACTTCCCATTAAAATCAAATCTTCTAAACCAATTTTTAAATGTAATTTTAAGGGCTGAGAATTTTGTCTTAGTGGGTGATTTAGTTAATATTAAGATAAGCTCCTAATAATCTGTCAGATCATTAAATTGTTCTATGAAAGGTTTGGGTGAAGTAAAAAGCAGGAGTGAAATACTTGACTAGAATTTCATTTTCCTGCAATTAATATAGCCTGATCTCTCAGTAAATAACCAAAAAGCCTCAAAGAAATATGCCTTGCTTTGGCATTTTTTTCATGGTATAAGATATCCCAAAACCCACTGTTTTCTATTATCTGTGCCCTAGGGATTTTGCAGTATTTCATCTCACAAGCTGTGTGTTGTACGAGTGGGTTATGTAGGCCCATTAAACTAAAATTAATTATATTCCTTTCCTTTTGCATTGTGCTAATTGGAATCACTTAGGATTACATTCCTTTCATATGATCCCTGATTGAAGATGATATATCTTTTTATTCCAGTGCTTGAATGCTCTGCCTGCTTCTTCCAGCTCACTTTCCTTGTGACACAGGCATTTTAGCAAAAGAGCACGCGATTTCACACGTACGAATGTGGTCCTACATGGCTCCCTATATGAAATTATGCATGCTGTACCCTCAGAATCAAATCCTCACCTTTCCTCTCGTGTCCACATCTTTCTTTCTCATAAATTTACCAGGGGTACTTAGGTCCCGTCTAATCTATCTGCTGTAACAGCTGCTCAGGCGTCAGAATTTTTTCCAGACTTAGAGGAAAACCCGCAGCCTGCCTGCTGAGCGGGCAGCAAACTCAGCGAGGCAGATTTCGGCACCCGCTTGGGCTGCCCGCCGCGTTCGTTCCTCGCCGCGCGCCGCTGCCTTCGGTCAAGGCTCCGCAGAGGCCGAAGCCCAGCGTGAAGCAAGGGCTGAGCGCCACCTTTCCACTACTACCCCTTCAGGTCACCTGGGGGGATTCTCCTGAGTTTGGAAAACCCCAAATGTTGACAGCACCCTGTGCTACCTCTGCTACGTCTGGTTTGCAGGCACGTTGTTACCAGTTTGGAAAAAGCCTTCATTAAGACCATTCTCCTAACTTGGCAGTGTGTGATCCCCTTCATTTTTCCACCTTGGTTGTACCCTTGGATTTGGGAGCTCATTTGTTCCAGATGCTGCAGTGACCTTTGTAGGTAAATAATTCCATTGCCTAAATTCCACTCCTTACACAGAAGGAAATGGGCTATCAAAATCTAGCCTCAATTTTCCCCTTGTGCGGACTCCTGGCAGGCTACCTCCCAATGCCCTAGAGCTCTCTCTCAGCTACGGGGATCCCAGCAAGGAAACAGGACTCCGCAACCTCCGCAGAGCTGGCGAGGTACCACCAGCACCTCCACCACCCTCGCATGTGCTCCGGAGAGACTCTGCTCACATTACAGCTGTGATTCCTGGTTCACCCGGGGCAGGGAGAATGGGGCAGCTGCTCTGAAAATAGAGGGAAAACTCTTTACTACCTTCTGGAGACAAGACTTCCCTTGCAAGTGCCTGCTGCCGTCACAGCCTAAGCCAAAAAGCTTGCTCGGTGGTACTCTATGAGCAGACAGGAGTACTACTGCCATAGCACATGTAGGCAAGGCTTTAATATTTAATAAGTAGCATTAATCATATGTGATTCACCACAAATTAATTACAAATTATATAATATATACATTCACCCCTCATCCCACCAAAGGGCTGCGAGGGCATGACACAAAAAAAAACTGAAGTGCACTGTGAACATTGTAAAATAACCTTCCTAAAATAAAATATTATTTTAAAAAAACTAAGGCAACCTTCTTCTCCCATTTCCAAAAAAGTCCCCATCAAAAAAAAAAAAAAAAATAAATAAAAGCTTAACAGTATGTGTTTTGAAAAATGAAAAAAACACAAGAGGGGTAACGGAAGGAAAACAAAGAAAAACACATCTCGAGGGCTCCTAATCTCATATGAATTAAGACTATAAATGCACTAATTATAAAGAGGCTTTCCACAGTTTAGTTTGCTCTGCTATGTACATCCTTTCAGCAAGACAGATAATTCCCTTCGACATGTCTGTATCCCACAACGCCCCAAAAAAGGGGGACCACTCTAATCCCAGCTCTGCAGGTGAGCAACTAACGGACACAGGGACTGAGATCCAGATCTTCAAACCAGCCTCATTTGGGCACCTCTGTCTCTTCAGCTGGAGCAACACTGTCCAGGAAAGCTGGGGACAAAACCCAAGCAACCCACACAGGGACACACTGCCTGTCCCAGCGGTTCTTGCCGCACATGACGACCGGCCCTTGCCAGGACCTTAAAGCTCCTGCGCAACTGTGACCCTACCGAAAATCATTAGAGGATATACGAAAGCATATGTTAAACATATACACCCAGCTCGGCCCTAGACCTCTTGCTTCCTGCACAGATTTTTGCCTGTGCCCGCACCAAGGGACAACGGACACTGGAGCCTCCTCCCAAACTCTGCTCTAATAGCTCACCAAGAGGTGACACTTGAGGGCAAGACTGAGTGTGAACCTGAGCCCCAGGCTGTGCTTGAACCACAGCGTGGAACAGGCCTCAGCAGGTGAGCTACATACAAAACTTCTTCATGGTCGTCAAGAAAAGAATTCAACATTTATGAGTCCCGAGTTTGTATCAGGACCAGGGCCATCTCAACACTCAAAGCTTTGAAAAACAAGCAGCATCAAATTTGACAATGAACTACAATAATAATATTTTTTACTAACCAAAAGAATAACCAAATTCTTCTGAAATGCCCTTTTAAGCAAATATTATAAATGAATCAACTTAATAGAAGAAGCTAGCATTTCAAGTAAGAATTCATATTTGAAAGCTTAGAATCAGTTCTACAATGTGATCCATTACCTTTGTTGTAATCATCTTTCAGCAACTGTAACAATAAGAAATCAAGACCAGATTTTTCCCTTACTATTTGAGCCAACTCACATTAAAGGTACAGCTTTAAGAATGAAAACATGCAAGTGAAAATACTGTCTGTAAAAAAAAATAGGCTTAGATTTTTAAAACCAGTAAACTCACTGTCTGAGCACACAATACAGGCACATTTAGATCATAAACACTCTTACCGGGAAGGAAAAGATAACTTCTTAAAAAAAAGCAAATACGTCGACTGATAATACTCCAATTACCAGGCTGTGTGTGTGGTGGAAGTCCATGATCACTGATTAAGCATCAACTCAGTTCTTCATTGAGTGGACCCTTAATTGTCAGTAATTAAACCCGAAGCAATCACACAGACAAAATTTAATAGCTGACAGAAGAAGATGCAGCTGATAATGAAAAACCTTAACACTGTCTCCAAACAATCCTGTTTTTGTCTCGCAGCACCAGGTTGGGGCTCTTGTTTCACCGCTTCCTCTCTCTGCGACCCTAGAGGTTGGCCATGTAGGTAGGAAGCCTTTCCAAGTCGCCTCCTCAGAAATTCTGACTAATCAGATGGCTACACAGCGCGGCACAAACACATCCAAATCCTCGCAAGAGAGAAAATTGAGATTCTATGCTGAAGACTGAACTCATTTCACACTGCTATTATCCTATAGTTATGACAGCAGATATCCCTGTTACTTCAGTAAGGAAAATCAAGCCCAGAAATTAAATGAGAATAATGAATCACCCACTGGAAGTTATGCATTCAAACCCCGAGTTCTCATATTTAATTTAGTAGACAGATAGTTGTCTTCTTCCAGTGACAGTAATAAGCATGACCACGACGAGGCAAACAATTTATTAATCTGGACTGTATCGACCTTCCCTGTTCATCAGGCTTTCCCACAGAGGGCCACAAAAGTCACCTTTTCCTGAAGTAATTCTGCTTCAGATTCCAGGCTCACGTGAAGTGACTTCAGCTTTGCATAGCATAAGAAGAGGAAGAGGAACTACCTGCACCTGCGCGCAGTTGCCAGCTGCACCTGTTAACTCTGAAATCGAGCAATGTCACAACTATTGATATCGTTCATTATGTTGCTGCCAGTTATTTTTGGGAAGGATCTAAGTACTGTGCTTATCTTCCATAATGCCAAATTGTCTCCATTGTCTCCATTTACATATCTTAAATTCTCATTCTTAATTTTCCCCTGCCCATGTAGAGAACCCTCCTAATTTACCTTTGAAAATGTCTAAGGTTTGATAAGTAAATGCAAAATTGATCTGCCATATTGACATATAAGTCAATATGGTGGACTGAATAGAAAAGCTAAAAATCCTGCATATAAAATGGATTGAATTAGCTATCAAAATGAACAACACAAAGTTGCCATACTGACTGTAGCATTCAGCATTTCAGAAAAGCCTGACAGTTTTATACTTACATGAAACGGCCGCGCAGTTGCTAGAGCAAAGCTACCAAAATCACTGCAGAGCTGAAACCCCAGTTTGCCAGCAGTGCTCAGTATCTGGCCTTTGCCCAGTCCCCAGGCGTTTCTTCTCCTAAAGGATCATCTCCAGCACAACGTATGGAGTAGGGGAAATCACTGTGCTCGTTACCCGCGTATTTGCACACCTGCAGCTTTCTGAATCCACACTGATAACGTTAAAACTCCATGACTTGTTTATAATGAAAATCGGGTTATTACAGCTATTCATATTACAGAGAACATCTCATGGGCAACCACCAGCTACATTTACCACCAAAGAAACAGCTACCATACAAAGCCACAAAAATCACAGATAATGCAAAAATACAGCTCTCCAAACTGCCTTAAATTTTCTTCTCTACTTTTATTATTTTTACACTTTTCGACTTTGTTTTCCCTTGCATTGTCTCATCTTTTTCTTCTTTCTGTTTTTCCCAACTTAAAAAAACAAAATATTATTAGTGCCTATATGAATATTCTTCCACTTCATATATTTCATGTGAGAACAGAAGTGTCACTGCCACAGAAAAGGTGAAAGGATATAATTGCAAAAGTATGTTCTTTATTCAAAATAGACTCATTCTACTTTCCTCCACCCCCTAAGTACAACACATAAAAATCCCTTGTTAATGGTACATACATTTTTTATGAACTGGACCCTTCATATGGAGAATTCCAGTTTCTTTTATACTGTATGCATTAGCACAAACATAATCACATTAAGGTCACAAAGACCCTATCAGTTTTCCCTGAATTCATACAACATTTCATGCTCACTGTTTGCTGTTAGTGCTGGTGAATGCAATGATGATAAAGGTTACTTACCAGAAGATGGACAGTTGAATGCATTATTATTTCATGTTGGGCAGCTGATCCCTAGCTAAGAAGGGCAGGAGGCTTCTGTAAATTAAACTTCCTTTCTTTCCAATCCTGCAAGCTTACTAAATGCCAGAGAGCGAGCACATTAAAGAACATCTATTTTGGAACAACTGCTATGGTTTGCCATCTTTCTACAGCTAACTAACATTTCTTTGAGATGTTTACAGCTCTCCATGCACATGTTTTCATTTTTGACGGGGCAGAAGGCAACCTTTCCACCAAAAGCCCTGCTTCCTCCTCATTACCCTCTCAATCGGATTCCTGTATCCTCCCCGTGGAAAGAAACGCTCTGATGGTGTCCTCTGAGGATGTGCTGCTGCCTGCACTGTGGACATATTGCTGCATTAAAGGCCACTAGTCTGCAATGTGCAGTAAGGATGGCTTTGTGGGGTGGGGAAGCACGGCTGGTATATTCTGCTTTTTCAGGTTACAGTGATAGACTTGCTGGCAAAGGTAGGGCGCAGGAAGGTGGCTGATGTGATCTAATGGGAGAACTTTGACTCCCTGAAGCTTTGACTTATTCCTGGGTGTGGAAAACAAAAACTGCAGGGTAGAGAGGTGATGAGCATAAAAGAAACTTAATGTTCCCCCAGTCTTATGAGAACCTATTTAGGGGTTCACATCACCCGGTTTAGTGAGGAGACAAATTACAGAGACAACGTCATTTAAACCCAATAAAAGCATCAGACACCTATGACTTCAAGGGAGCCAGTGTTCGGCACAAGACACCCACAATATATGTAAACTCCTAGCGGGGCATTCTGACCTGGGAGAGCGGTCAAGTGACTGTGGTTTATCACTCCTGCCATGGAGTCCACTGTGTGGTTTCCTCCCTGCAGGGTCTTTAACAATTTCACGCTCTCTGCTGTGGTCTTTACACAGCCCTGTGGGCAGCTCCATCAAGTGTCTCATTACAGGTTGTTCGGCTGTTCACATTTACCGAGACTCTTGAAAGAGCCATCCCACAGAGAGGCGTGCTGTAGGAATCCAGTGGAGATCCAGGAGGGAAACTTTAACGGAGGCAGTAGCTCGGTAGGCAGCAGACCATGCTCCTAGTTCAGACTAAATCACAGAAGGGGGAAGTCTACATTATAAAGCTATTGAGCTGCACATGTCCCTTCAGAAATTCCTAGCTGCAAAAATTCAGCAGCCCTCCCTCTGCCAAAGCAGCCTGCCCGGGTTGATGGTGGCGGCAGCTTCTCGGGAGGCCGCTCAGCAGGGTGAGCCATTACTTCAAATGAAAGAGTTGGCTGGGAGCTGCAGAAACCCATCGCATGCATGCCTCCAGAGCTTGTAAATCTTCAACTGAATTAACTGCTGCTGCTTTATTATTGGCCAAAAGCAATTGTTGCGACTATTTACAAGGGGGGGTTGCTAGGAGTTTCCCAAATGCTTCATATTTATCTGTTTGTAAAGAACGTTCGGTCTGCAGGTCGCGTCTTGAAAGCAATGCCAAGCCCGACTGCGGTGAAATCAAGGTCAAAGCCGCTGCATGCAGCAAGGGCTATTGGTCCCCCCCTTCCGCTCCCTCCTTCCCCTGTAGACCAAAAGCTAAAAACACAAAAAAAGAACTGAAATGGAACGAGCAGTCACTGTAATATCTAGCCTGCCTCCCAAAACTGAGCAGCTATTTACTAGACAGTGACACCAAACCAGTCTCCAGCAGCCACCAAAATGGTCTTCTCACACACTAAAACAGTTCTGCAGGGAAATAAAAACCAAGTGGTTTACAAACATTTGGACATTGTTGCTCTAATACACTGATCTTGCCTTCATGCCAGTCAAACTCCCACTGGATTTCATATGTGGTGGATGAGTTCTTTAGGAAAGGTTTAAGACCGCAGCACAGGGCAGGGTTAAAAAGCTTTGCACATACCAGACACTTATCAGAGGAGAAGCATAACGCATGGAAGTTCTGGCTGCTAACACCTTGTCGTGGCAGGACCTCTTCGTAACAACATGTCGTGCAGGAAGGAAAGAAGCAAAAAGAAGCCACAGGCCTCAGCTTTGCCAAAATACCGCGTGGCAAGCAACTTGCTTCAAAGAATGAGAGAGGGCACTGTGATACGCCCTAATAGGATTAAATTATATGGAATAGGCGAACTGCTTGTAATCCGTGAAAATGCTGGCGTTCGTATATATATGTAAGCCTTGCTATATAAAGATGCACATTTTTAAACAAATTAGTTTCTTACATAGCTTTCATTTTTATATTATTGTTCTGTTTATATTTTCAGCATTACAGTAATTGAAAAATATCTACTGGTAAAAGATGCTATTAATTTAAGTGCATTCATAGTGTGTTATGTCACTAATAGACTTAGGTAACATTATTCTTTTATCCTTTTTACAAAGCATTATTTTATTGTCCTCTCATTTCTAAGAGTTTACTTCCACTTAAAGTCAAGCAGAGTGAGGGCTTTGCAGAATTCTATTATATTATTGTCCTGTCATTATTCTAACCCCATTACACAACAACACAAAACCAGCATCAGCTTCCATTTGTCATATTATTTATTTTGAGGAGGATGTCAGATCTCAGACTATGCGTACGTGCCTACTAAACATAATTTGTAGCCGGGCAAAAAAGTAAAAGAATTTCTAAAGAAAACACTTTTCCTAATTCTGTGTTTCTGTAAGAGCTCTGTGCCGGTGTCCTTGGCCCGGCACGTGCCACGTTGCTGCCACGTGGCCGGGCTGGCCCTGGCCTCGTGCCTGCCCACCGAGGAGCTGTAGAGAGGGCCCTGGGCCCTCCTTTGCTACAGGCCAGATCCCATGGCTCGGCACACCCGACATGCCAGACGAAAGCCATCGCCATGACCATCTCGGCGTGTTCTTTCGGCGTCCCTGACTTTGAGGATGCGCAAAGGGCGCTCAGCGTTGGTTGGGAGGAGCAAACGCTGCCGCCACCATCCTTTCCTGCCGCCACCATCCTTTCCTGCCGCCAGCCATAAAGGACAGCTGCCATAAAAGAACCTCAGAGGCTGGACACTAATCTGGCAAAAGCAAAGTTTAGGCTCAGTTCCCGACCAACACCGAAATGCTGTGAGACCTTCTCCAGCTCTTTCAACCTGCCAGGCGAAGCGCACGGTTTGGCTCAGAGGTCCCGGAGCCCAGGAGCACATGAATGAGCGTGGGTGCCTCGGCAGGCACCGCCAGCCCGCCGCTCCCTGCAGACACAGACCTCTCTTTGCCTGCAACTGCCCTCTGCCCTGGCGCCCAGTCTGCGCCCAGGCCCTCCACAGCCATCCTGCCTCCACGCTGAAGGGATCGGCACCGGGCTGTCCGGGGACAACCTTGGCACAGGCCCTTCATGTCTTCCCTGCATCCTCAGGCTGGCACAAAAGGCCCCTGCCCTCCTCACTCTGCCTCATCCTTAATGTCATGGTGCACACTGGCCACGGAAGGAGCGCCAGAAGGAAAGAACTTTTGGTAACTACCAAATACATAATCCCAAGCGAGGTTCTTCTCACAACGAGTCACCCAGCAGCAATCACCCAGCTTGCTTGCCCCACTATTCTGCAGGGTCTGTTAATTAATTTCTTTCGCTATTTACCCTTAGCTGAAGGATCTTCAGCAAAGCACTGATAGATAATACACAGACAATAACGCACTATGCAATTTAAGCTCAGCAAGAAATGCCTAGATTCAAAGCTCAATCCAGGTAAAAAGACACTAAAACAAAAGAAAAAAAAGAGCTTATATCCGTATTTAAGGGTTTCTCAGCTGAAACGGCATTTAAAAGAGTTTCCAGAGTAAATCCAGTCTTTTAACATAATTGTATAAACCCAACTGACATCCCTATTCACAAGACAGGTGTATACGGAATAAAAAGATGCAATAGGTTTTGCATCAGTCTTTCTGAAACACATCACTTGTACATTTTAGTGTATTTAGCATGTGCACTCTTATAATATCACTGTTTTCATTTGGTGTTATTCTAATGACTTTCCTGTGAAGAGTATCTGTGGACACCCTAACTCCCTAAAAGGTAACAATGGATAAACATCAGCCTGAGAAATTCCGGTCTATATTATTTATGAAGCTGCAATTCTCCTGTAAATAACCCAGTTGTTAAAATGATATGTATCTATGTAATTGAGTCTTCTGTATACAAATAAATAAGGCTTTATTGCAATGTCAGAAGTTAACAGACCAGTCAATAAAATCAATAACTCACTTTTTCTTGCGTATATATCTAACTTTTCTCCACCTTTCCTATGTCCTCTGTTTGTTCTGGTTACATATTAACATTCCAAAGCATATATAGTTCTTATGATATTGTTTAGCAAATGGTGATCTGAGGAAAAGTCTGAAGAAACACCGCCTCAGCAATTTAATACTCTGCCTTCTTAATGTGTACTTTAATATACACCTGTCTGATATAAGTGAGTAAGAAAGAAAATGTCTTGATCTATATATTAGAGTGCTCGAGATTTTTAATGTGAACGGCTACACGGAGGTCTAAGTAAATTACATTCATATTGATACATTTAGCTAAAAGTGCTCCAGGCCTGTATTGCATTATCCTATAACTGCTGTCAAAACAACACTGCCAGATTATAACCGTGCTGCTTATGCCTCCATGGTTAAGGTTGTGTCAGCGTTTCCATTATACTCCCCATTTCCCAGATGTTTATAACTTGGCCGTAAAATTTGCTTTGGCCTGAGAATTGGTGAACCAGAAGCCAGATCCTACAAATCTTTACTCAAGAAAGTTGACCATTTTATTTCAGTGCGAGCATTTCCACCAGCTGGGTTCTGCCGGATCACGATCCAAGGTCAAAGCTTATGAGCCTAGTTGTTCTATTAATGAAAAGAGCTCTGGTCCCTTTAAAAACATTGTTAAAAAAAAAAAAAAAAAAAAAGGATCTGGAAGCACTAGAAAATAATACTTGATTTTGTGATGTGATTAGGTCCTTAACTTGATCATCTCTTGTTTTCAGTACTTAGAAAAAGAAGAAGAATTAATGGCCAAGCCACTGCAATGTAAAAACTAGCTTTGGGGCATACACACTAAATTTTATTCCACTAATTACATTTTCTTGTGGATTTTCATCTGGGATCTAGCACATCGCCTAAACAGGGTAAAATTGGGATGGCTCCAAATGAGCCATTTTTGCCTATCAGGAATATAACGATGTTCACAAAAGCTATCTTATTATGTATGCTCCATACAGGCTCTCCATTCAAAAATATTTTAACAGATGTCATGCTGGATAAATATAATGGCTCATCTGAGGTTTAGAAACACTTTACTCACAGTAGCCACGAATTTGGGCAGCATTTTTCAAATTGAGTTAAGCCCTTAATACACACCCACGGGCTTACTTAGACTTATAGAGACAATATCTTTTTCCTTCACCCTCCTTAGCTGGATGAATGCGTGATCTGTTATTGATGAAAATTCTCCTTTTCTGACGCTGCCCTCTTGGTTCACTGCTGAAATACACTGTAACCTTGCATTTGACTTTTGGATAAATTTACTGTGGAGCACTGCTTGAGGGACGCTTGCAAGCCCCTTCCGCGTGGCTCCAGCAGCCACGTTCCTGGAGAAGCTGATAAAGAGCAGCCCGAAAGAGGAGGTTACACGACTGTGTACAGCAGCCCGAAACAGGACGTTACACGACTGTGCACACGTGTGACACGTCCCCTGTGAGACGGTGGTGGGTGTTGTGTCCTGCTGGCTGCAAGCCGGCCTGCTGTGCGGGGCGAGAGGCCCGAGCAGCACAAGCATCAGCTCCCGCCGCCCGCGGGCTGGGACCTCTGTGCTGCTGAGGAGACACGTGAGGCAAGAGAGGTCACCCGCCGGCCCACCCCTGCTCATCATGTGTAGTTGATCCTTCTGCGAGAGCCTTTCTAGGAGCATCTCCCTGAAATATTAGGCCAGTGTCACCACCTGAGGTAGAGCCAGGGCAAGGGCCACGACTCTCTCATCAGTCTCCATCCCCTCCTAGAGACCTTTGCCCTGCACATCTCAAAGCAGGGCGAGCAAAACAGCACAGGGCACTGCGCCGAGCGTGACTCTGGGTACCATCCCTGCGGAAAGAAGCAATGTCTTAGCCGAACTTCAGGTTCCTGGACCATGTTGCTCTCAATAGGTTGAGAAAAAAAAAAAAAAAGGATGTTTTAGTCACTATGTACAATGAGAATATTCATGGTTCATACTTAGGTAAAATGAGCACTAGCTTAACCCTCATTCATTTCCTTTTGAAGCACACAGTTCTACAGAGGGAGGCAAGAATCTGCACCCGTGACTTAAACCAACATGGCCACAAGACTAGAAAAATACGGGTGTGAGGAGCAAATTTACAATTCTGAGCTCCTTCTCTCCCACAGTGATGATTCTTGAGTGTCACAGTGCAAATCACACCTCCTTATACGAAACACCTCAATGGTCCATGGCTTCTTAATGACTTAATTTCAAAGATTTCCTGTAATCCTTGCAGAAATTCTGCTGATATTGGGGACAAAGGCACTCCTGCAGGGACCCGTGCATTCTCCTCTGGGGCTTTTTGCTAGGGCCACATCCTTCCAGCAGTGCCAGCCACACTTAACACCTGCGAGACTTTTCACACCACACTGATCCAGAGCCCAGGATTGTCAAAGGAAAGGCTTACGCCAAGTTAAACAAGTTGTGACTAAAACCCAGATAAAATGACAGAGGAGGTATTTGGTTTTGAAGTCTTTAAATCCTGGAGCACAGCTCTTACCACCATGTGGTACGACGTTGTTCTCGTTTGGCTGGACGCACTATGGCTGACTATATGATAGAGCACAGTAGCCTATTAACTAGACTATATAGACCCCTCGTAAATTGTGGCCTAACACTCTTCTAAGAATGAATCAGTCTCAGAATCCAATCACAGTTCCAGGTTCCTCTTTCCTGCTCAAATCCATCCTCCTCCGTGCAGTTTTCCTCCTCTTTTATGCGAATCTTTGGACAAACCCCTTGAAACACTGACTTCAAGAACAATAAAAATGTGTCGGGTTAATTGCTCATGTGTTTTTTTCAGAGGCAGAGTAGCTGTTGAAAATACATATTTTTTCTCTCAGTATGCAACCTGATTAAAAGGACATTTCAAAGAAAGAAAAAAGAAACCCTCAAATGGCAGAATGCAAGACAACTTTCAAACTACTTTCAGAGCACGTCTTTGTACTCTGAATGAAAAAAATTTGCAGTAAAACGTGAACAGGACAGGACAGGAGAGGAGAGGGACTACAGATCCTGCTAGTAATGTTGTTGCTTTAATAATATAATACCTAAAAGATATCAGTGTGGTTTGAGACTGCAGGCCACGTACGCTTCTCTCTCTCATGCTGGAAAGGAGAGAAGAATTTCCCCTTATTAGGAACAGCTCATCTTCCAAGGATAGTTTCCTACACCTCAAAGATAAATATTTTTAAACACTATATCATATTCACACTCTTCTACTGTACTTATAAAAGACATAAATATCTTAATATTGCAATACTGTTATACAATGCAGTAAGATTCAGCATAACAACATCCATCAGAAAGGACAACTTAAAAGAAAAGCATTGCATTTTCTGTAGGAAACGATACATAATGACCATTGACTAGAAATGGATCAATCTGGCTCCACTGGAGCAGCTGCATAATCATTCAAAACAGCAGTAAGTACAAGCTCTGGTGAGGTAGTTTTCTTCCCAATGTCATCTCATTTTATCTTTCAGCAGGGCTGAAAGTCATGCCAAAAATTATCTAAACACAGCTTTCTCTCCTTGCCCTTATTCTTAAAAACTTTAATTGTATTAATAATTCTTAACCGGCTGGCAATTTTCAGCTGTATCTTATTGTACTAAGCCCAGCTATAATCACTACAAATCCTATTTTTCTATGGGTTTACAACTTTTGCAGGGAAAGAACACTCTCCAACTAAGTGACAATCTGTGCCTTAGAAGGAAAAGTTTGGTTTAAAAATGTTTTGACATTTAAATTCTACGCAATTGATAGGAATAATAAAATGTTTTCATTATTGTCATTCTTCTCTTTTAATATACTTTCAAATAACATATTTAGTGATTTCAAGGAAACAGAAGCTTCCAGAGAGACAGAGAGAGGCCAGATCTTTGGATCCAACCAAACCTTATTCTACATAGAACCAAAGAGAGTTTTCCACCACACTTCTAGCCTATAACCCAGACAATTCGATTCCAAACCAATATTAAAATTTGCCTAACCCAGAGCTTCTCCAGCTAGCATTAGTTTGTGGTCATTCCCAAGGGGTATGCAGAGAAGCTCTGGAAAGGTGATGACAAGGAGTGCCAAGAACCCAGATCAATGCCAGAACTATGCTAAGTCAGCTCTTAGTCCCCTTGTACCACTGAGGAACAGCAAGGAAGGCAGAGGAATACACATGCTTTTACTGAGTTTAGGAGATGTGGGTATTTTTTTGCTATTCGTTTTGTTTGCTTAAAAAAAAAAAAACAGACACCAGACTAGAAATACACAAAGCTGGATTGTTTGAACTACTGGTCTCAGTATAGCAAGCACCTAGTAGGCGGCAGTTGTTCCCAACCTTTCTCAGTCTGTGACCTCCTGAACTTTTTCCAGAGAAGGTGTGGCATCATTCATATGATTTTAAACTGAGTACATCAGTTTGTTTTTCCTGGACCCAAGAAAGAAGCTAAAACCAACTTCCTACATCCTTGAGGAAATTCACAGGTTCAAGTCCCATTCATTGCCCCGAACTCACTTTACAGCTTTTCTAAGTTTTGCATCACAAAGCTACAGGGCGTTTCTACTTATGAGGGCTGCCAGAAAAAAATTAAGGACTTATAATTCACCTTTAATAAATGCCCCCAAAATACTAATGATGTGATAATGGCTATTAATAACATTATTAGCAAGAAATCTCTTCTACTTAGTTTACCTTAGGGGCCAATTTCTTTGAGCTGTGAGAGGTCAGAAGAGAATTCACACCTCAAACCGAGCAGTCAGATTAAACCCCAGTAGGAGGTTTAGAGATAGCTCCATTTATCGGATAGACCTGTACAATCTCCTCCACTCCACGGCTACCCCAGAGACAGACACCTGGGAGCGTGTTGGAAGCCACTGCCCCCATCTTTGTAAATAATGAGGACTCTATTAAACTGCCCATCTGTAATTTTTTCCCATATCAAACTCTCATCCTCTGTGGATTAGACAACAGCAGTGAACATTGAACTGGGGAATACACTGAAGTGACTTTTCTTGTGTGAATTTTCCATGCTGCACCCCCTCAGCTAGCAACATTGCAGAAATACTCCAGGAAGGATAGAATCTATTCTTTAGAGTTTCCTAGACCTTATCATCACGGTACTAAGTGCACTGCAATAGTGCAAAATGCTTAGGCCTTTTTACTGTCCCCTAGGCTCAAAAGTTTTTGCAACCACTTTGCATCCAGTTTCCCCAAAGTCCGTTTCTTTGGTATTCCCTATCATTTATATACACTCATAGCCATTTCAGCTAGTCCCCCTGTGTCACTAGGTAACCCTCTACTTTCTCCCCATGGCTCATGACTCTGGCAAGCTGTTCAGGCCCATTCTCACCAAAGAGCCAAGGCAAGGGAATGTGTAGGAGCACATTCCCTTGCTACCTTCAGCAATGCTAGTCTGAACTACTTTCTGCTCAAAAAATGATAAATAACAATGACAACAACCTCTGTTGCAAACAGGATGATTAGCAAGGTGTTAATTTCCATTCCTATCCACCAGTGCTCCACGAAGTCTTTCCATGGATTTCCTTACTGTGGTTTACATTACTGCAGGCATTTTGTGTAGCTGCTTCTTATCTAAATAGCATGTAGTTATTACTGGATGATGGTAACCGACATTACAGAACAGACAAAAAAAAACCCTCTGCAGCTACTTTTCCCCAAAAAGAATTACAGACCAGGAGTGAAATACTTGTTCCTGAATTTCCATCAAATTGTTATTCCCGCTCCCTGTCATTCCAATAGTCGAGCTGAAAACCAAAGTGCTCCACTGGATCACCAAAAAGGATGAAGCTTGTAAAGGTCTGACTGTCCACCAGCTTTTTATAGATTTATTTTATAGATTTGGCCCTGGAATGAGTTAGATTAGGAAGACACACAGCAACATCTGTTCATATTCTCTTTTGAGCCTACACATTTAATTTCAGTATAATTAGTCCAAGCCCACCTTCACAGAGATAGGGATTAAATGACAGCCAAACAAAACCCCTTTTGCATGCATATTTTTATGCTTGAACATCATGTCCTTTGCAAAGGATGTGAAGGTGCAACAGCAGATATTTCTGCACACAGTCCACATGTTTATACTGCCCTGCATCTGCAACAACACTGTGAGCTAGCATCACTCTTCATGCACCTGTGTGGTGACCAAACTCAGCTCAGGGAAATGATATATTGGGTGGATTAGGAACACAACACGAATGTTCTTTTCAGCAGGATGGGCTCCTTGACCTGATTCCCTGCAGGGCCCAGGACAGAAGGCACAGCAGGGGCAAGGGGAGTGAGGTAGCTTAAGCAGCAGTGCTACTGAAGGTGTCAATGGCAACTTCTGCAAGAAAGGACCCACCTTTGAGCATCCACTGATGTAAACAGTTCTAGCACATACAGGGGCTTACACTGATAGTACACTATGCTGGACTAGGCACTTTTATGATCCTGACCCTAAAACCTGATCCTGTGAGATTCTAGTCTGGAGGACATAACTGGAAATGCGACTGAACAGCAAATGTAGGTCCTGCATTTCAGCTTTTAGACAGGCACATGGCAATACAGTTGAAGCACCTCTGTAAGGTACCCTACCTGCTTTGGATTCTTATATGTTCATGCGAGGGGACACGAAAGCTTGGCCATGTAAGCTTTACTCAAAAATTCCCCTTCTCGTGGAACACCACTTGCCTTCAGCTGTCACTGGGGTGCAGTGCCGTGCCTCTTCACGAGGACAGCAGCGTGCTTTTCACCAGAGCAAGCAGAACGGGCATGTTCAGCCACATGCAGGCAGAGCTTTCTCAGGCTGGCAGAGTGTGAAGCGTTGAGCTTGGACACAACCCTGGCAGCAGGCCAGCAGATAAGATCCGGAGCAGCTCCATGTGTTCTAATAGACGTGTCTGAATCAATGCTCAAACCGACAGGCCCCCGACGGAGCCGCCGTCTCCCTGGCACGCTCCTTGTTGACACGTCGCTCAGCTCCACGTGGGCCAACACATTGTTCACAGGGAGCTTGTCCTGGCACTGAGGGCTTGACTGCTTTTAGACTTTTCCAGCTCTCCTGATTTTGTCCAACAAAAAAGAGCACCTAGATGATTTAACACATGCCTTTTAAGTCAAACTACAGTCTTGGCCCTGAGTAAGGCACATGTGCTCTGCAAGGGGAACTACTATGCTCCAAGAAGTTTGCTTTGTCCTCTTGGCCAAGAATTCCCTACCAAGACAGTGAACTTATTTTTTAGGGCACACAAAGTTAAATTAGTACAGTGGGAAAGACTTCCATAGGTTTGGATCAGCATCCAGGTATATGGTACTAAATACCAAGAGCACAGGCCGACAGTGCTGTTTGCAGGAGTCCTGGCAAGCCTCCTGAGTGCTGAACATCTCCTACTGCTACCCTGCCGAACAAACCCGCATTCCATCCCCTTCTGACTTCAATATTTTCCTCAGACATGCTCTCATCATTCCTGGACCTGGCAATCTTGCAATTCCCTCTTATCATAAATTTGTCGTGTACTTTAAACTGCCCTGGTTTTCAGATCTGTAGCAGACACTAGCAGACCATTCAAACTAAACAAAGAAACCACCGCTGCTTAAAAACAGCCTAACATGAAGAACATAAAAATCACTGCTACCCACGGTGAGAATTACTCAGCAAAGCCACTCGTATGACTGCCACAACCAAACTGCAGGCAGATCCTTTGCTGCTCTGTCATATGTGCAACACAAATACAAGTTTCCAGGGACTTAATCATGCAACTCTATTTATTAATTGAAACCCTGTTTCCTGAGTGTTAAAACTGCCCCTGTTGGGTAGTAATATCCCAAATCAATCCATGCTCAGAGAAAGGAAAATCATGTGCATGTTAGCCTAGGCACTTATTTTTCCTTTAGCTATCCATGATCTGTGAAAATTCTCTGTGGATCTCAGGGTATCCTCAGATTAAGACTCATCCATTCACTGTATTCTCAAGAGAAGCAAGGAAGTGATGAATAGAAAAGAAAATAAGCATACGTGGCAGACTCCTTACTATGTTCCCCTATTTGCAATCTACACAGAGAAAACACAGATTAAGAAAAGTAAAAAAAAAGGAGTTCATAAAAGTTTTGGAGCCTTTAGAGGTTCTACAGTGAGGCACAGTAAGATATGGTTCTCACCTGAAGAACACACTCTCTGTTGCTTAACTCTGGCAACCCAAAACAACAAGCAAGTTCAGCTATTCTCCTGCATCTTTTCATTTAGACCAGTGAAATCAGAGAAGAAATAAGATGTCATTGAAATGAGATGTCACTGATGAGAAGCTTAGGCCCAGGGAACACAGCGGCCATGATCCTGCCAGGGCTGTCCCATCCAAGACAATGCAACAAATCTATGTCAGAACAGGAACTGATCCTTCATTAACCGATGTCTTAGGCCCAGCCTTGAGCTTAAATGAAAGCAAAAACAAACCACAAAATCAAAACAAGTATAACCAGCTGAGGAGCACAAAACTGATTGATGGCAGAAAAAAAGTTCCACCATAGATAATCGCAACTATTCCTCCCAGGAAACTTGAAGAAAATGCACCCATAGAAACTCTGAACAGCAATACTGGACTGAAACACAGTAAAACATGTTCCATGCAAATTAAAGAACAACAGCAAATTAGACACTTGTAGGGTTTCTTTTTTTTTTTTTCTCTGTTTTTTTAATCAGTGATAATAGATACCATCTCCCAAAAGGGCCGAACCTTGCCTGAAGCTACAGCAATGTCCCTTCAAAGCTGTGAATCCTCCTGGCGCCACCCCTGCTCTTCTGCTCAAAAATGCAGGACACCTCTTCTCTTGAGGCGGAGTTGGAGCTCTGATGGCGCTCAAACTCCTTCCACTCCAGGCTCCCTCTGCGATGCTGTGCAGAGCACGTGAGCGCTCTGATCAGCGGGCAAGATCATTCTGCTGTCATCCGAGGCATTTGTCAAGGGACTGTATTTAAATACATTTAAATGCATTGTTTGCAACAAAGGAATAAAGCTATGAAAGGTTATTAGAAAATTAAATGCAGCTATAAATTAATTTCTGTAATCACTATGCATTAATATTTAATATATTTATTTAAAGGATAAATCTCCTCAATTCCCTAGGCATCCTGTATTTAATAATGTGGAAACAGCGTATCTCCTTGTTGCTGAGACTAGATGTGTAGTAACTAGTAATGTTAAATGCATTTTTTAAAAATCAATAATAAATAAATACATAAACACTTCCCCCCACAATGCTCCTGATGTTATTTACAAAATTAAAAAAAATATAACAACAGAATGCCAAGGGACTTTATAACCATTTCATTACTACTTTCCTAATTGCATATGGTGGAGCTGCAGAACCAGTTTATTGAAATTGAAATCTTTGGAACTGATTCTCCCCCTAGACATTAACAATAAGCATCCTGTGCAATAACACAGTACTTAATGTAATATAAACATTATATGCACCAAGCTTTAAACATCCTTTGGTTTTTCCCTGCTGGAATTGGACATTTTTTTTTTTTAACATTCTCGTGTTCTGCCACTGCATTGAATCAAATATCTAATTTAGGACCGTAAAATACAATATTCCCATATTACAATAAATAAAGATACATTCAGAAAACACATACACACACAATTGGTATGAGGATAAGCAAGACTACATTTAATAAAGTGGAAATAAAGCAGCCTCTTCTAGGAAATCTGAAAGGATTTTAACGCACAATATGAAAGAAATTGCTTCTGTTTCCCACTGTGTTCCTGCAAATAACTAAGCTGAGACTATGCACTTCTGCTCCCACTTACTTCCACTTAGCAGGGGTATTTTACTCATACGAGTAGCTCCATTTATATAAAGAAGTATTTTTACTTAAATGCATACTCTGATACAATTAAGATGGCTCTCCGAGGAAAGAGGCTCACATTTTAGTTTGCAGGAATTAACACAGTAGCAATTAATCATAAGACTAACTAGCGGTCACCTGCGTCTCCTCAGGGTAACATTAAGTCAACGCAAGAAAAACTCCAGTAAAAAGAAAAAAGCTAGACCTTCATTTGTTTTCATGTTTCTATAGCAAATAAAGAAAACCCAAGATAGTAATACTATTATTACTAATACTACAAGGACCTTTTTTAGGAAGGAAAAGGGATTTGGGGAAAAAAATTATTGATGGGTTTAGTGACATTTTCTTCAGGCAATTCAAACATCGTAGCTAGAAAATTCTTTTTTAACCCAGAATTCATTAATTCTTCAATGAAAGGACCAGGTGGATCCACTGATATTTCCAACAGTTAAAATAGGAGAAAGCAAAGAAAATAAAATAGACAAAAATTTAAAAAAGGAATGGGCAAAGTTATTGGGTTTTGTTTCTTTATATATAGTGCTATTTACACCTGCCAGCAATAGCACATGGACTTCTTAAGAGGCCAGTCTCAGTCACCTTGTCCTTATAAAGTTTTACAAGGCAATGGGGGGAAAAAAAAGCAGAGTGCCAGGCAGGCCTGGCAGGGCTGGCAGGAAGGCTCCCATTGATCTGAGCGATGGCTGCTGGACAAGGACCATTTGGGTACATGCGAAGTACTGGTTTATCACAGAAAGATGTGCCTGGCACCTTTAAAACATTAGCGTGCTCAAAGAGAAGAATTAAAAACAGGAGAAGGGAAGGGGAAAATGCAGCGTCCACCGAATTTAATTACACTTCCTCCTCAATTGGTCCGTTCTCACATAAAACATCAAACAGTGGGGAGGCAGCGAGTTCAAAGCCACCAAAGACGATTAGGAAGGAAGCAAACCAGAATGGAGGTGATGGGCAAAACAACACGAGCAAAACAACATTAATGAAAGGCTAATGCCAAAGGCATGCATGTAAAAGACCCATTTTGTTACTCAGACAGGCTTTTCAGACTGTGGTACAAACCTTTTGGAGGAGACTGGACATTTAACAAGTTTTATTTTATTCAGTAAAACACTAAGCTTTGGAAATAACATGACCGTCCTGATCCTTCTGCCCCTCCTTCTCTATTTTCTTTTTATTTTTTTTAAGAGTAAAATTATCCTCATAGTTTCTCATGCACAGAAATGCAAGCTCTGTTACACGAGTGGAAATGCAATCCACTCTTTCCCCCTCCCCTTAGTTTATATTTAGGGATCATTCCAAGGGATTAACAGTGACAACAGAAACGCTCCTCTAAAAGTCCCCTCCGTTGTCGCATCTTCAAACAAGATTTTGCTATTTGCAGTAGTTATTTATGCTTTGTTGCAAAGGTGAGTTAAAGCACTCATTTGTTTGTTTTTAAACACCCATTTACGTTCTGTAAATCATTCATCACGGCAACCAGGAGCACTTTCAGAATGAAAGCAGATCCGAGAAATTAATTGAAGAGGGAATTGCAGTTTTATGCCTTTAACTTATTTTCCCTTTTTAAGTCTACCATCAATATAAATTGGAAAAGGCCTGGATTGCAGCACTTTCTCTCCTTCTATTTTGGTGTAGCCAGCACTTCCACAACCCCCCTCCATAATCTCTTAAAAATCTAATAATAAAATATAGCTGTAGCCGGAATGTGAAGAGAAAATATTTTCAGAATTGCCCCACAAATCAACACATTTTCAATATATGTGTGCTGGATGGATGAGATGCAGAGAGAGGATATTTAGAACATATACAGGAGGATCCCATTTATCACCGGCATAAAGAGGTGAAATCCACTTGGGTTAATCCTGCCACGGCACGGAGAGCCTGTAAAGAAAACGAAATTCCTACCCGGCAGCGCCACACTCTCCGCTCAACTTTTGTCAGTGAGAAATTAGCGGTCGGTATTGAACACACCACCAAGCCGGGGGAGCCTCGGCCACGCGGCGCTCCACGCACGCCGGCAGCCGCGGGAGCCGCAGGAGGAGCGGAGAAAGGGCCGGCGCGCGGGGGGCATGGGGAACGGCACGGCCACGCTGGGGCCGGCGGTGCGCGAGGCCGGGCCCGCAGCGCGAGGTGCTCAGGTGACACGCGATGCAGCCACCTGCCGAGCCGCTGCTGCCGAGGCGGCCGCCAGGGCGAGTGACCCGCGGGGAGCCTGCGACCATCCCATGGGGGCGAATCTCCTGGTTCGCCATCACCTGAGAGCATGCGATAGGAAAAGGCGAACGCCTTGCTCCTCCTTGCCCATAGATGTATTCCCGTCCCAGGAGCACGCTGTGGCACGTGGATACAACCCCGACTCACCACCAGTTTAGCCAAGGAGATTCCCAAGGGAAGGCTGAGTGAGACAAGTTTTGGGATGTTTGCTACTTGTAAATGGCTGGCAGAGCTGCTAAATAACAACAGCATGCTTTAGAGCAGTGCTGTGTTTCAGAACTCTGTGCCAAGCATGGTTACCCACCTGATTTCTTCATGTCTTTCTCCTTTTTCTTCTTTAATAAAGAAAAGTGAATTTTAAGCTGATAGATGACCCTATGACTCTGCCACACTCCACAGCTCATAAAACATCCAGGAGTTCAGTAGCTCCATCTTTGTACAGAGATACTCAACTTCTAATCGGGTTTGCCCACCCAGAACTGGGTGTTTAGCATGGCTTTCTTGGGTGGGTATGAGTGCTCATGAGCCCCGAAGAAGGTTTTAAGTGAGGATATACGAGCAAACACATGATTCTTGCTGCACTTGAACTTGTTCCCAGTAAGGCCAGCAAGAGGGCTCGCTCCAACAGGAGTGAGCAGGGACTACCTCAAACCATATGTGTAACAAACTCGGCAGCACCCTTTCCTTCAGCTCTTCCCTGACTGGGCATGTAGCGCAGGCAGGAGATGACAGGGAAAACTACGTGCTTGCGAAGCTGTAAAGCAAGGCTGGTTAACAAAAATGCTCTCCTTTGCAAGACAGCAATCCAAATTTCTTTAAGTATGGGATGCTCTGTATCTTCCCTCCGTACCAGCTCCGTTCTCCTTTCTCTCCTTCTTAGTCACATGCCTGCACTGGCAGGAAGAATGGCAGCACTTCGACAGGAGAGGCCACTAAAGCTGCTTACTATTATCTTGTGTCGGGATGTGCAGCTACGTGACTTGTTTGCCTGCTTCCCTCTCTCGCCTGTAAAAAAACGGGGGACGGTGGGAGGAAACTCCAGCTGGGATTCGAAACCTGGGAAAATTCCACTTTCCTAATGAGTCGATCCCTTTTTATTACCATTACCATGATTGTCTGTAAAAAGAAAGAAAGAAATCAAGAGGGGCGCCGCAGGCTGGGCAGGGGAAGGCAGAGCGGGTGGCAGAGCTGGAGGACCAGGGCTGCCTCTGCCAGGAGGAGGCACCAGCGTCCCGGGGTGCTGCAGGAGCCACCTGCACACAGGTGTAACCAGCCCTGCCCGACTGCCAGCAGAGACGCCAGCAACGCGGGGACGTTGCCCTGCAGTGTGCTCACACGCTGCCTGACGAAACACCGCACCGGCCTTAGCTTGGGCCTACGGCTGCTTCCGTGCTACAAACGCCACGCAGCAGTAAAACGTAGTGCAATGAGAGGGAGGATCCGAGACGCTCGTGGACCAGAGTAACAGGCAGCAGTTTTTCGGCACGTAAAACATTTAAAAATCTCTGAAATTGCCCAGTAGACACTTGACATCAGTGCTCTCAGGTGAGTATTAAGTACCCCTCTTGTCGCTTTAACAGGTAGTGAAAATAAGAGAAGAAAGTCAAAAGTGTTTTGATCAAAGCAAAGCTACAACTAGGCTTCAGAATTTCCTGACTAGCAGTGCCCCTGCTCCAAACACTAAACTTTGCATACAATAGCTAGGGAAGCTCCATGCATGTGGCACTAATCTTATCTTGATGCTGGAAAAAAAAACAGATCAATACAGTATTCATAAGCTGATGTATGACTAAAGTATTGATGCAATTTTTCTTGTGTACATCAATGTCTTGCTATGTCTATTTTACTTGCCTTTCTATGTAAGCAAACTAGATACCATATTTCTAACTGTTGCACACTCTTCCATCCTCTGGAATGAATAGGGATGGAATTAAAAAAAAAAAAAAAAAAAAAAAAAAAAACCACTACAAAGCTTTCATGAAAAAACAATCAAAATTTTGAAAATTTCATTCGCCCTGTTTGGTGATAAATCCAATTTAACTTTCAAAAAGAAATTTCAGATCAAAAACAGAAACAGAAGGGGACAGACAGGGCAGAGGTTTCCCAAGAACAGCCAGTAAACCAGTGGTTACTGCCCTTGGCTGCATCTGAAAGCACTAAGATCTGATTCAGTATCAGGGCATGAAAGTGCATCTCTTATTTCCCAAGCTCATGCTCCACAGCACTGTAATCTCGCTTCCCCCAAGGTACGCCTCCTTCCTTACCCTTAACTGAAATAGCTCCATTTCTTTTCCAGGATGGGAAGAAAGCCAGGCACAACTGGCTGGCGCAGCTCCAGCAGCCATCAGATCTTCTGGAGCTTGGCCTCAGCACATATAGGATTACTGCAGGTACTTTCAGCATCTTGAACCCAGATTCAGTGCACAGTGACTGCTCTAAGGTAACATACCCGATTGTAACAGCCATTACAGGCAGGGTACTCCACAAGTTTGGTCCTTAATTTCTTTTGTTTAACCAAAGCAACTTGTCTCTGCCGGCAGTCTACAAGTCTCTAGTACCTTCTGCTTTGTGAAGCTCGTCACCCTTGTGACGGGCCTGGCCTCAAGGCTGTGCTACCTCAAGGCTTCCTCCTTGAGGAGCACCCTGCAGCTCCTCTGCTCCCGGTTATGGTGGGGGGGCGAAGGCTGAAGCTCTGTGCTGGGATGGGTGTGAAATCCAAGCCTGGCTACAAACAACAGCACAGAGAAACCGCCTAGTTTCATGCAAAGCTAGACATGGTTCACATGCAGGCAAGACAGGAGGCACCGGATCATCCTCCCGTATTGCTGCTATTCAGATAGGAAAAAAAAGCCACAAAGTAGCTTTCAGTTGCGAAAAGTAGTAGTATTCAGAACTGTGAGAGCTTGGCAGAAGTGTGCAAGTCTTCTACACTGATAACACAGTCAAATAGCTAGCCTTTCACAAACTACTAATCTTATGTCATTCATATAAATAAATATGAAAGCATGTATGTTTATATATTGTTTATGGTGATATATATCATATATAATATATACAATATATAATATATATTATTTATGTATGTTTATTTATATATTTATATGTTTATACATTTGAGAAATTTGAAAGTTACACAATGGATTTCCTTTTTCCATAGGTTACCTATTTCTGTGAAACATTTCTTGCAGTAGAGAGCCCTTTCCTGCCCCTCCAGACCAAGGAAACTGAACGTTTCTCCGCCGCCTCTCAAGCCCAACAGAGGCAACTGCGCAGGGTCCCCGCAAAGGCTGGCGGCGTGGGACACCGCACGCTCTCTTGCGCTGGTCTGACAAAACCACCGTCATCATCCCTGCTCTTAAAACTGCATGTAGGTGTCTTGCTGGATTATGGTCACTGTACAGTGTATTGTGCAGGGCTGTGAGCATCTTCTGGAGCAACAGCATACTGCAGCTACCCGTTTAGCCAAACCTTGCAACTTTAGTAACAGTTACTCTGCACGTCAGCAGTGTTACTAATCTCTGGTGCTGAAGCTCGTGGTAGCCTTCCCCTCCAGAGGTGCTTCCACCAAAAGGGCAGAATAGCACTAGTATTAACCACTGGGCAGACTGGCCCCTGGGCATATACCAAAATTTCTTTATGCAGGACATGAATTCTCTGTTTATGCCATTCGTGCTGATATACCTGCTATGTTCCTATATGAACAGACATATACGTGTCCCACAGATGCATCATATAATACACAATATAATCTGCTAACTGACATTTCTCTGTTTGCTCCTTTCCTTGTATTTATTAGTCATCACAATCCATATTTTGTTTGACAGCTTTCAATGCTCCAGATTTATAAAAACCCAATAAAATAATTTGCAGTCCTTTTCAGGTTTTTAGAAAACACTACAGTACAAACAATAAAGAACTATACAATCTGTGTTGATGCTAAATCCATGTGATACTGCAAGGCATGACATAAATCTATCATTCAGATCTTGTTGTGTCATATACAAATTCCTCAGTGATGGATTTTTTGTAACCTCTGATCCCCTGATTAGCTGAGTGATGCACTGGGTAATTATTTGTTTCCAGTCTCACTGCCGCAGCAGCACGTTCTCTTTTGTCATTCTCCCAAAACACAAAACTTTCATCAAAAGTTACACTGGACTAGTATCTAGGACATATCCTGCTCTAATGGCAGGTCCATGGTGAAAACCTTTCACAACACAATAGAGAAAAAAAAATTAAGAAGGCTGTGCCAAAAGACAGGGTGTCTTGGCTTCTCAAAGCAACACCATATCCAGTTGCTGAAACTAGAAATTTTCCATTTAAAACTCTTTAATGTCATTATAATTTTATGTGGAGAAAAGATATTTTAAAATGTCTTTTCAGAGGATTTTATGGAAACCTCTGAGCCCCGTTCAATTCAGCTCGATTCAAACACACCTGAGAATCAAAAAAATAGGTACAGTAAAATGAATATTGAGTAGTTTTACCAGCAGTGATTCTGCAGACACTTCTCCACATGCTTGCTTTTGTTCTGGAATTAATTTAGGGGAGAGAGAAGTTGCAGGGGTGGCCTGGGGACTGCAGCCCCCATTTATATTGCTCACAGGACACAGCCAGTTCCAAGTTTTCCTTCCTTACCCCTTCCTGAACCTGCACGGCCATGAATGGGAGGGCTTCTGTTTAAATCAGTGGAATTATTCATATTTATAAGGTTATGGACACAGAGAAATATTTATGAAACCAAGAATCCATGGTGTTCATTGCAAGAAAAATGTGGCACACAGATAATTAAAAGTTCATCTGTCTTTCTGGCCCATCTATATTTCACCATGTCAATAGACTTAAAGATCCACTGGGGGAGGAACAATGTATTGAGAAATACAGCTGAGGCCATTAAGCACAAAATTTCTAAAATAGTCTTGGCAGATCGTCATGGCTTTATCTTACACACTCTGTCATGCCAAGTTTTTCAGGCTTTCACTTGAAGGATTAAGACTTTCTCCTGAGACATGTCAGGCCAGGCTCCTATGAATTCCAATTGCAAAGCTAGGGACTGCATGGGACTTGGGATAATTTATTACGAAGCTGGCTTCACAGGTCTTCGACAATTTATTATAGATCTCCCAACCCCACTAAAGAGATGTCCTTGATCAGCCAATTGTCTAAGCTGAGGGGAAAAAAATTAAATTCTACACTGTATAAGTAAGCTATAATAAGAACTAAACACTTTATGGTCACAAAGAGATAAAGACAGGACAGAACCCTCACTCAGCTGGCTGCACTGTTTAAAATATCTCCTGTGACCACACTATATCATTATGATAAGTATCTAAGACATTTAGTTTTAATTCTCTGTTAGTGTGTTAAGTAATAAAGAAAGTGATGAAAAAAAATTAAGTGTTAATGTGAAGGTTAAATCTAGCAATTTAACTAGTTTCTCATTTAAAATTCAGTACCATTACTCTACTGACGAGGAATAAATTCTAAGCAGAGTTTGTTATTATTTCTGCATCCTGTAAAGTTTGGAAAAAGTTAATTAATATAAGTTTTGATTGGCTTTCTGAACAACTGCTACTTGCAGATCATTAAAAAAATCAAAGGGAAACACTGCAAACATGGCCTTGTAGACTAAATTTGGGGATTTGGTCATTAAATCTCAAGAGCTTTGCAACTTAGAAGTTAAAATATAAAGGAAAAGGTCTACTAAGTGAATGAGAAGAGCTTTCTATTTTTTAAGCAGCATATTCTCAATGCATGATGAAATGATGACCACTTCTGAGTTTTCTGTAATAATGCAGGGAAGGCATGAAAATGATACTAAGAGATGTCTATGTAGTCTGCTCTCACATGAAGCTGAGGTATTTTTAAATTTTTCTTGGTAAGAAAATACCATTATAGGTAAGGCCTCTTTCCAAAAAACTGCAACCTTACATCTTACAAAAGGTCTTGAATTCCCTACAGCAAGTAAAAGCAGACTCTCTGAACCTACAGGCACTATTTAGATGTGGATCCACTCTGAAACATCTGAAATTCATTTTACATAATTTATTCTTGCTTCAACAGATTTTGCAGGTGCTAGAAGCATTCAAATCACCCAAGTGCAATTGCTGAAGACCTTTTATGAAAGTTAGTCCAACCACAGTTGTAGATAGAGGAGAGAAAACCTTTACATGTGTGCTCTTTTTGTATAGCCTTTGGGTACTGCAGCATGATGTATGGTATTCACATACTGGCTATATCCTTCACTGGGACACTGCAGGAAGCCATCACCAACTCGTAGGACTTTCCATCCTACAGTCTACTGAGGGAGAAGGGGCACCACTGAGCTGGGAGTCTGAAAGCAGCATTTGTATGAAGAAAGGCCACTTCGCCTTGTTGCCCCCTTAGTGAGTGCTCTCTGACCTGGCTACTGCTACTCCTTTGAGGATACCTGTTCTCTTCCCAAGGTGCCCAGGTTACCAGTTGTGTCGTGCAGTGAAACCCTCCTCCTGATGTGCCATCTTGCAGACAGGGTTCTTCAAGCCCCTGAAATAAGCTCTTAGTGTCCACACTACAGGTTCAGACACAGGAGGCTCCACAAGGCACATGGGAATTGCATTGATAGGCAATTATAATCAGATTTCAGCACAGGTAATAGTTTCTAAGCATTTCATATTCCCAGTTCAGATGGATTTACTACAGATGAATCAAGTCAACGAAGATCTGTCCTTCATGCCAAGGCTGCAGGGAAGGTGGATGAGCACCACCACCATGCCCCACAGAGATTCAGAGTGTGAGAATGCAATTACTGTGCACTGGTATCTTTGCCGCTTTCCTACTGGGGGAATGACTCAAGTCTTTCTACTAATAATCCTGGAAAAACTCATATTCCTCTCAGAAGGCACCTGCCTGCTTCCGTAGCGTTCCCAAAGCGCAAGTGAGCAGTGTGTTTTCTCAGGCCGCCCCCCGCAGCGACCAGGTTACTGCGCACACCTAAGCTCCCCGGTCCCCCCGCTCCTCGAGGCCCGCGGGCCGAAGGAGGGCGCGCAGGAGGCGGCGTGACCGGCCTGCCCGTCCCCGGGCCTCACACGGCGCAGCACATCTTGCCGTGACTGCCACAGGCGGCAGCAACAACAACCCGCCAGCAACACCCGCACGCAGCCTGGCTGGGAAGCCGTGACACAACTTGCACGCGCAGCGGCGCTCGCCACGGCCCTAGGCCAGGCCCTCCACGCGCCGGCAATGCTGGGAGGCAAACGCAGAAGCAACACCCGCCATCACAGGGCTGAGCATCTGCAACCTCCAACACGTGATGGAGGTTACAGCGGACAAAATAGGTACCTGGGAGGCGGAGAGCAGCAGGAGCAAAGGAGAGAAGCGCGCAGAGCAGGTGAGAACTTCTTTTGCGACGGCGTGATCGGTGCGGAGACGCAGCGCTGACATGTTGTGACTACGCGTAAGCACCGCCAAGATCGGTTTTTACAAACACAGGCGCCTCTCTCTCACGGCACGTTAGAAAACGTTACCCGGTTTGCAATCAGCCTAAAAGCATGACTTGTAGGTGGCACCTGAGGGCTTGGCAGCACTAACAACAAGTCCCTCCTGCAAGTATTTTAGAGCAATTTACTCAGATTTCAAAGCGCTCGTAAGGTGCCTGTTTCCCACACACGTGACAATTATTCTGGGCAGCTGAAGATTTCATGATCTCCGATCCTTTGAGTTCACATGCCTGCAACACGGCCAACAGCTAAGCCTCAGACTCAAAGCTAGAACTCCGTAAGACCGAGTTCCGGAGAGCAGACTTTTTCAAGTGATGTTAGCAGAAAACACTGCTGTCTTATCATTTATTTTTTAAACCCTCAGAGCCGCATCCCCTATGTGACAACACCTTCCACGAAAGCAGCCCAGCACACGCTTGACGAGAGGGTTCCAACGCCCCCAGCCAACGCCGAGCTCAGGCCGAGGGACGGCGGCTCCGCGCTGCTCGCCCACCTCTGACGACGAAGAGGTTAAAGTTCTGAAAGTATTTTCTAGAGTGAGGAATATTGTCAGCGAAAATAAAAAAAATTATGTTAGAAGCAGATGGAGCGAATAATTTCCCAACCTTGGCTACATAAACAGAGTCTAAAGGCTTCAGGCGACTTTTACCCTGGACTCTGTTTTTGTCAGATCAATGACAAGTCACGTTAACAGCGGTGTTTAATTCTATCAATATGTGACCAATTGTGTTAGATTGTTTGGCCATTGATTTCACTTAGTGCTACAGTGGAGCTTTGAAAGGAACTGCTTTCCCCTGCATTACCTCACACGGTGACAAATGCCTAGCGCTGACTTGCTGTCTCGCATGCACACAAGCCTACTTAAAAAAAAAAAAAAAAAAAGAAAGAAAAAGCAGCCTGCTTCCATGCCGGAGGAATACAGCAAGACAGTAATATTCGCGTGATTATTTATTTATTTTCTGAATCACCAGGCCATGCCATGCAATCCTATTTAGGTTTTAAAGCAAGCGTTCGCAGAAACAGCTGAGCAGACAATAAGGCAGACAACAACTTGGCGGCATGAAAATAATAAGGCAGATCCAGGAAGCTGCACAGTGGACGAAACCTGCCAAAAAGGCTAATTCCTTTTGTGCTTACCGTGGACGGGCCGCATCCTAATGCTCCTGCCTCAGTTTCCAGCACTGCTTGTGCAGGCAAACTACACGCAAGGGGAGTTTTGCCCCACTAGGAAACGAGTTAACGGTGATGGGCTCGACTCTATCACATTTGCTATGGAAACTCTCCACACCACGTTCTTAATAGGGGGTTAGACAGGGCTCATATGTCTGCCTCAATAAGTACGGCTCTCAGCCTGAGGCTTACAGAAGAAATTCAGGATTTGGCTTCTCCTTTTCCTCTATGATGAAAAAGAGATTTATTTAAAAAAAAAAAAAAAAAAAACTTAGTTTACGTAGAAAAAGATAATAAAAATATTGAAAATTATGAAAATACCACATTCTTTTCCTTGGTATTCTTCCTACTGGAATGCTCCAAAACCCGTGAGATTTCATATGGCACAAAGAAGCTCATAAATCCTAGGTCTTCTGTAAGAACAGGGTAAACAGCTACATTGAAGGAAATTAAGTTACTTTCTGTAAGCCCTTATTATTTAACATAAATGCCACAATAGAAAGGTAACATTCAACATTACTACCATCTATACTTCCTAAAGAAATATTACACCTTTCAGGAAAAAAAAGATACTGCCTCCAATTACCAGGCTTATAGTTTCATGACATCCTATCCAAATTTGCCCGCGCAGTCAGCACACCTGCAAAAGGGAGCTGTAGCCCCAATGTCTAATTTGAAATATCCCACCCCACATCCCTCTCAGTGGTCGCCCTAGTGAACAACAACTTCGAGCTCTTAAAACCCTACTATATATGTTTTTGTTTAATCATTTTCTGATGTATTTTCTCTTTGCTTAAAGATGAAGTAATTTAAATTTATTTAATTTTAAATAAATGAGCTCCTTCCAAGTGCTCATTAATCACCTCCCGAGCAATTTGCAGGGAACAAGTGATGAGCCACGCTCAGGCCTCATGGGATCCTCTCAAGCAGCATTAAGCCACAGAGCACCCTAGGCTGGGGACCGGAGCAGCTCCCTCATTCCGCTGCTACCTTTCCTCAGTGTTATTCCAGGCATCATCGGCAAGTGGATAATAATCAACTGCATTAATTGTTCTTCTGATTTATAGCTTGCTGGTTTTATGGCACATCGAGGCTGCAGTCATGACTGTCACACCAAATGTTCCTAAATATCATGAGTTAGGTGGAGGGTTAGAAAGATAACAAATTTCCAATTTCTATGGAAATGTTAAATGGCTGATTCTTGTGTTTTTCTGAACAGTTACGGCCTGTTTTCAGGCCTTCATCCTCAGAAAGAGAAATGCATTTTAATGCATGTCCTTTATGAGATTCTCTCATGAATTTGAGAATTCTGGCTATATGGCCAAAAATACAAATTAAAAAAATTCACATGTAATTCTAAGCTTTGCAATAATATGAAGCTCATTTAACTTTAATTCTAGCTTCCTGCTGTGCCCAAAACCAAGCTTCAGTAGATTTCTGTTACATTTACTGGACACCTTGAGGAAAAGGTATTTGTCTGTATGACAGTAAATTTAGACCAGAAAGGCAAACACCACAGAAATTCTCTGGACCACTTGTTTGCACCCTTTATATGAGTTTGATGCCTGAACCATTGAATGAAAGGAAGTATACATAGATAAAACAATACAATACAATCAATTTTACTCATCTTCCTTATTCATTCACACTACCTAGATTTATCCTGGCCCTAAACTGCTGGCCCATTTGGGCCCTTCTCAACAGAAGGAGATGGGTCTCAAAGTTGTTCAGTTCCTAGGACTCTCCTGAGAAAAGAGCAGCAAAGGATGGAGAGCAAGCAAGCAAGGTGCCATCCACCAGAAAGCCTGTGCAGCCTGGGCAGGGAAAGCTTCACGTCAGACTTGTCCCTTAAGCAGGTCCCGTATTTTGTAAGATAACTTATTTGGATTTACTTTTTCCCCATGATAAACTTATTCTTTAGATTATAATATAATATTTGCCTAAAAGAAAAAAAAAAGAGGTAAATAAACAAGTATTGTCAGCTGATTTAAAAGTGAAAAACAATCTAAAAGCATTTTCTTCCAAGTGAAAACATTAAACTCTGATGAAAGCTACAGATAATTATTTGGTACAGTCTTACTTTGAATAACCTATGCGCCAAACACTCTGAAAGCTGAAGTCGAAGAAAGGGTGGATAAGAACAAGTCTCACAGGGAGGTTTTCCACCTACCTGAAAGTACAGGATCAAGTCCAAAGTCAAGGTGGGCATTTAAAACAGCACAGCGCCCTTAACTAAAAAAAAAATACAGATATACACATTCCCTCAAGGGCTCAACTCCGCTCTCTCCTTGACCTGAGTGTCACTATTAAAGGTGGGGCAAACACCTCTCCGAACTGATTCGAATCCCATCCCACTGAGTCGGAGGGAAAAATTCCCATTGATTTTAACCCTGTCTGGTGAGATCCTGTTCTAACAGGATGCGCTGCTAGGTGCAAAAGGTGGACTGCACTTATTCACGTCTCCTGCTCCACTTCCGTAAGGAAGATAGGGATGCAGAGAGTTAAATTAGAGTTTACTCCCCATCCTCTTCCTCCTGCCGAGCTTCACGCCGCTGGAGGAGGTTGGAGCCCAGCACCCACAGGCCGCTCTTAATTAAGACAGTCGGGAGGTGCGCGCGTATTAGAGCAGCACGGGCAGCCGCGCGCCGCTTCCTGAAGCCTCCAGCCCTTGTGCGCCTTTACAGCACTCGCCTTATCAATTTACTTGCAAATGGCTCCCTGAAGTATTAACCCAGGTTAATTATTCGTCAAATATGATTATGCAGCGGTAATGTAAAAAATCGGAAACGCGGGATGGAATTTTTCACTCCAGCGGTTTGGCAATTGTGGCAGCTGGTGGAGAAGCCGCAGTAATTACCAGCCCATTCCAGCCGGTGGATCCGCACTCCGCTTCGGAGCGGGCGGGGGCGCGAGAAAGCAATAAGGAACCGGGGGAGCGGGAATATGAGCCGTGCCAATCGACGTGGGGAAAATTTCACAGCTGCTGGTGGTGATAAATGAGAGACGGTGGCCCTACTTCTAATCAATACATGTAAATGCTACTCATTACAGCTTTTATACACACTTCTCAATTAGCCTTTCCTCCCACTGGTAACAAGGAATGTCACGCTTTCTGGGCTGTGAAAGTGGTTCGGCAGCAGGCTCAGCTGCCCCGCCGCGGCGCGGGAGCCACGCGCGCAGCGCAGCCTGGCAGCAGGTGGTAGCACGGGAGGTCTAAATTCCTTCTGTAATGTGAACTAAATGAAATCCCAAGTGTTGTCATTTAATTAAATGGCTTTTTTTTTTTTTTTTTTTTTTTTTTTTTTTTTTTAAATACCATTTCCTCTTTCTTGCAGCTAGAATAACCCGGGCCCAGACACGCTCCTTTGCCTGCCCTCCCAGGCCTTCAACAGGACTCACCTAAATAGACATAGAATATACATAAAAAGAACCTAAAGTGAGCCATTTAAACTATAACCTGCGTGGTCTTCAAAACCAGAAAGGACCAGGCTTAATTTGAAATGCTTGTGCCTCTGCCTAGGGTAGTAAAAAAGGAGAAAAAAAAAAATCCCAGACACCTGTAAGACCATCAAAGTTGGTGCTGTAAAAAAAAAAAAAACACAACAAGCGGGTAAGTATTAGACTGACACCTTAATAGAGTTTTTTTTTTCTTTGAAGAAATGAAAATTTCCCCATTTTACTTTTGAGCTTATTTGCCCACCCACTCCTTTCCTTACCCCGTATACTAATTCAAAGGGGGAAAGCAAGTGGGATGACCTCCCACAACAGCAACTCTGTTCTTTCCAAAGGGGAAAACTCCCTTGGCCTGCTAATTTCTGAACAATTCAGCCCACCAGTGGCAGAGGTGCTGCTGGATCCCCCGTTGCCATTGGTGAACCTGCTGGGCCCTTTTGGGGAAGTCTTTTGATACAAACCAGCACAGAATATGCTAAAAATTACTAAGTCCCATCTCAAGCTACATTTCCCATTACAAACCTTACATTTTTTGAAGATTCACAAAGGTTGCGTGCTTCTCTGTTAATCCAACAAGTCTTATTTCTGACACCTACAAAGGAAGCAATATATCTGCTATTTATTTTTCACATGGGCGTTAGTCTAGAGACAACAGCGAGGCCTGCCAAGCACCCGCACCAATTTAGCTGCAGCCACAACGGGCTTCAGCAAAGTGCTTCAGTGAGACTCACCGCGTTGGGTGCTTTTCCTGTTGTGGGAATGAAGGGAATTCAGGAGGAGTTCAGGTTTTTTTTCCCCTCTCTTCCAATAAATAAATAAAAATAAACAACACCTCAGCTTTTCATGCCTTTGAAGAACAGAAACGTGAGCACAAGAACCAGGGTGCCTCAAAACTGAAGAGATGAGATAAGAGAAAGCCAAGGTGCTCTCGAAAAAATCATATAAAAAACAAACAAACAAACACCCCATTAAAAAAAAACACACACACAAAAAGCCCACAAAACAGCACATGATGTTTATAGCAATAGTTTTAGGCGCTGATCTTCCTGAAGTTATTCAGCTTTTAACATACCCTGTTCATGTGAGCCAATGCAGAGTGCTTATTTTAGAAACAATTTCTGAGAGTACATAGTCACAATCTATTTCTGAAAATGTGACTACACACATTATCCTTCAGCTTAGAGTAAAATACCCCAATTCCAGGTATTTTACCACCTAAGGCCTGATTCATATATCATCATCAATTGGATTCTTCATGCACATCCGAGAGCAGCATCTGACCCTGCAATTTAACTCGCACACGTAACCTTTCCACTTGAAAAACTACCACTGCACTTTGGGTAGAACAGTGTGCAAGAAAAGGCCACAAAATAGGATCTTAAATAGGTCCTTGGGAGTCAGGTGATTTTTTGCCCCTTTCAGAGCAGTCAGAGGTGAAAATATTCTAAGCGCCATTAAGTACCATTATCCATAATATTTAACTAATTTTGAGAGACATTGCTTTATAGATTCAAGTATCATGGACAACCTAACATGCTGTTCAGAGCTCCAGTGCTTGGGTTTCTTACAAATTCAGCCAGAGAAGACTGATAGATGGCTGGGTGCTTCCTTGCCTGATCCTGGGCACAAAATGCACGGCATCCCTCCTGCAGTGAACATGGCATGGGAGGTGAAGTTTTCCCTTCCAACACAGAAGTGTGATCGGAGACTCACCTCCACGCACAGGGCTTTTGTACCACGAGCACTGAGAGGTACCTGACTGAGGCAACATGCAAAGGTTTGGGGATGCGTGTGAAGGAAACGGTATTTGAAAAGTCTGTCTGCATACAAATTTAATTTAACATCTTTAATTATGACACCCAACCAGCTTATTTCATTCTACTTTAAATTTTCCTCCTTTACTGATGGTTGAATAAGGCTGGTTAATCTCCATGCAGGGGCTTAATTTGGCCCTTTAATGTAGTTTAACAACAGAGGCTTTTAAAGTTGCACTGGAAGCGAGAAGCTCCCAGTCCTGCACGCAGACAGGCCTGCAGCAGCAGCAGGCAGCTCCCCGGCAAGGGACTACAAGCCAGCAAAAAGGAGTTTTGGGCAGAGCAGGGAGTCCCTCCAAGGTCCTGCTGTCCCGCAGTTATCGGGAAAAAGGCGCCTGTTGCTCTGGAGCTCAGTAACTACTGTTGCCTTGGCTAAAATGCAGAGCCGCTGCAGTGCTCGCTGCCCTCCTGCCCCTGTTCTCAGAGAGATCTCTATGCTTAGCCTTGTCATTGCTTTCCCAAGGGTAAAAATGTCTGTCTTTGGGGCAAAACTTAATGCAAGCCCATGTACCTGTGGTAGTAGCTTGCCACCTTCAGTAGCACAAGATAGGGCTATTCAGGAGATAAGGCCCCCCAAAGTGCTTGAATTAATGAGGCTCCACTGCAGCTCGTGTGCATTGGAGTAGCAACACTTACTGCTCTTTCTCTGTAACGCAATGCATTATGACACACAGACGTTTAGGTGAATATTTAAAAAAAAATCACTCTTCATGATACTATAGAGCTTATATATGGCCAACGATCTTGTTTTCTGTGAGCATCATATGCATATACCTACAGTTATACTTAGACTTACTTGTTTCCCTAAGAACCTTGTCATGGGCTTAAAAATTAGCTTAACTTCAGAAATTGAGACATGCTTCCATTACTATGTGTCTATATTCTTTTTACATCACTGAATTACATTTCTTTTTACATTACTGAATGTCTTACTGAAACAAAAGTGAGTGATGAACAGGAGATGACAAAGGAACCAGCAAGTTATAAGATGGAGCAGGGTATTTTATATATACATACTTTTTAAAAATGTAGTTTATGTAGTTATATTTTTTTGCAAAAATATAAAAATGCATTGTTGATGCTAACAATACTTCTTCAGATGGACACTAAACCACACATTGATCATCCTGAATCACCATAAGTCAGTCCCTGCTCAGTGGTTTCACCATGTACTGCCCTACATACAAGCAGTTCTGGCTTTGTCTCCCAGCCTGCTAGAAGCCCTGTTGGTTTTAAAGAGAGCTTCATGCCATCTTACTCAGGACTGCTACCAATGCTACCAATTCCAGTATGCTCCAGATTTGCCCTTTTCCCATCTTCCACATAAAAAAGCCTATCTTAAAATCAAAGCTTCCAACTTAAAATAGTTGTGCTACATCATACATCTTTTATCAACTCATAATGAGCTTAGAGTGCAAACTCTAAATGTTACAATATGACACAGCTTTTCTGATGATGCTATTTATTTCATGCACTAATCAAAGCTTCTCAGGGCAATAGAACTAGACTCAGCCTCGCAAGCAGTCAGGAACAAGATGAGGGAGAGAACTAGATAACTAAATAACTACACCTGGCAACCTGGCTGTCATTACTGAGCAAGGCACACCCCAAGCCTCATCTGTCTTAAAAGCACTTTCAGAAACAGGACTTTATGCTGACACTGATTCGTTTCCCACTGGGCTTCGCAAGCTTTTCCTTCTGCAATGGTGAATGCCACCTTGAGCAAACACCCACAGAGGATTTGGTCGACCAAATTCTGAGGGGAGTTTTTTTCTTTATAGCCACTGAAAATGCTGAACACCTTCAGTTTCACCAATCTGAAAAAGGGATGGTAAAAGCTTTTACCCCTGTAAATTTGTCAGCCAGATCCACTGAACCTACTGTAACCATAAACTTTTGTTACAGACTTCTGAATCTATTATGAGATGCTCAAGATCCAGGAAGCTAACATGAAACACCACTAAAACGCTCCTATAAACTTAACCTAGAGCAAACACCAGTGATGCATCTTATTTGGGACACACTCCTGGAGTTTATCTGTTATGCTGGGATTACTAGACTACAGCAGGACACATTGCTCCCATCAAAGAGCCACAGGATAAGGGATAATCAGAGGGATAGTCATGTTGTCCTATTCCAGTATTTTCCTATTCAATACAAATGATCTCTCTGGAAATGGAAAATCAAGCCTCTTCTTTCCTTGGTTTTACTGGATTGCTTTTCTAACATATAATAACCTAAAGAGTCTTATCAAAAAAAAAAAAAAAAAAAAAAAAGTTATTTCCAAAATTGCTGACACATCCAAAGCAATTTTCCCTATATATCCATGCTATAAAAATAAAGTCCTGTATAAATGTGTAAAAAGGATTTTTTCACTGATTTTGAAGAGAGAAGAGCTGGCTGCAACTTCCCAGCGTTTACAAAACACACAAACGCAATGCAAAGTTATGCTAGTTTTGGCTGGCCATGCCTGACAGACAGCTCTGCTGTTAGCCTCCATGTGCCTTAGAGAAGGCTCTCCATTTAACTTTCCAAATACTTCCTTGAATTCTCTCCTTGTCCTCTTGCCTGAACCCCCACCTTCCTGACATTCCCTAAATTTCTTGGAAAGCTTCCTCTGTTACACGCTCCTTGCACTTCCATGATTTATCACTGATCTTTCACCAACCAAATAAATCCCTGAGTTTTCTCAAGTTATTCTGAAATATGGGCATAAGTTGTTCTGCCCCAAGATAAGCTTAAATATTTTGTGCAAAGTTTTCCCCAGGTCTCTAAGATACTGCATTTACTGCGCCTGCAACTGTGTTATTTTATACTGTATCCAAAGGCAGAATTCCGGCTTGCACGAGCGGGAATCCCAGGAATGGAGCACACACGAAGGCATGGTGCAGTCCAGCCTCGGCAAAAGCTGTTAATGAGCTGTACTGAAATGGTAGCTGTCACTTTGCATCGGATCAGAGCAATCTGTACAATGTAAGGAAATTAAAAGCTCCCAGTGGCCATGGATCCTGTTTCAGTCATTAGCTGCCAGGGAGTGACAGAGACCATTCAGAGGACCAGCCCCCTGCGAGGTTCTTTGGTCCTCGGGGGATTCACTGCTAATGCTGTTTTATGCCCCACTTCTTTGTGATGCAGAGTGAGCACAAATGAATTGCTATTTAATTTATTTATTTAGGTGCAGCTAACATTGCAGGGGAAACAAAAACTACTGGGGGTGCAGGGGAGCCACAACAAAACACAGATGCATTAATCTAACCATCCAGATGGCCATACGAGCCCTTCGGTGAAGGCCTATAGAACACCTACATGTATGCATGTGCAGTAGGCACTTTATAATATAGTGAATATGAAATATATACTTCCTTGTCCTTTGCTATTTTCCTTTGAAGTAGGTCCACCGAGACTGAATTAGAAAAGCAAAACATCCATTAAGTCTTATTTCACTATCAGAAATATGGAAGAAATATCTATCTACCTATGTTTTCACAGAGAGTCTGGGAATATTTGCTTCAATCTTTGTGTTTCAAAGAGAACGAATCAGGCAGAAGGACAGAAGGTTACAGATTAGTCCTGGTCATTGCTCAAAGAGTGTGGGTTATAAATAATAAAGGAGAAAAGGGTGAAGGACACTAAAATGTAACTTGGGGCCCACAATGGAATAATCAAAGCAATGAATCTAATTTCAGCTTAAAAATACCAAGCAACTTTGGATTGCATGCCTCCATATAGCTCTCTTCTGAAATACCGAAACTGATGCACTAACAGAGATGCTATCTATACATATTTCTAACAAGTTCCATAATAAGCAGAACACAAAACTAGAATGGCTTTTTTTAATGCATTGTAGATGACAGCAATAGATATACATGTTTGTATGTATATGCGTATGCATAATTTATTTTAAAATGTTTACGTGTGTGTAACATATTTTAAAATATGTTTGTGTGTGTGTGTGTGTGTGTATATATATTCAAAATCCATATACATTTTTGGAAGTTCCATGCTAAGCAGAACACAGCCTAGAATGTCTTGTTTTTTAATGTAAAATAGATGATGGGAAGTCTCTACACAAGATGTGTGGGTATATATGTGCACACACACGCACCTACTCATATATACATACACTTCTTTTGTTGATGTTAGAGAACTGTTTTTAAAGGGCAATTAGTGGGGCTAATCCAGCAAACCTGCAGTTACAGATCTGACATACCTGCACGATGAAGCATATTAGGTAAAATTCTGCGAGGTGCAGAGACACAAATATCTTCAATACCCCACCACTCTCCGCGTAGAGAGAGGGGGCTCTGCGCTGCTGAGGAAGCGGTCGCTCTCTGGCAGCATCAGCTTCGAAAGGGTCTTTGCAAGGCTTGTTTTCAGCTGGATAGCTCAGTTTCAAAATGAGACAAGTAAGAACAGAATCACTCAGGGAGAAACTTTACAATTACGAAAGGGCCCGAAAGATTATTTTCTCCACATTGTTGGTTTAGAAACTTCTGAGTTTGACCCCTATATCTCCTGCTATAGCGGGAAACCTACTGTTCTGACAGCAACAGAATCAGGCCATCTGTTTACCTAGAGTATAATTTTCTTAAAGAATGATGACTCCAAGAGATCAGATTTACAAACAATTTCGTAGTTAAGTAGGGTGGATTTTCCTTCTTCACACACTTCATACACTTTTCCTTCTTCATACACTTCACAAAAATATGCTTGCTAGTTCTAGTGCTCTTCTCATCCTTTCCACACCTTCAGCAGAGTCACATCGTCACTCAGATCTTTACGTTAAAAGAAAACCGGACTGTAGCCAAGCAATTACAAACAGGAAATAATCATATTAAACTTATAAGGGTCTTAAAGGTGGCATCCTGTAAACGTCAGTGTGATCAACAGTGGGATTTTGATGTCTTTAACGTGGGTGACTCAAGGCTGACACTTCTCGAGGTTTGCAAAGGAAACTGCGGCAGCAGGTGTGGGATGGTGCGGCCCGAGCGCCGGCTTCCGCGAGGTCCCTCAGCGGGGCCGGGACATCTCGACTCCCCTTCACAAGCCACGCAAGGAGGCGGCGCCGGCCTCAGCGCTCAGGACCTCCCGCCCGCATAGGAGCCGCTACCGCAACCTGGGTGGGCGCCCGCGGGACACGGCCCGTGCGGCCGCGCTGCGCTCGGCCTCAACCCCAAGCTGGACTTGCCAGCAATTTAGCTGCCACCTACCCACAAATTTGCTGAGGCCTCCCATTGAAATGACACCACTGTCCCCTATGTCCCTGCTCCAATATAGAGAGGAACCAGTTGGAGTATGTTAACGTTGCTGGACAACACATTTCCTTGCTGTTAGTTCAGGAAATGGTTGAAGGATTTTTGCTGGTGGAAAACAGTTACCCTCAGGCAATCATTTGACAAATTTTTAGTTTGAAGTGTAAAAAAACTTAGACTGAAGCTTAATAAAGTATAGTCCTGGAAATATGCCCCATGTAACATGGCAAATATTAGGCAGCATTTGCTATATGAGTTCCTTCCAGTTCTTGTGATAGACACTAGAACCAGCTAAATTTTGCTTCACAGATCAAGCACACATGCACTTCTACACCCGTTACTATCACAAGAGCGAGTCTTGCACCTCTGCTGCACAAGTTAATTCTATGCCAGAGTAGTTAGTAGAAAGCTAATCTCATATGATCTCACACACACACAAAATTTTAAACAAAGTCCGAAAGAGAAAATTGCAAGATTTCTCTCTTTGACAAATGTGAAATTGTACAAATGTCAGTACATGTAACTGTAAATAAAATCGAGGGGGAAAAAGGCACAGAATAAAGGTCAGGGAAAGCTGAAATTCTCCCTCCTAGACATAATACGGTATATAAAGTTATTACCAGGCCTTCCAGGCCTTGCTCAGCTTTGCCCCTTTCTACATCTCATCTCTAGTTGCTCATGACCTCTGCTTTGCCAACTCAACTTACCTTTCTGCTATCTAAGGTGTTTATGTGGCCTCCATTAGTGTCGCACTGGGAAGCCTTACAATCTTTTAATGTTTTTATCACTGTGAGATAGGGACAAACTATTATCCCCACTTCACAAACAGGACACCGAGGTAGAGGAAGGATAAGGCACGTATCTTTTAAAAATGCTTAGGCTCTAGCATTAAGCTTAAGTGACTGAAAATGCTTAAGAGAAAGTCCATGTAGAAGTATGAAACTGCCTTAATCTATGTCCCTTAAATTCATTACTCTATTTGATCCTCCTCAAGTATTTTGAGGGTCCTCATTCCACATACAGGGCCTAAATCTCATCTGGGAAAAAAAACAAAGGGAATTTAACGTCTTAAGTGCTTATCAGATTTTCAGAGATGCTTAAATACCTAAATCTTCTGCTAAAATATTCTGGCCCTAAATCACTCCTGGAGAAAGCGCAGAGTCCTTGCAGGGCCTACAAAAGCAACCTTTCAATACCTGTAAAATTTGGGCTGTGCCCACTGGTGTCATAAGCAGCATAAAAAGCGTGAAAGAGCTCAGGACTCCTGAGGCCTCCGGAGAGACCATCTCCAAGGCATGAGGTGACTGCACCTCTCATTTGAGCCCAAGCGAAACAGGGTCACATTACACACTAAGAATTAGGCGGTGCATGCTAAATAACAGCTTGCCTTCCTCTGAAAACCTGTGTAGCATGATGGTAAAAATTCAACCAAAGACCAATAGCACAAGTCTTTTTAGAGCACGGCAGTTTTAGCCACATGGCACACAACACGGGCAGTCTATTAAGGGAGTAGGTGCCTTCACTTCAGAGAATGGGAGGAAAAAACCCAAAACAAAACTAAGCCAAACCAATCCACATGTGGTACTCCTGTTGAAATGATTGGCAATAGGAAAAAACAGGTTATTCGCATGATCATCTTAAAGATTCATCTCAAAGCGAGACAACTCCCATATCCGTTAGAAGTAACAAACAGAAGTGACAAACATGGACCTCAGGTAGATGCCAGTTTACACACTGTTCATATTAGAGGTTTCCTTGTGACTATGACATTAAGATCCTTAGATTCTTATTTTATGGAAGCCTAGAGCTGGTGTTCACTATGAGAAAAATAATGAAGAAACCCATGTGTAGTGGTGTTAGAAGGCAACATAAAAACCCTGTGCAGTCCCTCAGTGCTTACCACAGTATTTTTAAGTGTAACAATAAGGGCCAGTAGCAGAATTTCACCATCTGGCATTTCCCTTAGTTACTTGACATGGAGAGAAAAAGGCAAATTTCTCTCTAATGATGGAACAAGGAAACTTGATAGGCAAAGGTTAACAAGCCAACCCTATGTGTTATTAAACACAGCAAGTGTTCTGGATAGGAATCGGGTAAGGCAAGTATGCTGCATGTATATTAAAAAGTAATCTGTGGTTTCAAACATTTTCATATGAAACCAACTCCTCATTTTCTTCTTGTAACTCCTCAGTTAAATCATTCTATACGCAAATCATGAATTAATGGAAATTAGCATTACATGAGGAGCCAACAACAGAGGGAATATGAAAATGTTCTCCTTTAAGAAGAATGCTACTAGAATACTGGCTCAAAACAATAACCCAAGTGCCTTCCTCTGTTATGGATATCTACTTTCCCACAAAATGACAAAAGTGAAATATTTCCATTAATTTACTCCCTAAAAAAAAGTCCACGTGCTCCACAACTTGTGGGGATGCTCTAAAACATGTGACTTATTAGGATATGTAGCCTGCTACTCAGTTTATTTCTTTTTTTGTTTAAGTAGCATGAAATACTAGTACAGTATTCAGGGTGTAAAGAGTTTTTATTAGAATAAACTCTCCCTAAAGATGCTTTAAGACTAACCTATGCACTGACCCATGAAGGGTAAATGCTAAATTCTTACAGCCAAATATTCATTGTAAGTCTTTGAAAAAGATGGATGAGCTGTGGCTCCTGTTTAAATTACTGCGGGATGGATAAGTAGGCACTATCATCTGGAAGGTGATCACCATCACTAGAACAATCACCTCCCGGATGTTAAAGATGACTGAATTCCAACAAAGGAGGTTTGTTTACATTGTCATAAAACCGCTATAGTACCTCATTGCCTCCTTCTCACTGGACATATTTGTAACACCACTCTTACGACAAGGTAAATTTCAGCTGATGCAAAGGCAGCTAGAGAACAGACTTTTATTAAATCATCTGCTGTTCTATAAAGCAACATGAGCTCATAATAAGTTTACAAACTGCCAGACATTAAAAGTACCGAATCTTAAAACAGGAAAGAACTTAAAACAACAAACATGCATGCTTGGCAGCATGAGCGTGAGGATTTTTGAAGATCCACCAATGGCTAAATACAGTGAGTTTTGCTTAAAATAAGTCAGTGACCACATGACCACAGTTGTACTGCTTTACGGTGTAGTGTTTATGGTGTTGGAACTTGGCCCTAACAGAAGATGGCCCATTCTGCAGAAAGCCAGTGGGATTTCTGGTCCCCTGTAGTCAGTGACTTAACCTCCAAAAACTGGGATTCCTCAAAACACTACAGACTCCATTGTCTAAACCTTAGGGTATCATAACTTTACCATAGGCACTGTATGTGCATGGGGTCATTCCAAACGGTAACCACACGGTCCAGTTTCACTGCATTCACGCTGAGGAGGAGCTGGGAGCCCAAAGCTACTGCCTCCTACCGAGGCAAGCTCCTGGGCCAAATGAGGTGTTACGCTCTGGCCCCTTCTTCCTGCTGAGCGCCAGACAGATGCAGGATGCCATCACTGAAGAAGAAACCCATCACCGGCGTGATCTCCCAGTATTTCAGAAAACAAGACAGCAAACATGGAAACCAGTGCCCTGCCACCCAGGGCAAGCCTCAACGCAGCGCTGCGCTCCTTGGCAGACTCTTCCCAGGTTGGGCAGGTTACGATCCACGAGCGCTTGCTGGCTGTGCCCATCACGGCATCCAGTCTTCATGGTCGAGGACTGCCCGCATTCCCCAGACCCAGCAACAAAACGGGACGCAAAGGATCTTCCTCGGGCATGCAGGCAGCAACCCACACAAAGCACTTCTAAACAAAACACGCTCCCAGGCCTGAAAGTGACCCAAGGCGGTCACTGGAGTAGGACGGGTTCAGCACAATGAGTGATCTGTTTATACAGTTCTCCCACTTCTGCTGCCTTGAAGTCTGGGTGTTTTCTTAGAGACTGAACAGAGGTTCCGAAACCAACATTTCTAACTCCTGTTCCCGCAGCTTCAAAGGACTCTCCTGTTGTGGACCATACCGGCTTACTGAGATTGCTTGCCCACTGAAAAACCTGGAAAAAAATGCCATTCTTTTTTTCAGACTTTAAGCCAAATTTAAACTGTACACTGCAGTACCTCAGTTTCATAATTACAAGTTGATATCATCTTAGAAATAGATGGGCCAAACACATTTCTATTACACTAAGCAAAAACCTATCAGTTACGTCAGTGCTGGAGTGCCTTTAAGTGATCAGCTCATGCAGTCGTAAGAGCAAGAACAAGAATTAAAACCATGGATGACTGATGACCAACCCTGACGCACCAAAGCGCCAAGTTCACTATCTTTACAGAGAAATAAATATTCATAATCCACTGAGTCTGAGCAGACAACTCCAGACACTTCTCTAGACTGTCTGCACTCCAGAATGTTTGTGGTATTTCCCAGGGCTGCCCAAACTGCTTTAACTCTGTTTTAATAAGATGTAATACCAAGAGGATTATTTGTCAAGTCTGATACAAGTAAGAAGAGTAATTATATTTGGCATTTATTTAACACAAACAAGGTCAAAACTTTTACTAGGTTTCTCGGTCTTCAGAAGGCCTACATGCCTAACTACCTCTGTAAGTAAAATCATAGTCAATGATGTCCTGAGGCTTAGATCCGTACTTAGAAAAAAAAGTTTCAGAATTTAGAAGTGAAATTGCTATGAAAGAGGAAAGGATCACATTATTAAAATCTAAAATACTGGTAAAAGCCAGGTTGACCTGGAATGAAAGCACCAAGCAAACCAAAATGTAATCCCAGCACAGTGAATTGTTTTAAAATCGTTAAGTGCTCACAATATATGCCCATGTTTTATGGCATAACCTCACCTGGTAAGTTTAAGGTTGCACTTTCAACCACGAGTCTGCTTTCCCTGTTACCTTCGTCAGAGTACCCGATTTCAACCTCTAAGCTGTGCAACACATTTCACTTCTTTTTATTTTTTTAAACATGAGAAGCCTAGAGTACATTAAGTGCGTTACCATCTAATTTTGTTCTCTCTTCCATATGACCCCCGGGTGTGCAGGTTATAGCAACTCTGATTCAACTCCTCTTACAGTTAGTGCAGCTGTGGGAATCTAACAGTCAGCATCTGCAATATCAATAACTACTGCATTCTTAAACAGGAACAAGCCAAGAGAGATAAGCAGCTGAGTAGATTAGCAAACTTAAATGTTTCCATCTTAACAAATAAATGCAGCTTTTTCTTTCTCGTTGCAAAATCTGAAGAACTACCAAAACACATGCACAAGAAAACTGTTCTCTTCTTAAAAACGTAAGTATTCAGGCTTGAAGCTGGACCCTGGCATATCCTCACAGAGCTGGATTAACTTTGCTCCTAAAAACTGTAATGATTTTCCTTATTCATCTGCAAATATTGCATGATAGTTACAGTTTAATAAACTTCCCTGATCAATTTAGACCACAGATCTTATTCATTCACAATTGATTAAAATAGGAGGTGTTTCACAAGCAGTAAAATGAAACAGCTCCTTAAGATGTAGCTCTACTTTAAGCACACAGTTCCCCCTGTGCACAGCTCGCCAGGCCCATAATGTATTTTTCTCTCTAGTGTTTGCTCAAAGACTCTCAAACACAATATAAATTCCTCAGTCAAACACACAATTATTTTTACTAATCCGTTGAGAATGGCAGAAGCTGAAGCATTTGCACTGAGTCAGCCTAGTACAATAATCTAACAGTTCATTCAAGCAGGTGCAGGAAGTATTATGTAAATTCCAACTAACTTCTTCCTCTATGCATGAGTACTTCACATTAATATTCCTCAGGCAGAAAATTCGGTCCTTTGACAGTCACTACTAACTCAGCACAGCCAGTTAGCGCCAGAGCTCTAGCAAGCTAAGTGCTTACAAGCGGAACATGCTTTCCTAACTACTCTTGTTAAAAGGACAGCAAACCAGGAATAGATGAATTGGGTTTAGTTCATATAAGAAGGTCCTAGGCGGACCTGGCATCTCCACTGTAGGTAGCCTGCCTCCAGGATGGATCCCTATTCCAGCAGGAAGCCTGAAGTTCATCCCACTGCTGCACAAAAAGCTATACCCCACTGCAACCCTCCAGCCTCCTTCCCATCGCCAGCTTTTCCGTTACCAGCACTTGCCTTCAGCAATGCTGTTTCAAACACTAGACCGTTTGTCCCACAACAGAAGCTCTTCTCCTCCAGCAAGCCTAGAGGATCACCCGGTAGGGAGAACATTCCTTACATGTCTGGACTGGACTGAACATCACACCATGACCGTGACGTGCCTTGACCAGCAGAAGCTCATAAAGCCCACAAGCCCAGTGTATAGGGTCCTAACTGCAGTCTTACTATTTAAAGAGAATAAAGGAGTAGAATTCCTACATCTCCTGCACTTAGTACTTCCCCTAGCAGCCTCCATTAGCTGGGCTGACGCACCTCCCAAGTGAAGGCCAAGGCACTGCAACAGCACCTGCTACCCCTCTCTTATGGGGAAGTGCAAACTACACTGCCCGAGGCATATAAATTAAACCCAGGCTCAGAAAAATATGTGTTTTAAAAATGGATGTCAAAGATGAATCAAAGAATGTGCCCTGTACTGAGTAGGATGCAACACAGAAGTATATTAGTGATCAAATATCAAATTGTTTATTGTTAAGGCACTTGGAACTATTTTTAATTATCTAAACTATGCTTTTTATTTCAGCTGCGAATGTTATGTACTGTATTACACTTAACAGTAGCAAGAGCAAAGGTTTATTAGCTAGTTTACAAAATCTCACAAAACAGGTCAATAAAGAGTGGGGAATGTCAGCTAAAACTGTGACTTACAGCAATACATGATTATAAAAAATAAATGGTTTTATAGGTTTTATATTGCTGTGCTGCATCTGAGATAAAAACATAATCCCAAAGTAGAAAAGTCGTTCCTGCATTGCACTATGGGTAGATCTGTGTTCAGCTGGTATAACACGTTCCCACTCCAGCCTGTTACACTCACCGAGTTCGGGTGTGAATAAGCTTGATGAGGTTAGATAGGAATCAGTTCTTACATCATAAGAATATGGGCCACATCCATACGAGCTTTACTGAGAGAATATAAATAGTCGTTCAGTCAGCAGGAGGTAGCTCTGTCCTGCGCAAGCAGACGAGTGAAAAAGGAAGAGGAACTTCACCGCACAGTCTTCATCAGAACTGTCCCCACATTGCACTGGTGAAACTGAGGGACAGGGCGCACCCCAAAGAGCAGACTTACTTCCCAGCACGAAACACGTGGATAGTCGTGTCGTGACGGGGCTTTACCAGCGGCACTGTCTTCAGACCCGTGCAGCCCTCGTGGGGGCTTCGCGCAGCGAGCCTGCTCCCCTCGCCCTCCCGTCCCGTGGGCCCGCTTGGCTGCTCGCAGCGCCGCGCTGGACTCAAACGCCACCTTTGGAGGCAGGTCTCCCTTCACTGCTCTCCAAACCTTAGCACATCCTTATGGCAAAATTCTTCCCTGGGAACCTACGGGCCACCTGCCCCCATCACGTGGGCTGGTGCAGGAGTCTTCAGGACCTGCAACCAAGCAAGAGGATGTGTCAGCCTTTTATCATTTCACATCGTTAAGTTGGATTTTATTGCTTGGGATTCTGTCATTTTATTTAAAAACAGTACAGCATGGAAGCACTATCATAATTGAGATATTTTGACAGTGTGTTATGGTCTCTGTTTTGTCCAAAATTCATGAGTTTGATTTTAACTAAAATTACATCATAGAAACATATAACAGAGCAAACAAGCACAGTCCATATGCACTGCAACGCTTCTTGAAACTAAAACCTGCAACATAGGCAGGAGTTAGAGTGTGTCACACTCCTTAAATGGTCATAATCCAACAAAACACCCTACAGAAAGTTATTGCTAGGTGACTATTGGTTGCTTTAGAAGAGCTACATTTAAAAGTATTATTCCCCGTTAGGAACGTATAGTTGCGTACATTTACACCATCATTTGTCAGCTCTCATTAAACAAACTGATTTGGCTTTTATCTGCACTTGCAAAACAATTCTCTTTAAGAAAAGCCAGGCTGGGCTAGAATGATTGGAGAGTTGTTGCATAACTAGTATCACAGCATGTGAAAAAAAAAAGGCCGCTGAGTGCATTCGCAGTGTTGTAACAGATCTACCAACACACTGCACGTTTTATGACATGCCAGGTAGTTAAACCAAATTATCTTTCTGGAAGATGGACAAACAGCCAGCCTCTGTCTCTACATAGCCATTTCCATAAGCACAATCTTTTGCAAATAAAAGAATAAAACAGAATTGTACTAAAAAATCCTCTTTACAACTGACTCGAGATATATCTACATTCAAAATACCACAAACTCCATTATCTGATATTAGCTGGCACTTGAGCTGCACTGTAGGCATGACAGCCACTCTCTAAACATTCCCATGTCTCCCTCTACTGAAGTTAACCCCCTCCCACCAAAAACCCTATAATTAAAAAGAAATCAGGGAAGTACTTATAGCTGTTATTTAAACAGGCTTCATTTTGACTGGCCAGTTGTGCCGTGCTGCTTAAGCCTCTACCTCTTACAGACTGATTTTCTAAGCTGTACCATGTCACTCATTGCTGCTGAGCTTGACCTTGCTCCCTTGTAACGTACACGTGTTACACGCAAGGAGGGATGCTTTTCAAAGTCACTTCTGCACACTTGGAACCTGTGGACACTATCACACCGAACTTGTATCTGACCTGGGCCAGCTATCACCAAAAAGCGTCATTGCCATCTTCCAGAAATTGTAGTGTCATCCCACAGACACAAAAGGCGTAGTAGAAATGAAAGTATCTCCAAGTACTTCTGCTTTTCAAAGCATAGGCAAGAACAGGCCCCTCCCATGCCTGCTGTGGTTCCTAACTCAATATCAACACTTGGTCTTGGTTATCAGCATGTTTAGAGCTGTCCGTTGCTTCAGTAAAACCAAGTAGTTCTTTACTCCTTAATCTTGGTGATATATAGCTTAAAACCTGGCTAAGAGGTCCCAGTCTCTGGCTTTTATGCATCAACATTAATAGAGAGATAGGCTCCAAGTGCTCAGCATCCTCCTCGTACTTTCAAAATAGTCACTGTGCATTCTTCCTGTCTCTGAGGGAACAGCTGGTGAAAATGTTTTCCGGGGCAGAGTGAAAGACACTTACGAACTGCAGTGATGATTTAAAATTTCAAAATTTGATTTCATAGTCATGAGTTCCACTACAAAGAAGCTAGTTCAATAATTTCAATAATTCTCCTAGGCCAGCAAACAGTTCCATTTCCACAGAAACCCCCCAAAGGCATTCACAAAATCGGGCGAGTGCAAACGTATGCACACGTGTGGGTACGCGAGCGGGTTTGCGTGCATGTGCACACGCTGCTTGACGGAGATATCGTGTGATATCCAGGGTTTGATCTGCAGAATCTTATCAGTGATTTAATGGGCTGCTTGTTGGGCAGGAATATTCTGAGGGGAGATGCCACAGCGAGAGAAACAGTTTAAAAAGAGAAACAGCTGAATGGAAACACAAAAAGGTTGAATTGTATCTTCAGAAACACATTTGTGCATGCTTATTCACCTCCGCTTACCCATGAAAACAATGCACAGGCAACTCATGTAAGCACTAATCCAGGAGGCCCACAGAATCACCCAAAGCGTCACTGTGCACAAACTCAGATACGCGCTTACTTCCCATGAGCGCGCGTTCCTCCTGGTCTCTTTGTGTACTCATGCAGGCTTTGGGGGCTTTCGTATACCCCGAAAATGCGCAACAGTGTTCAAATTAGCCACTCCACCTTTGTCAGGTTCGTTTTAAAATCAACAGAACTGCTTATTGAAAAATGTACATGCTCGAGAAACATCATGCCGATGCACACCAGCTGTGCAGTCCTCCTCTCACCTTTACACGGGCACTTTCTATCACGCGATTCCCTCTCTAAAGTACCAGGTAATTCCTCCCAGAACAGCTTAGAGCGTGGTCGAAATAGCAGCTGGGGCGCAGCACAGAACAGATCAATGTAATTACTTCAGCAAAAGCTACCACCTATCCCTATTACTTGTACGAGGATAGGCAGAAACATAAAGCGCATCCATAACGTGTTAAGCAGTACTTTCCTCCAACTTCATATATGGGAATTCATTTTCATTTCCCAGGTCCCACTGTGGGTGTTTCTAATGGACTGCACAGTCGTTCCACGGTCTGAATACTTGGGAATAAGAGAGTAGCTGCTGATTGTGGGAATGCCGGGCTGAACTGATGCGGAGGGGACTGCAGCTCAGCAAGCCCTGCTCTCTTCCCGCCCCGTGTGCTGCGGCGTTTCAGCGCCTGCTCCTTACGAACGTCAGTGCTGGGGAGAGCAATTTCACCAAAATAACGGCACGCAGTGACCTGAGCCAGGCGGGAGCCTACATGCTACGTTGGAAAGAGCTCGTAGTAAAACAGGCCTGAGTTGGCCCATGAGTCTGATTCAAACTTAGCAAATAAATCCTGTATTGTTCAAATAAACAAAGTACTACATAAATAAATAAATAGCTTTTGCAGAGATCATTTGCTGTGGTGCTGTGGATCTGGCCTACCTACATTCCTGCTGCCTCTGGTCATATCTGCCCTTCACTCTTAGCCACTCCCTCACCTTTTGACAACAGACATCCTGCACAGGACCTGTCAGCCTCTCTCCACACGTGCTCCAAGATGCTGGTTTTCTGGGAGACAGCGTGGAGCAGAGCCCAAAGGAAGTACACAGAAGCTATTTATGGCTCTTTCTGCAGCAGTGAGTTCTCCTCCAGAAAAACTCAGCAGGAAGGGGCCAAATTTCTGAACACAGATCAGGCTTACGAATAAAGCAGGGAAGTCTCTTCTCAGTGAACAAAAACTGCTGTTCATTCTGGACATAACAGCCTAGAAGGTTAAACATCTGCAGCTGTTTTAATGCACACTCACTTCTTCTTACAAGTTCCCTAGAAATACTGCACACTATATTGACATATTAAATACACAGAGGCATTTACATGTGTAGGAGAGCAAATTCCTTGGAGAAGTCACTCTTCACGTACTGCAGCGCAAATACTGTACCACTGGAGTGGAAGCTGTTAGTGTATCTTACCAGTAGGTCAGTTAGTGATTCCATCTGTCTTTTTGACAATTTGTTCACAGCTTCCTACTTCCCTCGAGGTTTCTTGTCTTGTGAAAACTCTTGGAACACACCGTGATTGCAGGTTACTCTCTTTTTCCCAGTATTGTGTAAAGGCAAACCGCAGAGCAGAATTTTTCTGTAAGACCAAATGCACATTCCCACATATTTCTTTCCTATCAAAACTGATAAATTCCTGGTTCAAAATTCAGAACAGCTCCAGCTGATTCCCAGAATGCTGGCTCCCCTCTAAGAGGTGCTAAACACCCTCACATCCCATCAGTTTCCATAGGAGATGAAGATGTTTGGCCCCTTGTTTAACAAGAGGCATGGACTGTAAGCTAGAGCTTGTTTCAGGCACTGACAGCAGAATGTGGCCCCTGTATTTTTTTCTACTTAAATTAAGGAAGTCAGAAGTGAGGAAAATAGTTTTTCTCCATGCCGCCTTTCTGTGCCTTTCTCTGTCAGCTGCTGATATTCCTTGTTAGCAAAACGACTGTGTAATGCCAAAACAAGGGGTGGTAAAATGCAGCTGACATAAACGTAACACACACCACAAAAGAAATTCTCAGAGAAGTTTCATTCACGGCCTCCAGTCGAGATGCCAGGAAAAGCTTGCTCAAGCACCAATCTTATTTGCTTGCCTGAAAAGCTAAGAGCCTGAACAGTTGAAACTGCTGCAGATTTTCAGCAGCTTCAATAGCCTTCTCAGGAGTTTACTTAGGCAGTGGATATTGCAAGGAGCTGAATTCTGCCCTCGTGTATCTTTGGGGGATCTGCATGGAATTTAGTGAGGCAGCAGGTATAAAAATAAATACTTTTAGCCCACCAATTTCAATGGGGATTTTGACTATAGTCTGCCAAGTCAGATAGGTGGTTTGCTTTTTTTTCATTTCTTTTTCTGCTGTTCTTGGTCATCCACAGGTTTTATTGGGTATATGTGAAAATATTGTCACACCAAATTATTTTAGAGGACTAGGAGAATTGCTTTTCAGATGCCGTAATTAGTGCTTTTGTCATTAACTGAGCTTGATGACAATGACAAGTAGCAGAAGACCTGAAGTGGTCATGTCACATTCCCTGTTCTCTGCCCCCTCTCCAGAACAGAGAATAACCTTCCTTCCCCACATAGTTAATGAAACCATGATTAGAGAAAAATCATCATGAATCGCACATTGGATCCCATATTGCGAATGTACAGAGTGAAAAGGAGAGGAAATGCTGGAGTCAGATCCTCGGGTGAGGAATACTCTCAGGGCTCTCATTTCCCAAGGAACACGGCCCACAGCATCAATCTTTTCTACCCCCCCACAAATGAATGGGATTGAAATAGGACATAAAACATCCCTGTGCCAAATCAAAGATCTCACGTGTGTTTTAAACAGTAATATCTCCAGGTAACCCTACTGACATTGCACTATTCTAATCTGCATTCAGGTATGGCTAAATATGCTTTTAAAATGTTTCTCTCATGTTAATATTATGCTGAATTCAGCTTCCTAAATTGTGCCTCCAGCAAGACTTCAGAGGATAAAAATCACCAGTGAGTAAAGTCTTAATGAGTCCAAGTGGGCCAAGATTTCACCTTTGGAGCTCTTTAACAGCCTTAGTGTCTTAGAGGGGAAAGGGGAGGTGAACACATTTTCAGGTTATATTAAAACACCACCATTTAAAATAGCTTCCTGCTCAAAATATTTGCTAAATAAGAGCTCATGTGTTGTTTTAAGCAATCTCCCTTTTTGCTTTAAAAAGACCACTTTTTAACGTTTCAACAGTGCATTACTAAATAAACTGACAAAACATCTCAGGAACTAACATAAACGTGCAATTTTAATGCCTTCTAATCACTCAAATCAGCACAAGATTTTTGTACTTGTGCATGACCTTCTTCAAATTATCCCTCCATTTTGGCTGAATCGGAATGAGCGTGGGCTATTTGATAAAAAACACTAAGTGTGTGAAATGAGGGGCCCTCATCGCTTCTGCCAGACTCCTCTTGACAGAATGATGATAGAAGCATCACATCCCTGGGAGAGTAAATGCAAACTGACAAGAGATGAGCCTTTAGATGTTGAATATAATCTTGAATTGTGCTTGAAGTGTCTTATTATCTTGTCTTTTGATGTCTGAAGGGGTGGCTCATTGTTAGAAAAAGGAAAGCCCTTGCACATCTTTGCCATCTTTAAAAATTGTTTGGCCTTTAACAACTGCTTTTCCAACTAATGTCCATTTCTCCTGACAATAAATATGGCAGGTCGTCAGCAAGTGACAAACAATTTACTTTACATGCCAGGCTTTTATGGTTTTTGAGAGCTCATGTGGAAGCATATTTTAAAGAGCAGCAGGAAATTAGCACCATTACAAATGTTAAGATGGCTGCAAGTGTGTATGTTGCTACGTGGCTATTTGTTCCTGCTACATTCTGCAGTTTCTGCTTGAAAGTCTCGTCTTTCCTGCATTCAGGCTGCTGCTCAAGTTCTTTATTTATCATTGACTAAAAAGCGTCAATGAAAAATAAAGAGCAAGAAGCAATTTTCTTCTGCTCTAAGAAAAGCGCTATTACAGATACAGTACATGGCTAATGCATAAAATCATATTTATTAATCATAACAAATCAATACCAGTAGTGGCATGGCACAGTTTACCTGTATTGCAGACCCTCACAACCGCACCACTGTTTTTTCCCCTTTTTACCCAGCTTGACTTTTTTTTTTTCTTAAACTTAAAAGTTTAATGACGAATCAGATCAATATGATTCCTTAGCAACTAAATCACAGGCACACTAGTTTTGCCTGTCACAGAACCAGTTCTGCAAAAGCAGTCAAGTTCTTTTTTCAGGTCTCCGTCACTCTGCGAATCCATAAGAATTCTCAAATGGATCATAAACTGTTACAGGGTTCAGGTTATTGTATCATTATAAAAACGTATTGATACACTACAGATGACAAGACATGCAGCTCTCGTGCTAGTCTATTACAACCATCTGAATACTGTAAGAAATATCAGATATAAACAAAATAAAACAGTCAGCAGTAAGATGTCTTTTAGGCAGCCTGATTTCTTTTCTTTTTTTCTGTGGTTTTAACCTGTGTCAAACTACAGCAGTTTTATGAATCCAGGGAAAGGAGAAGACAAAAGCAGAAGAGTAAGTTATTACAAGCAAATGAATAAAACACCTCAACAGACTCCAGAGACTGTACGTCATCTTAATCACTGTAAGAAAGGCCCCATTAGGCCCCTATGGCTCAGCAGGGATGTTTTACTCCTACTTTGCAGGCAGGGAGAGCATAAAACCAAGCGGGGCCTCCAGCCCCGTCCTGGCGGGCGCCCACCCCGAGCCCAGGGCCAGGCCTCAGCCGCAAGGAGCAACGACTCTGCATCGGGACGTGTGGTGGGAGCACCTTCGAAACACGTGGAATTCGCCTCAAAAGACCCCGGGGATCCTGCTACTGAAACGAGGGGGCTGCGACGCAGCAGCCTCAGCCCCGAGCTCAGGTCCAGAGGCACCAGTTGTCCCCAGCCTGGGACATCCCACCCGGGAAGCCTTCGCACCAGCGGCTCCTGCTCTCATCCACCGCCTCGTGAGGGCCCAGAGACGGGGATGGGGGCAGCCGGAGCTCACGACAAGTGAAAGCTTTATGTTATTTTATTTTATTTTATTTTATTTTATTTTATTTTATTTTATTTTATTTTATTTTTTGTCAGCCACTGCTATGAGAGGGGTCACTGCGCTGTATCCGCGCGATTAAAACAAGACGGCTGTGAAGGCAACGTATCGAATCACGGCAATGCCACCACACAGGAGTTTCCTCCGCACTTTCCTTCACACCAGAGGGGAGGGCAGATGCAAAAAGAAAAACAAAACCTCAAAATACAAAAAAACCCTCACATTTATGCAGATGATTTTCTTGTGTGATGTTATAATTAAATTTGTGCTTATGAGAATAAAGTATTTTCAATTAGCAGGGGAAAACACACCCAAGAACATTAAATATTTTATTTTTTCCCAGCTGTAAATTTCATTTTCCTTTGGAGAGATTTGTAGCTTGCAGTCCCAAATATTTATGATATGAGGAGGGGAAGTATAAGAAAGGAGGAGAAATACCAGGCTTCTACATTTACAATCACCTCTGAGCTACTATATATCCATCTTTTTTTTTTTTCCTATCCTGTTTCTATTTCTAGTCATATTTTTCTTTTAGTAATAATTACTTTTTACCCTCCTTTATTATTCTTAAAAACCTAATTATTACAATAGCATGCTCTCCCATCCCATAAACACACTCTAAAAAAGCTCTCTACTTATAAAAGATTTACGTGATTTTTGAAAATGCCAAGCTGTTGCTGCCCCAAAACAGGTCGGAAATTGTTCCTTTTGCATCTCTTCACGCTGAATCAAAAGCCTGGCAACACATAAACATGCTTGCACAGTGAAACAGAAACGCACAGTAACACAACGCTGGCAAAATAATTCCTCTTTTGTTAAAGAAGAGCATGAAATAACTATGAAGCAGTTTCCCCAAGTGTCTGTTTTTTAGTTAAAAACACGTGGCTCTATACACCACTGAGCACATTAGGTAGGTAGACACTTTGAACTGGCATAGAAATACTAATATATGAGTGTCCCATTGCAGAACTCGGGCTTTCTACGTATACACAATGACTGGACAGAAGGGACCTTTCAGAATCTGACCCTACGTGATTACTCAAATTCCTGAGCAAACATGACCTCTCTATGCCACATTAATAAATGCTAACTATATGCAAAATAAAATATAAAAATTGCCCCAACTGTATTTGCTTAAGAGGTTAGGCTGAATCCCAATAATCTTTCTTCCTCTCCAATTAATACTATGCAATCTCATGAAATAATTACACCTGCCTACTAGCATAATATATTAAAGTATGCCTTAAGGTATATTTACTAAAAAACAATTTGTCCTTCTTAATTAAACACAGGTTTCGGACCTTCCTCTTCAAGTAACAAACCCCCTTTGAACAAAAACATGGCAACCTGAAACACCTTTGGGGAGCACGAAGGTAAAATGCACTTGGCAGCCGCCCGCGCACAACTGCGCGCGCTTGCAGATGGGTGTGCGCCTACAAACACGGCGTAAGGAGAAAGGGAAGAGCTCAGAAGAGGTGGCCAACAAAGAGCAGCAGAAAGGGAAAGCTGTGGGCGTCGTTTTGGTTGAATGTGGACTTCACCACTCTTGGTGTTTGCTGCAGGAGCCACGAGGCTTCTGCTTCCAGTGCGCTCTTGGAAAGGACTTCCTTCATCTTCTGCTGGAAGACGCTGGCTGCTAGTAATTCTTTACTCGACCTCTTAAAACCAGGATTTTACAAAGTAAGAGTACGTCTACATGAGATAAGAAACTGAGCAAGAAAAGGCAGGTGCACTAATAAAGCCACTAAAGGCCATCAAATCATACAGCTACCACCAGGGCTGGGGTACACAAGCATTTTCAAAGGCAACTATCAGCCTCTATCAACTTCTCAGAAGTTTTCAAAGAATTAGCCTAATGAAATTCTTTTTAGGACTGTACTTTATTACTGCATTAAAATAATTTACATGGTACTCCAGACACACTGACTGATCTGTATATTTTAGATTGACTTTTACCTTTGTCCTCACTTTCAGGTAGTATTGGATGATCGCTCTTTTTTGAAGTGTACCATATTCCTTAATACAGTTTCAAATTGTTCAGAAACTAAAATGATGGTTTACCTTTCAGAAAAGAAAGGACATATGATAAAAACAGAACAAAGCCCTGACTCCCCCAACACTCTTCTAGTGTGTTCTAAAGTAAAAGCAGAAAAATCCAAGCTACTTTTAGGAACAGACAAGCAGTAGCTTAACATTAAACAAACACCTTTTGGAGTGGAAGGGGAAAGATGTAGATATCCCTAGAATATCTACAAAACAATCCCAATTTCAGGCTCTGAAAACAGCAGGTTTTATTTAGCCATACTGGAGGCCACACCATTCTTCTCTAGATGACCTCTGCTTTCAGAGTGAAAGGGCTCAGTCCTGCTTCTGCGGGCATCAAAGCTGTATCACAACGTAAAGCAGGAGATGTCACAATACAAATCTCCCTGTGTTTCATAGTGATATTGATTTTAATTTTTATACAATGGAAAAAAAAATGAGACTTGATTAAAAGAAATCAACCATTCCCTTTACAAAATAATACTCCCATTGAAGCCCACAAATTATGACAAATAAAATTTTATTCTGCTTTTGCTTTTGCTCATAATGAATTTTGTGATTTAGTTGTCATTTTAATGCAACTTCTACCACTGAGCTTGTCACGAATTATTTTTGGAACTAGCAAAATAATGTACTAATAGTACTAGTAAGCAATGCTAATAGTACTAGTAGTACTAATAGTACTAGTAAGCAATGCAGGAAAATAAACCTTAGTGGAAAAAAACATTACACTGAATACATTATTATATTTTAAAGTATTAAAAAAAAAAAAAAGAAAAAAAGCTGAGCTTCCCATCCTCTGACCATGTCTCCCGAAGAAAGGAATCACAAGTGATGGACATAACCAAAGAAACAGCTTACCAAAGGAAAAGAATTAAAACAAAGAACCCACAAGTGTCAGAAAGAACAAAACCTAGGTAGACAACACAACAAGAAAAACCGAGCACTACATAGGATATTAAAGAGAAAAATGATCCACAGGAGAATGGCAACTGTTACTATGAGCTTCCTACAGCTACCTCTGCCTTTGGATATTTTTAAAAAATTTATTAACCTGACAGCAGGAAACTTTATACAGATTGCCCCCCTGACAGGATGCCAGCTTGGTATGAGGACTTGCTGTCTCTTTGCTTAGCGTATGGAAATGGAGAGAGGTGTTAAGTGGTGCCATGTGCAGATTTGGGCAAATATAACTGCTCCTCTGCCTGCCTACCTTGCATATTTCTGTGGGAAACCTGCTTAATCATGTGAAGTCCAATAAAACATCCAATTCTCTTTCCTTCTCCTTCTTACGTTTGCTTCCTTTTTAATGTGCAAGTGTCTGATCTATTATTAATCTCAAAACACAAACCAGCAAGGATCTCAATCAAAGAAAGTAACAGTTCTTTCACAAATTACCTGTTTACTGTCTGGTAGCCAGCAAGCTCCCTTTTGAAACAGCCAGCCATTTATGCTGCTTTTAAACAAGTTAGTTTGTTGTTGTTATTTTTATAACTTCAAAGGCAGGAAGAAGAAAGATTAACTAATTAAGAGTGAACTATTTGTCATTCAGCCATACAAATTACATGCTAGGACTTTGGTCTTTTTTTTCCCCTTCTCTCCAGTGTTAGTTACTCTGTACAGCAACAGAGATAATCAGACTTCAAGCCTCATTTAGGAGACACAGATACCACACACAAGCTTAATTCAAAAAGAAAAAAAAAAGTAGTTATAAATTCATGAAACCAAATGGAATTGTCTTCTGCGTTTTTAAGAACACAATTAAATTTCTCCTCACTCAAGAGCTTTTTTTTTAAAGAGATTATCTTTGTCACAATTTACACACAGCAATAAGAGACTGATTTATTTCCTTAAAAGCAAGTGAATTTGCAAGCGAGCCTGTAATATTTGCTCTTTGTTAGAAGCTTTCACTGAAGCTCTGTGCAGTTGGAGTCCGGCCTGCTCAGAGCCTGTGTTTATGTTTTAGCACCAGCACCACCGGTGCCCGAGCTACCTGCAATACCTAGGCACAGCAGGGAGGTGAGGATGGATTTTCTGTCTTACAACTGCACTGTCTTTTGTGTTTAAATAATCATAATGTCTTCTTTGGATTTAAAGGGCATTTACTCCTAGTGCGCATGTGTGTCCCGCACCGACTTCATGGGAGCTGCACCTCAAGGAACCCCAGTAATGTCATTATCCAGGAGTTAGTTAAGTCCCTAGCTATTTGCAAACACCTACCAAAAAATACCCCTGCTGAAGGTATCCTTTAGGAATAGTCCATCACAGAGGCAGATTTTCCAGATTTTTAGAAAATTTGTGATTTGAGCAGGACACCACTATATTTTAGAACCTGGATCGACAAACCTGTATTACAGCCTGACTCTGTAAACACGTCGTCAAACAACACTCCACAGGGACACCGCTGTCCTAATGAAACAGCCCTCCTGATCCACACACGACTTGCTTTAATAAAGGTATCCCGTGCTTGGGCCGTGGCAGCACTGGGCCCGTAGCCCTTGCAGACGGCGTGGGTAAGCGCCAGAACAAAGCACCCACAGCGTGCAAATTACCACGTAGTCACCAAACAAAATCACGTGAAGGGAAGGGAATCTTTATATGCAGATTAGACATCTTTCCAGTGTTTGCTAGGCCTAAAAGAAGGATCTGGTTTTAATCCTGAGATGATTTGGGCCACAAAGTTCCCTGTAAGGACAGAAATATTCAGTAGGGGCTTACTAGGCAGCAAGAGCAAAAATACACTGCCTGTGTTCACTGAAGACACTAAAACTTAACGCAGCCATCCTGATGGGCTAAGATCTTGCAAGCCTTCAAAACGAGAAGATTCGAGCAAGGCAGAGGGGCACCCGTAACACCCCGATGAGGGGGGAGTCCATTCCGTGGGGCCGGCGAGGGGGCAGGAGCCCTGGCGGCAGCTTCCGCACCCCAACGCGCCGTGACCGCCGCTCCGGCCCGCGGGCCGCCCTCCCCAGCGGCGGCAGGAGGCCGTTCAGTCGTTCACCCTTTGTGCCCGAAGTGACTCCGGTGACATAAATTCTCATCAGAGCCACGCAGATTGCGAAAATAGAAATCAGATAACGGATGTTTTCCTGAAAGGCCAATAGGCGGGATCGCATTGGCGGGCAAAACGCTCCCAGCTGGGAGCAGCAACTTCTCCCCTGCCTCAGCGCTCGGCGCTGCACGGGCGCGAACGCTCCTCCGGGGAGACGCGCGCCGTGCTGAAACGCGGGCAGCCCTGCCGACAGGGAACACGCACTCCCACCTGCTGTTCAGGCTCCTGGAAACAAAGCTTTCCTCACAGAAACGTGCACAGCGTCATTTAACACACCCGGCCTCGGCGCCCCGCAGTACTGCAAACGTACGCGCCATTATGAAAAAGCAGAAACCGGGTAGAGAGGCAAATAAAAACACAGTCTTTGGTCCCAGCACAGGACACGTACGATTTTGTGTCACTGGAACGAAATCTTGCCAGCGGTAAGAGAGGTTTGCAGTCAGTTTTCTGCTGTCCTGCAATCGTTACATAACACTTCTGCCCCGCAAGCAGAGGTTTGGTCGTGTCCTTGTTATACACTTAACGCTTTGCCCATTTCGGTAGGTTTCGCATGCAAAATGGCATATTCATTCCCAAAGAGTAACTTTCACCCTTCAGTAAAATTACCCTAATATGCAAGTGCACCTCTTGGTTTATTTTGCCATCATGGCATTATGTCACAAATTAACCTGGATTAAGGATCCATTAAGTATTTGATCCAACTCCAGGAAATCAACCTCAGTCCATAAGGGTTTGAGGGGCTTAGGTTAGGCACCCTCTTCCTGAGATTTTTGCGGTACAGAGAATTCTAGACACTATATGCCTGGTGTCTGCATCAACTTAAGCCTTATTACTTGTAACTGTTACAGAGTTGAACATGAGGTGTTTTTTTCTTAAGATCCCTTTTCAGAGCAATACTTGATAACTTATTCTAAATTTGTTTAAAGATGCCACGTATGAAGCCTACTGGGATTAATTAATTTAGGAGCAGATCCCAATGTGCTTGTCAAGCAAAGCTCCTGTTTATCCTTAACAAAAGCTCTCTATTAAGAGGCGCAGATTTGGCCCCGTGTTACTATTTTGAAGCATGGTGTAAAGCAAGACGAGGTGATCTGCAAGCAACACTGCCAGGAGTGTCCGCAGCTAGCCACAGGTCCTCGTCTTTTAGTCAGTTCTGAGCAAAATACACGATTAAAATAGGAGATATCGCCTCCCAAGTATCTTCAAGAATTAGTTACACACCATAGTCTCCTGCGAAACCACCTCATGCTGCTGAAAAAAATTGCTATTTCTGCGACAGAAACACAGCGGCTGCTCCCACTCGGCACATCGCAACGTTACTGCTGAGGCAACACGCTGCCGGAGAGAGAGCCCTTGCCCCAAATTCTCCACTTCGGAGAGCACTGCTCACCACGTTCTTCACTCCCCCTCCTGTTCCACGTGATTTCAGTACTGCAAGCTTGTGTGCGCAGGTGTCGCCAACAGAAGCCGAGCAGCGCGCGGACGCAGGCGCCCGAGGGGAGGATTTCACATCGGAAGCCCCCCCTGCACGGCAGATTCGCCTTTTGTCAAAGGCCCATGGGCCCCAAAGGCCACGAGGCGAACGCAGAGCGAACGCGCAGCCCCTCGACTCGCAGGCCCCGCTCCCAGCGACCACGTTCCCAGGCAGCGGCACCCGCGCGGCGTCGCTTCCAGTCGCAGGGATCTTCTCCCAGCCCATGTGGGTGCTGCCAGAGGCTGAGGAGCCGCCGCGTTCACCCTCTGTTGCTGATGGCAAAGCATCCGCAAGAGAAACCAGCCCAAGGTTTACTCTATGCCTCCCTAAGTCAAAAATAAGTATAATTAATCGTAATCCTGCAGCTCCCTCCAGCAGGGACTGCTGCTGAAAAGGTGCCATTTTTATGATTAATCGCACTACCCGCTACCAAAACAGACATTAAATGCCCACTGCTGCTACAGAAAGCAGCGAAACAGCGCAATAGGGGAGCCGTGGAGGGAGAAGGAGGGTATTTTCAGAGTAGGTGCAGGAAAGTAGAGCAGGTCACGGGCATAGGAAGCCCATCCAAGCAGCCCCTGTCGGATGCGGGAGCAGAACGCTCCACGCACCTGCCAAGGAAATCCTGCTCATCTGTACGCAAACCCCACTCACGAACCATTGCTCGGGGTGGCAAAGCAGGACGCTCAAGTGCTGGGCATTCATTCCAACCATGGGGCAAATCAGGTTTTCACAATTTCCTTTTTTTTTTTTCCAGAAAAAAAAGTGAAAATAAGAGCGTAGAGAAAAGCAAAACAAAACAAAAACCACACACAAACACAAACACTTTTGTCCATGAGGCCCTTTCCTTCCCTTAACTTTCCAAAACGTTTCTCCTTCTCTAGGCCAGACTTCTGTCAAACTTTTCCCCAACATATATTAAGTGAGAGATTATAAAACAGGAAGTTTTTGTCTCTCCCCACATGAAAGAAAGTTAGAAGAGAAAAAAATGTCAACCTCTGTGCCATTATATGTCAAAGAAGTCCAGAAGTAATGCAATTCAAGAAACTGTAAAGTTAAGGCTAAAGTATGCATTCCTAGGGTGCTATTAATAGTTCTAAACAAAAAAAGAAACAGCTCCAGAATAACACTTCAGATTTATGCACCACAGTCCTCAGTAATGCTGCACTTAATTATGGTCTCTTAAAGGCTCTAAATTTTTCCTCAGGAATGTATCCACAGTATGAAGACTGAATACCTTTATTTTAAATAAATTCTATCAGTATGATCCCTTTACGTATCAAGATAGCCTCACTGTCTTGTCTTCTATGCTCCAAAATTACTAAAATTAACCGGCAAGGGCTGCTGCTAGAAGATCTGTAGCATGTGTCATAGTTGTAACAAAACCCAGATAAACAGCGCCTAAGTTCATACTGAGGCAGTTAAACTATTTTGCTCACTTTCATTTACTTTGGCGTCATCTTTTTAGCAATATATATAAAAAGGCTAGCAAGCATCTTAGACTCAAATACACACAGCAAAATATATTCATTTGTAGCTTTTTCATTATTCCTTTTAGATAAATTATATTTACAATCCAGAAGGAGAAAAGATATTATGGCACATCATTTTTATCCCATACGGCAACTCCAATGAAAGTATCTGTATATATCTCAGTATCACCACAGAGCAACCAAATGACAATGGCTGAGAAAATATCCTGCCTTTTATTACAGGATTTGCTTCATCTAAAAACAAACAAAAACAGACATTTCAGTATCATCAAATTAAAAGTCTGTGTTTGCTCTCTACATAGCCTACTATATTTAATAGGTGCACCCTAAACATTTGATCAAATAAAATACATAAAGACATCTATACTAGTAAACACAAGTAGCAGCCCTCTGAATTTTAGGCATTGCAACTATTTTCCTGGGTGAAATGGCCTAAAACAATTATTATATGCTGTTTAAACATTCAGACTGCTAGTGGAAACCATGCTTTCCATGGAAACAAAGATTACTAAGAGGGTGCTTAAAAACAGATGTGATATTCAGCAATGGCCACTGCTGTAACCCAGAAATTAAATTTTAAGATTTTAATATTATTTTCCCATATCTATATGGAGGTTGGTTAATAAAACATTTTATACTTTATCTTACAGTAGGCACAATTTTGAAGAGAAAGTGCATGTATTCTTTTGTTAAAAAAATCTTGCAGCTCTTGTAGCTGCAATACAGAAATCTGCACAGTGCTACAGATTTCCTAACAGATTATGAAATCAAAACTTGAATCTTAGAAAATAGGCTCTCCCCCCTCTCCCCCTGCCCTTAAAGCTGCTTTCCCTTTACATAAGGTCTTTCGCCCCCCTTAGATTTCCATGTAGAGGACCGTGTAAAATAAGGAAATGCTCTGTCAGGCTCGGGCTCAAATGGAAATAATTAAAAGGAACTCCTTCAGGAGAGCAATGGCTCTAAACCCAAAATGTCACTGTGTACCAGAGAGCGCTGTTCCAGCCCAGACATCTATCAACATCTATCACTCCAGCACGCGCCGCAACAACTCTGCTCCCTTTTCTGATTAGAGATCAGAGTTGCCTGAGTTGGCTTACAGAGTGTCATCTGTTTGAATGACAGATGTCTGTGTTGGAGTCTTACTCTTACTGCTCTTGTTTTGATTATGAAAGGTTACATTTTTATCAGGCGTAAGCCAGGTTGTTTCAAAACTGAAAAGCTAATTTCTCCTCGCACAAGCTTTAGAGGAAATATTTTACTTCCAGCTTAAATAGTAAAACCACTTGATCTCTACGCACTATCCTTGCTAGCCTTTGTTTACTCAGTACGGAGTGTTTCCTATGGGAATGTTTTACCTTTACCATGTAAAACAATAACTCTTCAGTTTAGTCCACCTCTAGAAAAGACCGAGCACGTGAGACACCAGGATTAGCACGAAAGGCAATAAACATTAAGTAACTATTGCAAGAAAGACTTAAAGATTTCTCTTTTTTCCTTTTTTTTTTTTTTTT
>VZSV01000140.1:1972309-1997718 GCA_013398735.1 Nothocercus julius
AAGTGGCCGCGCTGGCGTGCGGGTCCCCGCCGCGCCGCGCTCCTCTGCCTGGCGCACGCACACAGCCGCTCGCGCTCTTATCTCTGCCTGCTCCCGCTGTTATTGCTGGCTGCAGTCAAGTGAAGAGCTATTACAGATCCAATGAGTTTTCCATTACTCCCCACCCTATTAAAGCTCAACTAGCATGTGAGAGATTCAGGATGCTTAGGAGGAAAACTTCTCGGGGAGCGACACGAGCAGCACGGCTTTAATTGTGGGATGTGCTTTTGTGTGCGTGCGTGTCCGCACACCTCACCCTGTCCTTAACGTAGTAAAGAAGGAAATTCCTGTATGCTCCAACACCGCCGAAGAGGAGCCCCCTGCGAGCACTCTGCGGGGATTTAAAGAGGCATCCTCGGCTGCGCAGCATTAACAAAATCAAATTCACATTTTCCTTTTTTTCACCATTCAAGTGTTTCAATGAAAATACACAGCAACAAATAGCCATCCCGTTACAGACATTCAGTAACACTACAGATCTCTAACTATTCTCATCTTTGGGATGCTATGCTCCAAACAAAAGTCCATAAACACACACACAAACGCATTCCTGAATTTAAATTAAAATATACAGAAACCATTGTTTTAAAGGAAAAAAAATCAGGGAAGATACTTACACAAACAGTTTGCAATTATGCTCGCATTTGGGACATTATATTCCCATAAAGTATTACTATAGATATATTTGAGTTTTCTCTTGGCGATTTGGATCTGTTTTATCTTCCGCTCACTGAGGACATTTGGGGGTCAGGCATTATTTCCAAGCACACTCTACCATTCCGTTTGCAAACTAAGAGCTATAGTATCATGGCAGCATGGAAGCCAGAGCCCAAAAGAAAAAAAAAAACTAAGGAAAAGAAAGGAACAAGTGACCTTGTTGTGCTCCCTTGCAGCTATTTATTGCAAAGTTCATGCCTAAATGGCTCTTATGCAGAGAACAGGTGACCAGCGAGCAAGTAGGTTGGTTAGCATGTTCCCTCTGTCCCGTCGTCACACTGGTCGATGTTTGCCTATGGGTTTTTTAATGTATTCATGTCTGAAAAGTGAATTTGATATGACACATGATAATCTATGAAAATGTTAATCAATACAAATAGTTTAAGCTGTCATCAAATGCACTTCTTTAGTCAATACTCATATCGCTGAAAACAATGTCACTGTCACCAGGGCTTAATTTGCACAGCACTTAAATATTGGACTCTGTGCATCAATGCACTCCTCTTCAAATACTGTAGGTAAACACATTTTCTCCCTATTTAAGGCTGAAGCACTCAGCACGCATTTAGCTGAGCCGAATCCTCCCTTTTGAATACCTTGATAGGTCCACTGGAGGGCAAAATTAATACTTAATTGAATCTCACAGTCATCAAAATAATCAATACTTTTTTATTATTTATTCTTTACAGTCTGTTGACTGTTTCAAACCTCTGAGGGAATGGTGGAAAGGATTCATGGCTTTGAAACACTGTCATTTAACAAGGTAATTTTCAGTGGGGCATTAGGGGTTGTGAAACATATAATAAAACAAAAATGGTGGCTTATAATAGGAAGAAAGAAAAGAATTATATTTCTGCCATCTAACAAAACAGGATAAATAAAAAAGCAAGTGCAGGGAGAGGGAGAAAGGAGGGGGGAGAGGGAGAGAAAGACTGGCTTTTGAAGGGTTTTATCATATCAAGAGCAGAGCTGAGCTTTCATAATGCTGACATTTCTCATCCTGACAATCCTAAACAAGTGGAAAGGATGAGATCGCAGATATCATCTTTCATCACATTCCCCAGCTTAAGAACCAACATGACAGCTTCTCTCCCCTTTACACTGTTAATTACTAAATAAAATACTGCTCTCTGTCAGCATTAGATTATTGCAGATAGCAACCACAAACATTACTCCATTGTTTTGGTTTGGGTTTGCGCTTTTTTTTTTTTTTTTTTTAAACCAACGATACCTACCTCTAACTCTTCAGAAAACAAATTAGGCTTGTGTCTACATATTGTAAATATATGAAATATAATCAATTTAATCAATGTGGTCAATCCATGTTATTGTCATGCTAAATTGCAGGTGATTTATTAACATTTCACTTGCTGTATTTATTGGCTGGCAACAATCTGAACATATTTGAGATGTTCCTGGGGAGGAAACAGAAGTTCACAGATACTGCAAATACGGCAGAAACGCGGACTTGTTTTACCCTATCTTCAGTGTATATGGACAATCTCATTTACTGAGGCAAGATTTTTTTGTTTGGTTTTGTTTTTATATGCTCTATAATGTATCTTAGCTGATTTTCCAGCTAAAGGTCACTGTGAATACAAATAATATTGTTTCAAAGTCCGGGCTGATGCCCTCAGTTCCAGCTGTTCAAAACTAATGGCAAGTGTGGCTCTATAGCAAACCTGAATCAAGACAAAATTTGATCCTTTTCATCATCAAACTGTTTGAGGCAAGAAACTAATCCTGCCCACAGGGCTACACTGCTAATCTCAGGATTACCAGCAATTTAAGGGAGAATGCTGAATCCATAGGATTCTAGATTAAATGCTCAGCTGACAATTTTTTAGTTGAATATATAATAAAAAGGATAAGGAATAACGTAGAAAATGTGGCAGCACCAGGAGGAACCTCACCCTCTGCATGCCAGTGAAATCCCAGCAACTTCCATAGGGCCAGGACTCTGCCTGCTGCGTACATCAACAGTTTGGCCTCATCTGGAGTACGTAGATGGGCTAACCAGGAATGAACAAGGACAGATGCACCCCGAGTCTACGTGCAGTGAGTGATGAAGCAACTCAAAGGACTGGGAACGCTTACCTGACAAAAGCGAGTAAGAACGAACATGATCAAAGTGCACAAAATAATAAAGAAGGGGAAAAAAAAAGCAGATCAGGACATATCCACCCTACCTCAACTCTCAGGAAAAGAGAAAAAAAGAAGAGCATTGGGGGCTCTGTTGAAATTGATTTTTTTTTTTTTTTTTTTATATCTAGTACTATTTTTCCCCCCAAACAGCAAGCAATGAAAACCTCTGGAACTGACTGCAGCACGATACTAGCGAGACCTAGACCAGAAGAGGATCGAAATAAAGACACCTGCATTGCTAGGCAGACTTCCAGCCACAACTTTAAAACAACAGCTTTATAAGCACCAAGCTCCAAGGATTACAAAAAAGGGGGAAACAGAAACTGCTGCACCCTCCCACTCAGGCTGTTCCAGCCCTGTAGTGAAGCGCTAAGGGAACATTCTTAACTTTATATCGTCTTCAGGCTTTCAGTTTCCTCTAATAATTAAAAAACTGTATCTCTTCTGCAGCAAGTTATGCATGAATAAAAGTGATTATTTTTCTATAATCAAATTATAAATAACATAAATTCCAACTGCAGTGCACGGCAAGCTACCGAGCCTGCAAAACTTCTTGGGGGTTGGAGAGGTCCTCCCTATGTCCGCCAACGGCTTCCCCTAAAAAAAATACAATCAAAGAAACATCCATAAAAATGAAGACGCAGTAGTGGCTGCTATCCGTCTTTCAGAGTGGCCAGCTGTAGGTCCCTCAGCCTCCTCCTCGGCCCACGTGCAAGATCAGGAACAGCGAGGAGCCAGCCGAGGCGCTGGAGAGGATGCAACAAAGCCAGGAAAACTCCATGCCTCTCTTGCAGATAATGCCATCAGGGTCCATGTCCTCCCTGCCCTGGATGTCTCACCTGCTGCGGGCTCAGACTAAGCACCTGTTTCTTGGAAGGTGATGAGGTGAGGGTATCGCCTGCAGCCTAGGCCAGGAACTTCCACTGATCAACAGCCCCACACAAGTTCTGGCTTTTCACAAGCAAAACTGAACAGTTAAAGAAGGCATGAAACCCAGCAAAATTAACCCTCTAAGAAGGATTTACATAACAGGCAAAGCCAAATAAAATGCATATAATACTGCAGAGAACTTCACCTGACCTTATAACCATAAGAACAAATCTCTGGTTATGTGAAAACTAACAAGTTGCAAATACCTTAAGGAAAATATACCTGCATATACTGCACATATAGAAACAAATTTTACACCTCTCTCTTGTAGGTATTCATACAACTTGTCATCCATTTGTTGTCCAGCTAGCATCGGTATTTCCAGACTTGCCTGTTTTCTATGAAATTTCTCTGACAGTTTTAAGCAGCAAGTGGTTCTCCCTGCTGCGTGTCTCCCATAAGAGTGGCATATTCCTCCTATAATTTAGCTGGCAATAGCTGCTCCATCTCCGTTTAGCTCCACTCCCAGACCTACTTCTTAAAAAAAAAGTTGCCGTGCTTAATTTACCAGAAAAAAAGATTGCGGATTTGCAAATGTAAGTTAGCTTTGGTTATGCATCTTCTTTCAAAAGTGAAAAGCTTCCCATACTTCTCATCTAAAGTGTTACATGAAGTACAGGAGAATATTTATCACTATTTTATAAGTCACACCCCTGCACTTTAAAGGTAAAGATGCATTTTTAAGCAAAATTTTTTAGTAATCAAAGACAGCTTTTAAAGGAAAACACTGTAGAGCCTTTCTGAGAAACATGCCCTAGGCAGAAATCTAAAAATGGGAGTAAAAACTACTCCCATCCTTAATGCAGGACTTGGGTGATGATGGGACTTTATGCACTGATTTAGCCTTCAGTACAAATTCTACACTCAATGCACTGTTAAAGTTATGGACATAATGCTGTTCTTTTAAAATTTAAATTTTAAGAGAGAGAAAAAGAAAGACCTTTTATTTTGCTTCACATATTTTGTACTTAGTTTGAATTTACTTTGTACAGTCTTTGTTTCTTTGGACTAAAAATACTTAAAAGATTTTTGGGCATTTTTTTTTTCAAAACAGGAAATAAATTTGTGCTCGCTTCAGCAGCACATATACTAAAATTGGAACAAAATGCCCCCTGCGCAAGGATGACATGCAAATTCATGACTTTTTTTAATTTTTATTTTATTCCTACAAGAAAGAAGTTGAGCAAGGGGGGCAGGAGACCTGTGTGGATGGGTAAGCTCTTTGGAAAACTTACAGATAAAAAGAGAGCATAGGTAACATGGAACAATATAGGAACATTGTCAGAGAATACAGGGATGCAAGGAGGAAGACCAAGGCCCATTTCAAATTAGAGTTAACAAGAGATGTCAGGGAGAACAGGAAGGTCTACTACAAATACATCAGCAGCGAGAGGAAGATGAGGGAAAATGTTAGTCCGCTGCTGAATGGGGAGGGTGTCTTGGTAGTGGAGGATGCAGAGAAGGCAGAGTTACTAAATGCCTTCTTTGCTTCTGTTTTTATTGCTAAGGCTAGTCCTTAGGAACTACAGAGCCCAGATATGAGAGAGAAAAGCAGGAGAGAGGAAGGTGTCCCGCTGGTTGAGGATTGGGTTAGGAATTATTTGGGCAAACTGGACACCCATGAATCTATGGACCCAGGTGGGATGCACCCAGGAGTGCTGAGGGACCTGGTGGGGGCTATTGCTCAGCTGCTCTCCATCATCTTCAAGAGGTCACGGAGAGCGAGGAAGGTGCCGGAGGACTGGAAGAAACCAATGTCACTCCAAGTCTTCAAAAAGGGCAAGAGGGAGGAGCCAGGAAACTACAGGCCAGGCAGCCTCACCTCCATCGCTGGAAAGGTGATGGAGCAGCTCATCCTAGAGACCATCTCTAGGCATGCCAAAGAAAAGAGGGTGATCGGGAGTAGTCAGCATGGATTCACCAAGGGAAAGTCATGCTTGACGAACCTGATAGCCTTCTACGATGGGATGACTGGCTCAATGGATGATGGGATGACTGGCTGGATGGACGATGGGAAAGCTGTGGATGTTGTCTACCTTTATTTCAGCAAGGCTTTCAACACCATCTCCCATAACATCCTTATAGGGAAGTTCAGGAAGCATGTGCTAGATGAGTGGACAGTGAGGTAGATTGAGAACTGGCTGGATGGCAGAGCTCCAAGGGTCGTGATAAATGGGACCGAGTCTAGTTGGAGGCCTGGGGGCAGTGGCGTGCCCCTGCAGTCAGTCCTGGGTCCGGTGCTTTCAACTTGTTCATCAGTGTTCATCAGTGACTTGGACGAGGGCACAGAGTGCACCCTAAGCAAGTTTGCAGACAATACCAAACTGGATGAAGTGGCCGACACTCCAGAGGGCTGCGCTGCCATTCAGAGGGACCTGGACAGGTTGGAGAGTTGGGCAGAGAGGAACCTCATGAGGTTCAGGAAGGACAAGTGCAGGGTGCTGCACCTGGGGGGAGGAATAACCCGAGGCACCAGTACAGATTAGGGGTTTAACTGCTGGAAAGCAGCTCTGCAGAGAGGGATTTGGGAGTCCTGGTTGACAACAAGTTGCCCATGAGGCAGCAATGCGCCCTTGTGGCCAAGAAGGCCAGTGGGCTCCTGGCTGCATCGGGAGGAGAGATACCAGCAGGGCGAGGGAGGGCATCCTGCCCCTCTGCTCAGCTCTGGTGAGGCCACACCTGGAGTGTTGGGGCAGTGCTGGGCAACCCAGTACAAGAGGGACATGGAGCTTCTAGAGAGGGTCCAGCAGAGAGCAACAAAGATGATTAAGGGACTGGAGCATCTACTGTATGAGGAAAGACTAAGCGAGCTGGGCCTGTTTAGCCTGGAGAAGAGAAGATTGAGAGGAGATTTGATCAATATGTATAAATACCTGAGGGGAGAAGGTAAAGAAGATGGGGTCAAACTCTTCTCGGTGGTGGCCAGTGATAGGCCACATTACAAGGGGTAATGGGTACAAACTGAAACACAGGAAGTTCCATCTCCACATGAGGAAGAACCTCTTTCCTGGGAGGGTGACAGAGCCCTGGCACAGGCTGCCCAGAGAGGCTGTGGAGTCTCCTTCTCTGGAGATCTTCCCAACTCGCCTGGATGCCACCCTGTGCCCCGTGCTCTAGGTGTCCCTGCCAGAACAGGGGGTTGGACTAGATGATCTCTAGAGGTCCCTTCCAACCTCAACCTTTCTGTGATTCTGTGAAATTGTGCTCTCTGCTACGATTCTGATCTCGCACAGACTTCTGCTTGGGACAGACAAAAAGAGTAGGTTTGATCAAACACTCCAGCTACACTACTGGCACTTAGAAGCATGTGAGCTGTTCCTATTTTATTCTAAAGATTACATTAAAAAACACGTTCAGATGAGCTTTTCTTTCTTGATCAAGTCAGGACACATCATCATTATCTTGGATAAAGCTAGGGTAAGACTAGAAGACAGAGCTGGAAAGTCTTTCAAATGTATTCCTCATTCAAAAACCTTTATTAGAAAAGGATTTGTTTCATTCTGTCTCAAGTACTAGTGAAATTTAGGATTACACTTTCCCTGGTCCTCTTACAAATTACTCCAGCTTCCTTCATCACATTGCTTCAGGAAGTATAACAACACAAACACACCCTCTCATCCCCCCCCCCAATTAAAAGAATCTCTTAGAGAATCCTTACAGGTTATTTCTTCTTTAAATATGGTTTAAACTGACATCATCCATGTAGATGATATAGAACAACCATAGTTCAATTGATGCAAACTAACAGTTTGCCTTATTTGACCCCTCCTAGCCTCTGATCATTCCTCCCCTTTGCTGTTCTTTCCTCTGAAAAAGTTATAGCAGAAATTATCTTTTCATTTTCTGCCCACCCTTATATTTCTATAAGCAAAACAAACAAGATTAGTGATATATGCTCATTGATCTCCCTTCACTGCTCTGATCCTGCTTTTTATACTGCATTACATATTACTTATATTCATATTCATGGCTGGGTCATAGTTTTATATTTTTATAATCAATTGAGTTTATTGGTATAAAAATATATCTAGCAGCTTCACACAGCAAGTCATGCTGTACTTTAATTCACTAAGATTCTTCTGTATTGCCTCTTACTCCTTCCTGTGATAGCAAGGAGCTAATTTAGTATCCCAAGCTCTTCTCACTAGATCTATTTATTATATTCCAAAATATTCCTTCACTTTTGTTCAACTCACACTATACTCATCTCCTTGTGAAAATCTCTGCAGCAGGCGAGAGGGGTCTGTTCTTCTTTTTCTCAATATTAGCTTGATTTAAAACCTTGTGTTTCTCCAGTGACACTCATCTCCACAGCCAATGTCAAAGTTGGCTCTTGGAGCTGACCTTAAGGCTTCTGAGCCAATTATTAGTCTGATTTAAGAATCATCCTTCCCTCGTTGCAAACCATTTCATCTTTAGAGGTTCTACCACATGAAGCCTCTAAAAGCTTCAGCTACATAACTTTCTTCTCCTAATTCTAGGAGATTAACATGAATCAAATAATTCTGGATGATTCCCACTATTCTGTTTTTCTCCTCCCACCCCCACAGGAAATCTCTAAGACTATAAGAATAACCAAGATTCTCTAAGCCTTGTGCACCGTGGGGTCATCTTGCCAGAGAATTTGAATGGATTTCCATTACCAAGAAGAGGATAGACAATATTTTCTTCCATAAATATAAAAACATTTCAATAATGAATTTTTAACATTTCGTTAACATTTCAAAATTTGCAAGTTGTAAGGCAAAGAAATCATTAGCTTGAATTGTTGAAAATTCACAGTGTGGAGAAAAGCATGGCTTAACCCAGTTCTTAATTCAACCCCCTGGCACATGACCTAGGAAACTCCCTTTAAAGATCTGTTTGCAGCTGATCATGGACCTAGTTAAGGGCCATATCAAATGGCTGATGATCTCGCCCTGTCTTTCACCAGAAATTCCGAAGAAATCACTTCAAGAGAAAAAAATGCTGGAACAAAAATGCTTTTAAAGCCTGTTGCAATCCAATACCCAATACAGAGTTATAACCTAAACCAAACTGAAAATAGTTTTGTTTTGTGAACTTTTCAAAATCTTCTATCAACAAGAATACATTAAAAATCAATGAGCAAGTAGTCAAGATTTCACTAGAATATCAGAATCAGATTTTTCCACCAAGTCTTCATGTCCATATCCAGTCTTCTTTTCGTCAGCTTGAAGCAAATGGGAAGGTCTACTCTAAATTCTTCCTAAACTATACTGGAAGCTTTTGAAAACTGAATCCAAATTATAACTCTAGAACCTTGAATTTTAGTATTATTCATGTGATTAACAAGGTGCTCAGCTCTTCTGCAGTGCTCTAATCTACTTACCTTAACACTAATATGAAACTTCAAGGCGAGGGGCAAGTAGAGGAAATTACTTCTCTCTCAATGTCAACTGCTACTTTCTAGGGGCGCACCCTCAGATTTACTGCCCTCTCTTTCCTTTTATCTGCTCTATACAGAGAACAGAACAGCCAGTCTGTTGAAGAGGCTTGAAAGCTTCATCTGAACCCAGCCTCACATACACTAATATGCTCTCCTTTTTCTCCAGACACTAGGAGATGCACTGCAGGGAGGTGTGCAGCTACCAGGTTAAGAGCAAGAAGCCCAGATCATTTTTCTGTAGTTCTCCTATGTTGAGCTCACCTGACAGAAAAACCTGCTGTTACAACTGCTAAACATACTTAATAATGCCACAAATGCTGCAGATCAGTAATGTTATGCTTTTTATATTTTCTAAGCCTTCCTCATTGGTAAATTAGCAATTTTTTTATAATGATTACAGAGGATCTTTAGGATTGCTCTTCTTGGTACCAGGTCTTCATCAATGCCTAGGTACCACATCTTTCTTTCCATGTGTCAGATCTCAACATATTAATTTCTAACTAAACATGTTTTTAAGTTCAACACATACTTAACTGTAACAGAGCTTCACAGTCCTAGTGAAATTTGCATAAGTGCTTGGTTTTCTGTAAGAAGCTGATGCTCGAAGGGTGTCATGCTTTTTGTCAATGGCTTTAATCTGCTGGAAGCTGCTGGAATACTTGCAGACTCCCAACATGGTTCATTTATTATGTTAGGGCAGGCTGTGTCAAACACCACATGCAGCAGCAGTACTATGCAGTGGAGGTGTAAGAGGACCACTTCAGTTCAAAGCAGTGTAACAGCAGCTTTCTGTTTAATGCTTTACAACAGGGAAAACAGCAGAACACTTACTGATCATTTCAGCAGCAGTTACAGTAACTGGATTATCAATAAACAATGAATGAAGTATTTCTCAGATATGTGAGTATTTTCCTGGGTGGACTTTTCTCCCTTATTAGATGGCTATTTTTTTTTTTCTGGCTGCCATTGCAATTATTTGCCATTGGCAGCCTATTGCGTTTTAAGAGAACGCTTTCTAAATAAAGAAAAGGGAAGAAAACCTGATCAGATGGGAAAGAGCAAACAAACAGAACAAGCACGCAGCTCTAGCAGCACTCTGTGTGCTCCTGCGCTTTGCAAAGCAGCCAGCATTGCCCTGCTGCTGAGTTCCACCCTTCAAACAGCAACTCTCACTATTCCCCTTCAAGGGCACAAAGTAGCAAATGCCTTAGACTCCCTTCTGCTTGAAACAGCTGAAAAACCTTTCTGGAGACCCCGTTATGATTTGCGGGTGTGCGTGCATAGATAGTCCTGATGCCTCTACCCAGAGGAAGTGGTTTGGGAGCAAACACAGGCTCAGCTCCCTGCGTGAGGCCCCGCTGAGATGGAGGCAAAGGGCCCCGGTTTCCCTGTCACCAAAATCAACAACAGAGCTTCAAAGAGGTAGACCCAAATGAAGCGCAGCTCCTTTAATGCAAGTCAACATAAACTGTTTCATATTCATTTATTAATGGTCACGTAATTTTTCAATGTGATACAAACTTCGTACATCCTACTTTTATTTCCTTTTTTTTTTTTTAAAAAAAAACCCATAGTTTTTCAACGTAAGTGCTTCTTCCCCCAAATTAATATTAGAGATATGATTTGCCTATTTTTCAGCAGTACATCGGATGACACGAAACATGCACAAACATGCCTATCATTACAAAAATCTGCGTTTGGAAACACTGGCATACCTAAAATGAATGCAAAACCAGCCATTTATAACTTCAAAAGGGTCAAAAAAGGTTAGAAGACTAAAACAAAAATATGCAGAGTATTACAGACTTTTGATTGCAATCTGGCATTATTTGCTCATTACACAGTCCTTCACATATACTGTCCCAAAGTGGAAATTAATTTTGTGTTTGGCATAATAATTACATGTATTTGAAAAATGCATGGGGTTTATCCTTGGGTTTTACTTTTAAGAACAAGTAAATTCCTGTGCCCACGTTCACCCTAACTTTTATATTCCAAAAACATGTGTATTTATAGCTTGCGAATGTAAAGGCTGAGAGTCACTTGGGTTTCCTCCTGTGAGACTGAGCACACCAATATGTATGCGAGAACATATTAATATTCAAGACAGCTTCTTCTCACCTTGTTAGCCCTCCTTTAATTAAAAATAATAAAAATAAAATAATAAATAAATAGCCTTTTCTTTGTGGGAGAAGATAATGCCACCTGGTGGCTAGAGCAGGACAGCCGGGACCGGAGGCTCCGTTTTGCCACGGAGCTGCTCTGCAAGACTGACCAAGCCACCTGCTCTCTGTTCTGCTTTACCGGTCTGCAAAAGACATGGAGTTGGAACAGCGCAAAGGCGGCGCTCGACCTTCTGGCTTTCCTGTGAAAATGTGTAGGTTGATCTAGCCTGTCTCCACAGACTCTGGGTAGGATGCTTTCCTGATCTGCCTTGCTAGGGCTTCGGCCCATCTAGCTGCATCTAAAAAAACCCCATGCCTCTGACAACATTTCTCACATTTTTATGTTGTTCGACTGTTACAATACACTTACACTTGTACGTTTACATTTTTTCATGTATTTTTCTTCAGTGGGACATTCCAACTTTTATTCCAATGCCTCCATTTACTCCTTTTGCCAACTTCCTTTCATCATTTACCTGCTTTGGATATCTATAGATACTCATTTTCTCCTATACTGAGTGAACAGTCAAAACATACACATCCAGTTTAACCCTCACAGCTACAAAGATCTCTCATATCCTACCCAGATGGATTTCTGCTCTATTTCAGTGCTTTTAAAACAGCAGAGTTGGATGGATCAAGCAGCAGATGCAAGCATAGAGCTGCTGCAGCATGTGGGAAACCTTGGAAAATTTCAGAGGGCCATCCAGGAGAAAGAGACTCCTTCATTGCCCTCTTGCTACTCACTGGTACAGCTTCCATTTGCCTGGTTTGAAGATCGCAAGAAGAGTCAGGAAAGCAGGAGTTCTTCCTTACAGAGAAGGAGAAGAAGTAGCATAAAGCAGAACAGAACAGGAGCAGGACTCTTCTCCTCTGCTGTTGGGTCCTACCCTCCTTCCAATACTCCATTTCTCCTTAAAACCTTAGTCCTAAACCTACAGAGAATTTCTTCCGGTGCAAACTTCTGCAATTTCTTCCAGAATTTGTTGCACATTTTAAGTGGTAACAGCAGTTGCTCCCTCCTGAGGATTGGCATCATTCAGGCCTAAAAGTTTTGTTCCCATAACTAACATTCCTTGAGTTCCCTTTTCTCAGAGCCTCAGTGTCCTGTCCAACTCTCAGTCCTCATGGACTCCTGTGCTTCCTTGGGAGCCAAACACCAGCTCATCTCTCTGAGTCTGTTGGATCGAGAATAGCACCAATCGAAAAAATCTTTGGAGCAATGACAATGTAGCCAGTCTTATTTACTTCATTCTTGCATAAGTATTTGTGAGTAAAACTAGTACCTTGAACCACCCCCTTTTTTTTCTTGCTTGCATTTTAGATCAAAATCTCAATCACAGATTTTAATATCAACTTTCCCATTTACTTATACTCATTCTTACTCCATCTCTTTGTTTCTCAGGGATTTTAAATATTTCTCAGAATTACAGTATCTGACCCTTTAATCACATCCTTAGGACCTCTGCTGCCATGCAGGCAAGACTGTCCTCAGAATTCACTCGGATATTCTAATATGCTCTTTGGCCATACAACCAGGTTGGTGAGCAATTACTTCAACACGACGCTTGACGTAAGCTTACCATCATGCCTTCACTTTCAACATGAGAAGTCAATGAAATTATATTGTAGCCATCGACAACACATATGGTTTTGCCTGTTTGATATCATTACTGCAATAACAGCCACAATAGTTTTGGAAAAAGCTGCTTTTCTATACGGATGTGCTACAGTGTTTGCACTCGCAAGTAAGGTATTAGTTATACAGACTGTAACTATAGCTTTAGGGACTATAGGGCTAGTTATGTGCATTTAGGCGCAAGAACATCACAAAGTGGCCACCACGTACAGGTTTAGCTGCTTTCCAACAACATACACACAGCAAGCAATACACCCACTAGCTCATGCACAGAAGTTACTGATAAACCATGGCCTTTAGCTCCCACATGGAATCAAATGCCTTCCTTACACACATAACTTCACCTGTGCAGGTGAAATACCAGAAATACCAAAAGCCTTAAATAGTCTCAGTGTAGATGCTTAGCTTGGCAACCAGTTGTGGTTACCGAGGTCTTGATACATTACTAGGAGATGCACACAGACCTTCCATGCATAGCAGAAGATACTCCAGTAGAAGGGAAAAGAGGGACTGTCACCTCTACACAAGTAACACCCTAGGTCTAGTTTTATCAGCACTTCCCCAAGAGCCCTCTTCGGCCTGCCCTGTACTGCAAATCCCAGCACACACAAGCGAGTTTCTACTGGGATCAGATTTACCTCTTAATAAGAAATCCACAAGCCCTGACGTCTGAAGAGAATGCACTTCAGAAGGAATAAAACAACAGCCAACACCACACACCCAAACCATTTAGGTAATGCTAATTTTTAAAGAACAAATTATCCCATCAAGTAGTTGCTTGAGCCTTTAAAGCTCAGTTGGCTACAAGCACAGTCCCTTGCTGTTCATGAGGCTATTCTTAACTTTCTAACACTGCTCAACCTGGTTCCAGCACCTTTAAACTTTAGCACAGCAATTGAGCACAGGAAATAAAAGGAGAAGCACAACACAATACTAGCCAAACCATCTAGTTATAAAATCTAGCAGTACTAGTAGTTGATCAGATTACTGGGCTTGTTTCCTGAATAATATTTCTAACTTCAGATTGCCACTTCTTTTTTTTTTTTTTTTTTTTTTAAATAGACTTCAAGAAAGAAGAAAGAATAAATGATTAAATGGACACATTTATTAGCACAAGAAATTGCAAAATTAAAATTCATTTGTCTTCCTCCTCTGCCCCTTAGGAAAGAGCAGCTCTACAGAAATACATAGAAGTAACATCTAAAATTACCTAGACACATAGTTCCTACGATATCCAAATGATCTGAAAGACAAATACACAAAGCAAAAAGGTCAAAACAAAGTAGATAGATGAAAGAGTACAAAAAAAACAACACTGATTCTAGACTTTGAACCCCATTTTTTAGGGATGCCTTATCACATTACCCACAATGTGATCGAGCTTCTCTGCACAGTAACTTAATCAAGCGGATTTCTGTCTCCTAGATGCCCTGGTGGCCACGTACATCTCCAAGGATCTCCAACAACAAAAAGATGACAACATACTGAAAGGCACTCCAAGAAGATCAACCAAATTTATCACAACAGAGGAACTGAACTGCTGCGATTAAAACAAAGACACGTTTATGCTCTAGTTAAATCATGGCTTTAGGATACGATAGTCATTCATCTCTATTTGAAGGATATAAACTGATCCTTCAAGCACGCTACCCTGCCCGAAGTATACACACTGGCATCCATAGGGCTACTTCGATGATCAGAACAAGCTCCATTTGTGATATTTAAAGTTAAAATTAGACAGCAAAATGTATAATACACAGTGAACAATCATCACTCTAACTTAACAGCAGCTAGGACATCTCCTGGAGACAAGCCAGCAAAGGTTCTTCACCTCAAACTTTTTGCAAGCTAAGAGAAGAATACCTTTTTTACTAGCCAGAGGAGCAGCACTACACTGATGAGCGTGAAAGTGAGAACACACAGTTCTGTTTATTTTTGTTCCAAAAATCTCTCTGAGGTTTGTTTGGTTTACAAGCAAGCAGGGGATTCCCTTCCCCATAAAGGCTACTTCCACAGCCTCAGCCTAGGATCTCACTGTCCAAGTAGGTTCCTTTCTGCCTAACACACCACACGAACATCACTATTAAATCACGAGCACGATAACCTATTCCACTCCTCCTGCCTTCACTAGGCTTCTGCAAAAGCAACCCGGCCTTTCAACTGGAGGCAATGAGACCAGGAAGGTGTCTGAAAGGTGGAGCACAGAGAGTGATGACTGTGCACAGCAGAATCCACTCAAGCCTCCCAGATATGACAGCAGCAAAAAATCTGGCTTTGCTTAGTATGCCAGCTCTGCATACTTTCTTATAGCAATGTGTTAAACAAAGAACTACCATATCCAAAGACATTATTTCAAACATGGTCTCACTTTAACTATGAACATGAGGATTATAGTGAAGTCCTACTTGTGTTTTCCTACACTGCTTCAGATACTATTGCTTTAGCTGGCAACAAAGAGGAGAAAAAAAAAGAAAAAAAACTTAAGTTTGGGGAATATGTGTCACCAATTCCTAATTTGCAACCCATTAGGTTTAAAAAAAGTATATGCATTTTGTACTTTTCACTCACAGTTAATGTACCGCCCGTTTCTCATAGCTCAAGCAAGCTTATTACGAACCCAGAGTATCTGTATATGTAGTGAAAATATTTAAAAGTTACTGAAGAACTTAAGCTTTGAGTAAATTACATTTAATTACATTGCAAGCCTATGTGGGGAGCGTTTCTACTTCATGGAATATTACAGTGCATGCAAAAGTTAAGCTAAAAGTTAAGCTACATGGCTGTAGTTCAGATGAGGCAGTGTCATAATACCCCACTGAAACACACTCAGAAACAAAAAATGAATCGCCAAACGTTGAGCAGTTGAATCGGATGATAGAGGTGCAGGAAGGGACACAAAGCCTTGACAATAACGCAGTTCAAAAGTTGCTGTAGACCTTCAATTTAGCAATCTGTGCTTGGAGACTTCACATCTTATGACAAGTTTTGAAAATTCAGGGTAAAGGCAACCCATAGTAGGGTTGAGGACTAGGAGAAAACTGCAAGAGCTCCCAGCCAGTCACAGTGACCACAGTGTCATCCAGAAGCAGCACCTGGGAGCAAGGAAAGGCTTCACAGATGGGCAAGGAGCAAAGAGCTTCCGTAAGGCCCACGTGGTAGAGGCCTGTGTTAAGAGACATGCACAGCTGATGGGGCAATTCCAAACTGCAAGGGCACAAGGCTTATTTACTGTCTGTACCATTGAAAAGCAGAGATTTACTGCAGAAGAGCCCCCAAGCAGTTTGTAGTGTTTTAGTTTGTCAGAAGTACTTGTTCTGTAATCAGGCTAACGTGTTGAAAGCCATTCCGGCAAACGATCAGAAACCAGGATAATAACTTCGATATTAAGCAACCCCATAGATTAAGTCTGCAACCAGCAATCTTGTTTTTCTGGACACATAAACATATGCCCATAAGGTTGTGTGGGGGAAAAATGTTGCTTTAAAAACAGAAACAAAACAGCAGTGCAATAATGGAGGGGGTGGGATTTTATAGACATCTTGAAAGATGGACAGAGATTTATTTTTAGAGAGCAATCTGAAAAAAATAGAAGGCCAAGTGAATCTAACCAAGAGATGTGGTTGATGTCAAACTTCGTAAGAGGTAGCAGCAGCATTCACATAGTCCCCTTTCCTGCTTCCATAGTGAACATCTCCATGTGGAGCTTCTGGAGAGGGTTCAGCGCAGGGCCACGAAGATGATTAAGGGACTGGAGCTTCTACTGTATGAGGAAAGACTAAGCGAGCAGGGCCTGTTTAGCCTGGAGAAGAGAAGATTGAAAAGGGACCTTATCAACGTGTACAAACACCTGAGAGGAGAATGTAGGGAGGATGGGACCAAACTCTCCTCAGTGGTGGCCAGTGACAGGACAAGGGGTAATGGGTACAAATTGAAACACAGGAAGTTCCATCTCCACATAAGGAAGAACCTCTTTCCTGGGAGGGTGACAGAGCCCTGGCACAGGCTGCCCAGAGAGGCTGTAGAGTCTCCTTCTCTGGAGATCTTCCAAATCCACCTGGATGCCGCCCTGTGCCCCGTGCTCTGAGTGTCCCTGCGTGTGCAGGGGGGTTGGACTAGGTGATCTCTAGAGGTCCCCTCCAACTTCAACCATTCCATGAGATTTAAGTAAGGGAAGACAAAGGGTGGAACACAGGCTCTCTCTTTTTACTTCTTTCAACAGCTGAAGGGACCTCCAAGGTAAAATGGCTGAGATAATTCAGACCACAGGCTAAGATGAGAATAGGGTTGGATGAGGACAGCCCAAGTTGTTTATCAAGGAAGCAAGGTATTTGTGACTGTGATCCAAAAAGTGACCTGTAAAATACATTCAGCAGATGCATCTGGCAGTAACAAATTAACTTCTCAGCCATCGCTCACTTACGTAGAAAAACAAGAGCATTCTTACCTCTTGACCTGGGCAGGCAACAATCATTGCAATAGGCGTTTAGTGTTGAAATGCTCAGTAAGGCATTTTACAGTTTAATATTAAAGGCCAAAGAAACTACAGCGTTATTTAAATATTTACCTTTTTGAAAACAATTTTCCACGCTTTAAATGCTTGAAATACTTAACACTAATTTTGAGTTTAAATTACAAGGTAACAAGGAAGATCTGTCTGATGAAACAGCAACAGCACAAATCACATTTCCACTCCATTCTGTGCTTTAATTTGCAGTCATCTTGCTCTGCAGCATGCAGGTGTGACATTAGATACCTATATTACTATCCCCAGTTTTCAGACTCTTAGCATAAGAGGTATATCAAATTGCTTGGAGAGAAAAGGGGAAAGGGCACTGAAAAAAAAAAATATTTGGAAACCAAGCGCAATTATACACTCTAAAGTGCTTTCCTCAAAGAGAAATCTTTTGTCTCCACACTATCCGCTGCCAATGCCACTGAGCACTCTAGAGAGATGAAGCAAGAACTCACTCTGGATGAGGACAATCAATCAAAATCTTCTCTGGAGCTAGAACTGCTGTTAGGAGAGATCAATACGTGCTACTTGTTGATCTACAGCAGCGGGCTCGCAAAGGCGGCTACTCAAATAAAATGACGCATACATGCATATTATCCACTGTGTGCATGTGCGCACACTTGCGTGGATATCCACTGACATATTAATTCCAAAACTGTAGAGGTTTCTTCTTATTAATGCATACACATATGTCAGCAGACATTGACCAGTATCCCCATATTGCTCTATTAGCCTGAAACTCTGCAAGGGCCGGGGCGGGGGGAAGGGCACGACCACCACCATGCACACACAGAGAAGTCAAATATTAATGGAAAGTGGGATTTTTCCTTGCAACAGCCTCAATAAATATGTCGGTTGGGGGAAAAAATAGGACAAAAATAGAAAGCTTATATCGCTGATATCAAAGAAAAGAATGTTTGTGTCAAATCTATTGGAGGAATTGCCATGAATGGTTCATCTGTGTGAAAATATGACCCTCGTAATGCTGCTAAGATCAGCGAGACCTAGAATGATACGTTGAATAAGTGCTGGTTGCACGAGTTAAAAATGTGTATAGGAAGGTTAAATTTACATGTTCATTTTTTTCTCCCCAGCATTTAAAAATGAATAAAGTGAAAAGCATTTTTTTGGGATGGTGGATTAATTAGTATATTAATTAATTAGCAAAGTACATTAGTCAGTGCCTTAAGGTAAACTCCTCATAGATTAGATTCAACACTTTCCCACTGTGCAAAATTTTTCAGTTGAACTCATCTCTGCTCCCTTAGTTTTGGATCATTTGTGCTTGTTTCCTGTAGCCTCTACTTTTGCTTTGCTGGACACCCAGTCCATCTGTCAGCCTTTCCTACAGCACTCGGGGCAGGAGAAGTGCACATTCCTTTAACACCTTTAAATCAGGAAGCACCTTACTAGCCTCATACGTGAGGCCTGCTCAGGACAACGTGTGCCGACTCTGGACTTATTCCCATAGCAATCCACAAACAGCACATCCAGTTCAGGATGAGTGAAGTGGATACCTCAACAGCAGCTTCAAAAAACTTCTTCCAGAAGTGGAGACTTGAGGACCAGGCTCTCATAGGGCTGCTTCTAACCACCAGAAGGTCTCTCCATGGAGTGCAGAAGAGCTTGCATGTACTTAATGCAAGGAAAGCAACTTAAAGAGCGGTCGCCTCCTCTATGGCCAAAACACAGTGCTCAACTCTCAGCGACTCTTCAGAGAAAATTATGCCAGACTTGAATCCCCTCTCTATAGCAAGACAATATTGGGCTAAAATAAGTTAATTGTGCCAAAAACTGGCAACGAGTCTGTGCGCGCCATGGCTTAATCATCTTCCTGTATTTGTGGTGCAAGGGAGATACTGCACTGAAGTACTGCTAAAGCAAGATGCACCCAGAGAAGAGACCCCTCTCCCATCAGTAACACCTCCTTCTTATACATTTCATACAGAATCAGGTGGGTCATTTTGCTCATTGGGTTTTGTGCAATTGACCTCTAATCACTTGCTATTAGCTCCTGGAGACCTGGAATGTTGTTACTGCAATGTGCATTTACTGCCAAAATATTTATATATAAATTCAATCAATAAATTTCCTTCCATGTTTTATCAAAAAATCTTTAGGTGGAAGATGTTTAACACATCCTAAGAATGCAACATCGAAAACTATTAGGAGAGGATAGTGAGGTGAAAGGAGTTTGTTTGTTTGTTTTAAATGAGAATAATATAAACTGAAGTGTTCTTACTCAGGGCATAGATGCAAACACAAATAAATCATTTCAGGTGAGCATAAATTCTGCTTGAATTGTAAATGACCCTGTTAACAGAAATTACATTGAGGCAGAAGCCCAAGTCCTCTTTTGTATACCCGCTCTTTAGGGCATTTCTCTGATTCTAGCAAACAAATTTAGACTTGAGCTGTAGAAAACCCCCAGTCGTTAATGCTCTGCCCATAAATCTTCAATGAGTTTATTTTTAACATTTCTAAATGAAAAAGACTCACAGAATTCACTTGTTTCCTTCTTTTGGAGTTGCTCTGTACATGTGACGAGGCAATAATTTAATTTCTTTAATCTCATCTAGAAGGTCATGTTTAAAAATAAGCTGAAAAATCAAAGGGGCTGGGTTTTCCACTTCCTTCTCCATGCTCATGGCCTCTCATGAACATTTATTTACCCTTTAGTATAGGATAAACAGTTGTCCATGCTGAACACTTGAATTTATGGTATGAGTATTTGGAAAAAGCAGGATACACTCTGACAGAGGATCTGTGCAGAAAGTCCTTTTTTTTTTTTTTTTTTTTTTTTTTTTTTTTTTTTTTTTTTTACTAAAAAGAAGGGGGAAAATAAAGCGCGCACCCCACCCAGATCATCTAAATCCCACATTTAGGTGGGTGTCTCATTCACAAAGTCCAGTCCAGTACCTGACCTGCTTTGAAATTGAAATCGGTGTCAGGACCTATGCCTGGTAGGGCAGCGTAAATTTACAACAACTCCATTGACTGCAGAGTGGTTAAATTCACATATATCAGTGATTAGAAATTGGCCTGTAATACATTTTAATTTCTTAGCCATTTCACAGGGATAAATGCCCTCCACAGCGGTCAATTATTTGCTGTTGCCGGTGTTACGGCTGCGTATGGTCATGTTCCTCCCAACTGCTTCCCTCATCCTAGAGGGTTAATAGTACACAATAAAGAAAAACCACCACAAGATCTTTCAGCTGCCTGAAAACTTTAAGGAGAAATTATCAAAGCACTTCTGTCCCAAGTAACCACTTGCCACTCAGAGGAATACAGCTGCTTAAGCAAGACATGTAAAAATTTATTTTAATCTGTGGAAATGTGAATTGTTTCAAAGAAATGCCCTTAACGACTGTAGAAGACTAAAAAATTAGTAGTAGAAAGTATATTTTACATAGCAGACGAGTCCCACAAGATTTTTAATCAAATAACTCAGTAACTCTTTAATCATATTTAAGGGTTATCTAAATGCCAGGCAATTACAACTCAAGAGACACAGAATAAAAACCGTGGCGTAATTAATATTCAAAAGTAGCTGCTAATTTGTCCATTTATTTGCAGCTCATGCAACTTCATAATAGAGTTGGCCAGACTAACCTGTTTGGCTAAGCACCCCTGGTGCCGGCAGCATTATTAAAGCAAACAATTCATTCCCAACGCATCCTTCTCGCGCTCTGCTAAAGCTGAGCAAATCCACGCTTGGAGCTCCGACACTCGCACCCAGCAGGGTCCACTTTAAAAAATCCCATTGATTGCATGAAACTCAGGTCTCATTTTTGCCCATCGATTCCCCTAGTGACCTTCTGCGGCATCAAAGCCCGGAGCGAACCCCGCCTGACCCCGACTTTATGTGCATTATTATATTGAGAGACAGGAGCTACTTACAGTCCATGCCATTGTCTCCGCAGATATGGAATAAAGTATTCTAGAACTGCTCCTGCAGAGAACACCTCATGCACTCGGCATTTCCTCTCCTCTGTCTCTCCCCTCCAATCTTAAAATTCTTCTCTTTGCTGTGCTGAAGGCTTTTTTTTCCCCACCACCGCCCCTACAGTGGACAGCTCAAATGAGCAACTTCAGACTTTGACTAATACTCACATAACTCTCAGTAAACAACATCCTTCACACAGATCTATAACTAATAATAATGCTCTTTATTAAGCTCTCCTGTGAAACAATATGTCTAATAAAAGTTGCTCTCCATGCCGTTTTAATTATAATAAATCACCTTCATTATGATGCATACTTCAATATAACATGCCTAATGCTTAGCTACCTAGGATACTACAATAATGAGGACAGAGAGTAGGCACATCTTGAAGAAAGTTATTTACACATACTGAAAAATTCTACAATACCCTACTGCTTTGCAACATGAATTTCAACAACTTTTATCTTACCTTACTGTTCATAACATCACAGCTGAGAAGAAAAAGCCCCCTGAAAAATGCTGTTTACACAAATAACAGGACCCTGAATACATCCACTAGCATGGAAAAAATAAGTCCTTGCAGTGCAATCATTTCTCTATAAATGTATAAAAGTATTTTACCACCCTGTGCAACAAATCAGTGATGAGACTATAGGCGGTTGTGCACCGGTACCTAGGGATTTCATGTCAAAGTCAACTTCCTTGGCAATCCCCGGGGAACTGCGCTGTGCACATTCTCATGAAAGGTGTGAAAATCTGATTTTCTAAAATGGATCAGTAATTCTCTATGAAGGGGAAAAGGATCGATAAATCTTTGCTAAGTAGATTGTAAAGGAAAAATTATTCTTTCAGTGACAGTACATTAGGATCCTCCAAACAATCTCAATAAACTAAAGACATAGCATTTCTCCACCAGCTACTTTTGACTTCTGATATATTTTTGTAATCTCAGATCATTCTGCAATGCACACACATTTATATTTGCTAAGCAATGTTCCATGTTGATCTTGATTTATGAGTATATGCCATTATAATGCTTGGCTGTGAGTAGAAAAAGAAAATTATTAGCTGCTTGTAACCTGATAGATGTGATACAAGGAAATGTCATTACACCCATGCACACATATATGTTTGTTACTATATCACTCTCTCTCTCTCTGTATCTACACAGCAACTATTCCATATTCTTTCTATATATACACAAATATTTACTACAATATATTTATACGAATTTTTGTACCTGCACATGTACAGCCACATATTCAGGCAGTGAGAGTTAATTATAACATATATAGCAACTATAACTCTACTCGGTGCATAACTCTGCCGGGTGCCTTACAGACATGAAAGATGTTCAGCCAGTTACTGTAGCAGCACACACCACTGGCATTTCCATTTTCAGAGCAGATAGCCACCTTGTGCTTAAACACACCAGTTTTTGCATACAAGCTGAAGCAGCATCCGCCAGAAGACGGCACGATGATACGGACTACAGTGAGGCAGCCCAAACGTACTGCCAAGTCAGACGTGGGCGTCACACACACACAAACTCATCTGCTCTTTTTACGCAATTCATTTCTGCTGCTGCAGAAAGCAAGAAAATCCAGCCAGGAATGTCTGCAGCAGTGTTTTTTCTGCAGCAGTGGCAATATGCACAGTGTGGGCACCTTAAATGCCCATTCCCACTCTAAATGCCAGCACTGGTATGAGGCTAAACATGCTGGGCTGCATTTCTGTTCCTGGCGCTCTGACGCAGAAGGATTCTGGTGGCAGGCTTTGAAGGGAGGCACGACGAGGAAAGGGCAGAGGATTCTGGTGGCAGGCTTTGAAGGGAGGCACGACGAGGAAAGGGCAGAGAGCTTTGGCCCTTCCCCAGCACTGAAAAAAGAGAGAGGAAGGAATTGGTGTCTGGCTAGCTAGGGACATCCAGGGTCTGGAGACCATGCCCTCTCCCACCAGGTTTTGGAACAGATACAGAAAAAAAGCCTAAGGAATTCAAGAACAAAGTGAGAAACCAAATCTGACTAGGAGGCAGAGGCAGGAAGAACCTCTAGGGTCTTCCATTAGCACAAGCCATGATTACTTTCCCCCACCACAGCCAAGGCCCTTTATGCATCCACAGTTGAAGAAACCCGCTTGCACAGTTTCCTTAACTCTTTCAACTTCTCGATGAAAAGGGCAATTACATGAGCACTGAGGTACGATGGTGCCCTAGGTCCCAGTTCACCAGAGGACACTATGATCTATTCAAGCAGGCTGGGCAATGGCACTGCACAAGCAGGCAGGTAAAATTTGTGTCTTTTCTCCTATCTCTGCCACTTCATGTCCATCAAAACAAGAGGCTAGAATAAGTAGACTTGCAGAAGAAAAAATGACAGAAATAAAAGGGAGTAATTAAAAGCGGCACAACTCCCGACCAAGTCGGTTCATAACTGTGTCAGGAGCTAGGGATAAACTCTTCTGGCCTGCTGAATCTTGTTTTTACCAGAAAGCATCCTCAGAAGTCCCCCTAGGGCTCCTCAGACTCATGCATTTTGAACCTCCTCAGCTTCTCAAGCACTAGACACAGGCAGTGAAGCTCCCTAAGCGCGCTGCAGGGTTGGGCAGGGAACTGCAGGCGGCCCCTTACTCACATCCACACGGAGAGAGGCCCACAGCGGTGCCGGGACAGGGTGTCAAAGGCGGGGGCTTCGTCTGCGCCAGCCTGATGCGACCAGCTCCAAGCCGCATGGGAAGCGAGTGCCACGTTAGGCGCTCCCTTCTGCTCTGAAGGCACGGGGCCCAGCACACCCTTACTCACACGCACATATCCCAAACTATTTTTAGATCATCTCAGAAAAACACGAAATCGTCCACTTCCATCGATTTTCAAAAACTCCATCTTAATCCAAGCCAGACCATGGAGACAGTCAATCTCACTGCAGCACCACGAATCAGCACTGCAGAAACAAAAAATGAGAAGGGCCCAATACTGCTTTCCAAGAAGCCTCCTCCCGCCTCCCCAGCTGGAGAACGCTCTGCCTTGCTAAGGTAGTAGCGCAGCACCCGCCATGTAAGCAAGGTCTAAAGGTTGTACTTGGAGCTGTATCTTACCGAGCAAGTCCCAGTCTTTCTTATATCAGTGTGCATCCTGCAATGAGAAATCTGTTCCTCACACAACACCTGTAGCTGTTGGTGTTCCCTTTGCTCTTCAGAAAAGGCTTTTTTTTTTTTTTTTTTTAATTAAGTTCACACTAATTTTTCCCCTAACCAACCCCCCATTCTTAGGGTGGCAGGGGTTGTAGTTTCTCATCCACTCCAGTACTTTGATATTCATAGGCCATTTACAATTTAATTTAACAATACAAATCCTGTGTAAGTTACCCATTTTCGCTTTGGTCAATTGTGCCCTTTCACAAACTGTAAATTGAAGCTAGAGACAGAATAGCACACAATGGTTCAACACAGTAAAATCCCAAACACGGGACTATGCCCAGCTGGAATAGTTTGCATAACAGTCAACACAAGTCAGAGTTATCTCTACCCACCCCTTTGAGACTATCTGTTCCTCAACCGCACTAAGGAAATCAGATTCTAAACAGTATGATCTCAGTTTACAGATACTGTCGATTACAATGTCTAAACACTGAAGGACATTAGTATTAAAAAAAAAAAAAAATCAATGTTTATAACTTAGCATGAAGGCTCAAGTCCTGCACCTACTGAAACATAAAATTCCTATGGTTGTCAAAAAAAATCTCAGCCAGCAAATCCAGATGGACATTTACCATCAACAGCTCCAGAAGTCAAGAAGTTCTTTTGATTTGTGTCATAAAATACCCATTCTAAGGTATGCTTGTGGTGCAACACAGCAAAATTAACTTCACATCAAGTTTTCCACAATCTTTAAAAAAAAAAAAAAAAAA